>CM022301.1:575496335-575817223 GCA_011799875.1 Thinopyrum elongatum
TCCTTGCCTTCCCCTCGTCTCTGTACCTCACGAGCTTGTTGCGGGAGGAGATGTTGGTGAAGGTCTCTGGATGATCTAGGTCAGACTCCGAGAATGCCTTGGCCTTCTTGTACGGGGCACTATGGGCCATGCCATAGAGGTCGAACAGACTTGGCACGGGCTTCTTGTTGTGGTGCGACTGAGAGAGAGGAACAAAATATTAGTCAAGGGCTCAAGCTAGCATGAAGATTGAAATTGCTATGTAAATAAGGTCATTTTGGAGCTAAGTAAGGTTATTATGTCATTTTTGAGGAAAAAAAGCTAAGTTTAGGTCATTTTCGAGGTAACCAAGATTATTATGCCCATTTTGACCAAACTATGCTAATTATGTCATTATTGAGCTATCCAAGGTAGTTAAGCCTTTTTTTAGCTAACTAAAGCATATTTAGGCATTTTATAGAGCTATCTTAGGTTATTATGTCATTTTAGAGCTAATTATGTCATAAATTAACAAGCTAAGATTATTTTACGTCATTATTGAGCTATCAAAGGTAGTTATGCAATTTTTTAGCTAACTAAAGCATATTATGTCATTTTAGAGCTAATTATGTCATAAATGAACGAGCTAAACTAAGTTTAGGTCATTATTGAGCTATCCAAGGTAGTTATGCCATTTTTTAACTAAGTAAGCATTATTGAGCTATCCAAGGAAAAATGCTATCATGTATAATGAAATTGCATGAATCATGAAGCAAACCACATACCCAGTGACCCCCGTACTCAAACAGGTCGGAGCTCCCTTGATGGTGTGGCACACCAACCATTTGGGCACGCTTATCCTTGGCCCTTTGGTGTTCGACTAGCCATTTGGGAGAGCACCACTCATCCACCAACGCCTCCCAATAGTCCATCCTATCCGCACACCATCTCGGGGGCACCTAAGTTAGTCAAGAAAAATTTCAGCGCTACGCCTACGAATCAAATCAAGAGAACTAAGTTCAAGGCCTTAAGAATAGGTAATTACCAGCATGTACTTCTCCTTAGTCAGAAACTTGCCGCGACACTTCTTCTTCGCCCTCCTAATACCCTTCGAGGCGTAGTAGTCTCGAACGGCCTGCAGCCGAGCCTCGTGCCGTAAGTTCTTAAGTAGGCGCTTGCACTCGACTTCGACAACCGAAGCCGCAGCCTCCTGCTCTCCATCTGAAATCCTGTAGAAGGTCTGCAGTCAAACAAGACAACGCTGATTAGTAAAATCACTACGTACTGTTGATCTTTAATTCTGTAAAGGAGAAATTACCCAGAACCGACGGAACACAATGTCGGCCACCGTCTCGCACTCGACACCGGCGACCATCTCCCCCGGCGGGGCCGGGACAGCCTCGTACAGCTCCCAGCTAAGTGCTAGCTGTGGAACCTGACCCTCACCGGGCAACGTGACCCACCCAGGGAAGTGCTGCCGGCAAAGCACACCAAGGACCTGGTTGGGCCTGCGGACACCACGGGGGTGTACCCAGCCCCTGCAGTATGTCAAGGCCAATGCATTAGATATTAATTTGAAGAAACATGAAGGCAAAAGGTTAAAAAAGAGTAAATTCACTTACTTCAACCCATTAGGCTGTATCAACCACCTCTGGTCGGGGGTCGTCGGCACGGGCGGGAATCTTATTATGTCATTTGTGGACTAAATAGGCTAAATTATGTCATAAATGGACTAAATAGGCTAAATAAGAAGAAAAATACCGTTATCACGGAGGTGAAGGACCGGTCGGGGCTGCGCCAGTGCCAGACTGAGGTGAAGGGCCGGTCGGGGTTCCACCAAGGCCAGACGGAGAAGCATCGGTTGATGCTTGTCGGGAAGCATTATACACCAAAGATCATTTCCAATGTCTCGTTAGCATGATGCAACATAAATGTGAATACTAGTAACTAACGACCGTTCAAATCAAACTCACCATGGTCGCCGGAGCAATCTGGGGCATCGGCGGAGGGGTCTGACCGCTTTTCTCGCACATGCTCTACACATTTGGTTCTCACGAGTTAGTCATATTAGTTAGTAATGGAACAAACATTATGTGCATGATTTGGCTAATATGCAGGAGAAACGTACCACCAAGATGTCGTATAGGGCCCGGTTTTGAGCATCGTTCCGGTTCCTCTCCTCCTCCAACAGCCTGGCCGTCCTCTCCTCCAGCTCCCTCTCCCTCTCCTCCGCCTGCCTTCTTGCCGCCTCCAAAAGCGTCTGCGTGTTTGCTCTCTCTTTCTCAAGAGCAGCCTGCAACACACCACTCCTCGTTAGCATTGTAATCATCGACGGACGCACACACAATGTAATGGATAGGAAAGGTATCCGAGTCTGTATAACTAACCGCCATGGCGAGCTCCGATGGCCGTGCACGAGGCATTATTTCAGGATCAGAGCTACTCTGGCGCTTCTTGATCTGTGTGAGAGTCTTAGGACAACGTATCAGTCCATCACCAATGGCTATCGAGCCATGGGACCTCCCACCACCAGATATCATAACCAGCTCTGTATCAAAAGGATCCTGGCTCGGGTTAAAGTCCTCCCCTTTCCTTGCCTTCCCCTCGTCTCTGTACCTCACGAGCTTGTTGCGGGAGGAGATGTTGGTGAAGGTCTCTGGATGATCTAGGTCAGACTCCGAGAATGCCTTGGCCTTCTTGTACGGGGCACTATGGGCCATGCCATAGAGGTCGAACAGACTTGGCACGGGCTTCTTGTTGTGGTGCGACTGAGAGAGAGGAACAAAATATTAGTCAAGGGCTCAAGCTAGCATGAAGATTGAAATTGCTATGTAAATAAGGTCATTTTGGAGCTAAGTAAGGTTATTATGTCATTTTTGAGGAAAAAAGCTAAGTTTAGGTCATTTTGGAGGTAACCAAGATTATTATGCCCATTTTGACCAAACTATGCTAATTATGTCATTATTGAGCTATCCAAGGTAGTTATGCCTTTTTTTAGCTAACTAAAGCATATTTAGGCATTTTATAGAGCTATCTTAGGTTATTATGTCATTTTAGAGCTAATTATGTCATAAATTAACAAGCTAAGATTATTTTACGTCATTATTGAGCTATCAAAGGTAGTTATGCAATTTTTTAGCTAACTAAAGCATATTATGTCATTTTAGAGCTAATTATGTCATAAATGAACGAGCTAAACTAAGTTTAGGTCATTATTGAGCTATCCAAGGTAGTTATGCCATTTTTTAACTAAGTAAGCATTATTGAGCTATCCAAGGAAAAATGCTATCATGTATAATGAAATTGCATGAATCATGAAGCAAACCACATACCCAGTGACCCCCGTACTCAAACAGGTCGGAGCTCCCTTGATGGTGTGGCACACCAACCATTTGGGCACGCTTATCCTTGGCCCTTTGGTGTTCGACTAGCCATTTGGGAGAGCACCACTCATCCACCAACGCCTCCCAACAGTCCATCCTATCCGCACACCATCTCGGGGGCACCTAAGTTAGTCAAGAGAAATTTCAGCGCTACGCCTACGAATCAAATCAAGAGAACTAAGTTCAAGGCCTTAAGAATAGGTAATTACCAGCATGTACTTCTCCTTAGTCAGAAACTTGCCGCGACACTTCTTCTTCGCCCTCCTAATACCCTTCGAGGCGTAGTAGTCTCGAACGGCCTGCAGCCGAGCCTCGTGCCGTAAGTTCTTAAGTAGGCGCTTGCACTCGACTTCGACAACCGAAGCCGCAGCCTCCTGCTCTCCATCTGAAATCCTATAGAAGGTCTGCAGTCAAACAAGACAACGCTGATTAGTAAAATCACTACGTACTGTTGATCTTTAATTCTGTAAAGGAGAAATTACCCAGAACCGACGGAACACAATGTCGGCCACCGTCTCGCACTCGACACCGGCGACCATCTCCCCCGGCGGGGCCGGGGCAGCCTCGTACAGCTCCCAGCTAAGTGCTAGCTGTGGAACCTGACCCTCACCGGGCAACGTGACCCACCCAGGGAAGTGCTGCCGGCAAAGCACACCAAGGACCTGGTTGGGCCTGCGGACACCACGGGGGTGTACCCAGCCCCTGCAGTATGTCAAGGCCAATGCATTAGATATTAATTTGAAGAAACATGAAGGCAAAAGGTTAAAAAAGAGTAAATTCACTTACTTCAACCCATTAGGCTGTATCAACCACCTCTGGTCGGGGGTCGTCGGCACGGGCGGGAGCTTTGTACCGCCACGCTGGTAGACCTTCTTGCCCTTGTCAACCATCTCGCCCTCGCTGTAGCTATCATCAGAGAAGGTGTCCTCGCTATCATCAGTAGGACCGCTAGCATCTGGAGTCTCGTGCGAAGAAGACTCCGGGACTGGAGTCTTCTGGGACGAAGACTCTGGGACCGGACTCACGTGGGGCGAAGGAGAGGCGCCCAGAGTCTGGTGGCGCGAAGGATCAGCGACCCCAGTCTGGTGGGGCGAAAGATCCACGACCCGAGTCTGGTGGCGCGAAGGAGAGGCGACCCCAGTCTGGTGGGGCGAAGGATCCGCGACCCGAGTCTGGTGGGCCGAAGAATCGACGACCGGAGGCTCATGGACCGGAGTCCGAGATGGGTCCACGTCAGACGGAGCGGTCATGTGGTCGGGTGAATCAGCTAGGGGTGGCGGCGAGGAAGGCGTAGCAGCCTTCCTACCTCTCCCGCTGCCACGTCCACCTCTAGCAGCCTTCTTCGTCCTCCCCCGACCTCTGCCGGCCGAAGAAGAAGGGCCCGCCGGTGCTGACTGCATACTGTATAGCAGCGCTCTCCGGAGGGGCTGGGCTGGAATAATGGAAGCACCCCTCCCAGGAGCGCTCGCACGAGGCTCGGAGCGCTCTGGACCCTAGCCCACCATCCTGTCAACACCTGCAATGACAAAAAGTAAACGACATTAGTATAACATAAAAAATTTGAATAACTGACATGAATACTATGTATATAATTTAAGAGTATCATCATCATGAACATAATAAAAAATTGAATACCTGACATTACTAATATTACTCTGAATCGTCTATATATGCTCCGGGATCATTAAATGCATCATCATCATCACTATCAGTGATGAGCTCATCATCATCATTAATAAATGCATCAACATGTGGAAGGCCTCCTTTACGTAATTGTTCAAGCATTGAAAGGTCATCTGCAGCAGTAACTTCTTCTTGTTCCGGCTCTTCTTGTTCCGGCTCAGGGGTGAAGTCGGATTCACTATCGCTGTCTACTTCAATGTTCAGGGGTATAGTTGAGCGGTTCTTGAAATGTTTTTTGGAAAGACGTGTTTCTTGGAAGAATTCTCCTTCGTCATATGTGTCTTGGTCATAATCCTCTTCATTGGGGGGAGGTGGTCTAACACGTGGCGGCACTTCATAAACGACATCCCAACCACTGAGATTTGAATCACTTTGACAGGCCCACGGTAGATAGAAAACTTGGGTTGCCTGTTGAGCCGTAATATAGACATCGGGAACATCCAAATGGGTGCTTTGTTTGATTTCGACTAGCCCTATATGTTCATGAGTCCTTCTAGTATCCTTCGGCTGGAACCAATAACATCTGAAGACTACGACGTTTGGTGGGTTTTCACCATAGAATTGAAGTTCATAAATTGCTTCAACTCTTCCATAATACTCAATACCTCCTTCGCCGATAGCAGAGACACAACAATTTGTAGACTTTCGGTCGGCCATAGATAGCTCTTTGCCATAGGTACGAAAGCGATACCCGTTGATGTCGTATTTGTCAAATGAACGGACCTTATAGTCAAAACCATTAGCTACTTGTCTCAATTCGGCATCCATAATCTCTGAATTAGCCTACAAGTTTAATATGAAAGGATTGTTGCATTAGTCGCAAATTACCCAAAGAAATGAAATGGTCTAATGGAAATTACCGTTTGTTTGAACCAAGAGACGAAACCGGGATAGGCGCCTCCTTGCTTTGCGAGAAGCTCATACTCTTCGATGGAATCCTTTTGTATCACTGCACCATACGAGAATATGGCGACGTATCGACTGCATCAAATATCCCGGAATAAGAGCAGTTCAAAGGAATTAGAAATTGCGAAACAATGTACGGAGATCTTACTCGATGTACGGCCGCACTTCTGTTAGGTTGTTGAAGAGATACAGCGAAATGGTCCGCCATTCTTCAACACCCAACGGTACTGGTTTCCAACCACTGGCTGGTGCGAGATCCCCTTTGAATAGGCTGAGGTTGGATTGACCCTTTTTAGGGTCGTCAGCATTGTACCGAGGCTTCGGATTATGCAAATGACGATTTTTGGCTTCGTAGTGTGCTGTCACGAAGTTTGCCGCCTCCTCAGTGATGAATGCCTCGGCCATCGATGCTTCAATTCTACGTTTGTTTTTACATTTTGCTCGAAGCGTCTTCTGCATTCTCTCAGTTGAGTAGCACCAACGATTTTGCACGGGCCCTCCCAATCTTGCCTCGGTCGGGAGATGCAAAATCAAGTGCTGCATTGGATTAAACATGCTCGGCGGAAAGATTTTCTCTAACTTGCAGATCAACTCCGATGCCAACTGTTCCATTTCTTCGAGGAGGCCAGGCGATAGTTCTTTCGCACAAAGAACACGGAAGAAATAGCTCAGCTCTGCCAGTACTAGCCATTCATCCTCAGGGATGAAGCCACGCAACATCACCGGCATTATCCGCTCAATCCATATGTGCCAATCATGACTTTTTAGACCAAATATTTTCAATTTTTCAAGACTCGCTCCCCTCTTTAGATTTGCTGCATACCCATCGGGGAACATCAACTGCATTTTCACCCACAGAATAATTTCCCTCATAGCTGGCCTTCCAAGATTGAACCATGCCTTTGGCTTCGTGAAGTTCCGCTTTCCTTTCGGATCTTGCATGTTTTGTAACGGTCTATCACATAGCTCCTCTTGATCGACTCTAGCCTTAGGATTATCCTTTGACTTCCCCTCTATGCCGAACAATGTGCCAAAAATGGCTTCGGCGATGTTCTTTTCGGTGTGCATCACATCGATGTTGTGTGGGCAAAGGAGGTCTTTGAAGTAAGGCAGATCCCATAGGCATGTCTTGTGAGTCCAGGCGTGTTCCTTATTATACCCCTTGAAATACCCTGGACGCACTGGATCTGTCTCGAGAGCGTTTAACTGATCTAGGGTTTGTTGGCCTGTCAACGCAGGTGGTGCAGAGTGTTTGACAACTCTACCTTTCATGAAGTTCTTCTTGTCTTTCCTGAACTTATGGTGAGGATCCAGAAACGGTCTATGCAAGTCAAAGCAACTATACTTGTGCCCTGCGGTCAGCCAACGAAACTCAAGAGCTCCCTTGCATGTGGGGCACGGGAACCTTCCATGCACACACCAGCCAACGAATAGCGCATACGCCGGCAAGTCATGCGTCGAGTACATGTACCAGGCACGCATTATGAAGTTCTGTTTGCTAAAGGCGTCGTATGTCTTGAACCCATTATCCCAAGCTTCTTGCAATTCGTCCTTAAGCGGCTGCATGTACACATTCATATTCTTCCCCGGATAGTTGGGCCCTGGAATTATCAACGTCAGGAAAATGTTCTTTCTTTGCATAATCTGTCCGGGGGGGAGATTGAGTGGAATGACAAACACAGGCCAACAACTGTATTGGGTTGCCGTCTGACCATACACACTGAACCCATCCGTGCTGACGGCGACTCGAGGATGCCTTGGATCTGCCGTTTTTTCCTTATGTAATGCATCGAAGCGCTTCCACGCTTCACCATCCGATGTGTGCACCATCATCACATTCCCATCTGCATCACGTTCAGTTCTTTTGCCCATTTTGTGCCATGTCATATGTCTGGCCGTCTCTTTGACCATGAAAAGACGTTGAAGTCTTGGTACGATTGGCAAATACCGAAGAACATTAACGGGTATTTTGGTCTGCGTCTTCTCACCCATACCATTGTCTACCACAACATACCTGGATGACTCGCAAATGGGACAATAGTTCAAGTCCTCATACTGGTGCCTAAATAAGACACATCCTTTCTCACAGGCATGTATCTTCTCATAGGGCATCTTAAGAGCACGGAGGATTTTGTCTGACTGGTACAGGTTTGTAGGTAGCACATGGCCTTTGGGTAGAAATCGTCCGAATACTGTCATCATCGCGTCGTAGCATTTTCTACCCAAGTTGAACTGAGCCTTCAAAGCCATGATTTGTGAGATGGCATCCAGCTGACAAAGCTCAGTGTGCTCGTGGAGAGGACGTTTTGAGGACTCCAACATTTCAGTGAAGGCCTTTGCAGATTCCTCCATCTCCTCGTCCGAGTCCCGAGCATCGTCAAAGTCTTGCACCATGTCTTCCATCCCGGTACCATGCTCGTCGGTGCGACGACGAACCACCTCAGGTCTGGCACGTTGGGCAGACTCACCATGAAATGTCCAGACCGTGTAACCAGGCGTAAAACCAAACTTCTGCAGGTGTTTACTCATTTCAAGCTCGTCCCTCTTATTAAAGTTGTCGCACCGGACACAGGGGCACCAGCTTAATCTCTGGCCATTAGCAAATGCGGCTCTAACAAACTCTTTGGTTTTTGTTAACCATTCACCGGTCCAAACTTTCTGACTAGTGTAACCGGTGTACATCCACGCACGATCACTCATATTGACTTCCTACTAGACAGACAATAAATATATACATCATTAAGCAAACCATATCCATTAGTTAATGGAGTTTGTCAGTTCTCTTTCGTCCATGCAACCTACATGCTAATAGGTAAAGATAGGTCCTAATCC
This sequence comes from Thinopyrum elongatum, assembly GCA_011799875.1. NCBI lineage: Eukaryota > Viridiplantae > Streptophyta > Magnoliopsida > Poales > Poaceae > Thinopyrum > Thinopyrum elongatum. The sequence continues at coordinate 575,505,098 of CM022301.1, forward strand.
CTCCCGAGTATGTGTAGATTGAGTTCGTTTTCCCATGCTCTGCTCCGGATCCGACGCAAAATTTCGGCAGCACCTCCCCGCTGTTCTCCTGATACACGTCTCGGCAATAAGCAGAGAGGATGTGTACCCGGAGAACAACAGGGAGGCACTGACAAAATTCTGCATCGGATCCGGAGCAGAGCATATAGGAAAACGAACCCAATCTACACATACTCGGGCTGTCCATGGATAACGTTGGACAATTCGAAAGAATCACGATTATAAATATGCAAATGCATGCATATTTATAGATGTAACCCTTTCGAACGGGAGACGCATAGTGGTTACGCATACTGATGACGGACACCTATAGCTAGCTAGTTTCATTGGCACGAAGACCGGAATAGAGCAAATGTAGGGGGGAGGAGGAGATGTCATTTGTGCTCACCAAGGAAAGCAGGGGCGGAGCTCGTCGAACGCATGGGGAGGTCATCAAACACCACACCCTTGCAGCGACGAAACAACTGCACATTTTAAATCCACCTGATTAACACAAATATATATGATGTTTTGCATAACAAAATCGAAAAATATACGACCTAACTCATAATTCACAAATATATGACCCCGTCGGGGTCGGGGTCGGGGCAGGGTCGGGGTGTGGTGTCAGGGTGTAGGTGTCGATCGGGATGTCAGGATGTCGTATGTCGGGGTCGATCAGGGTGTCGATCAGGGTGTCGGGGTCAGGGTCAGGGTGAAATTTCATGAGAGAAGACATAAACATCAAGTGAAACAATTAACATTGTACAAAGTTGAAAACTTGCTACTACGACGAGGTAAAGTTCCTTTGCGAAATCTATAGTCTTGAAAGCGATATATAATAGCATCATCATCAACCTTTGCAAATATTTCTCGCTCAGTAATTATTTGGTCAGTAGCAACAACGATAAGCAGTACTGCAGTAGCAAATACTAACATTATCGCAGCAGATCAAAAAATGTTCAATCTACAAATTTTAACAACAACAGCAAGGCAGTAGCAGTCAGTGTAGCACAATGCACATGCACATATTATCCTGTCTGTGAGTGAGTGAGTCTGTCCTTTACCAATCCGGCTCTTCAGTGCGGCTGCGGCTGCGGCAGACGGCGTGGCGGACAGGCAGAGTCGCGGAGACCAGGGCAAGGGAGCCGGAGCCCGAGCAGAGCCGGCGTGCAGAGCAGTAGAGCCGCAGCCCGCAGAGGAGAGCCGGAGAGAGGGAGAGCGGCGGAGCGGGCGGCGTCAGTGGCGGAGGCGCGGAGCCGGCGAGCACCGAGGGCCAGCGGCAGTGAGGAGGGGAGGGGGGCCGGTGGTGGAGAGGGAGGGGCCACGGTGGTGGAGGGGGAGGGGGCGCGATGGGGGAGGGAGGGGGGGGGCGGCGGTGGAGGAGGGAGGGAGGGAGGCGGCGGTGGAGGGGAGGGTGGGACGGCGGCAGGGGTGGAGGAGTGGGGGCGGCGGCGGCGGTGGAGGGAGGGGGCGGCGGCGCCTGTGGCGGGAGGGGCGGCGGCGGGGGCCTGCACGGGAGGGGGCGGCGGCGGTCGGCGGCCTGTGCGGATGGGGCGGCGGCGGCGGCGGCGGCCTGCGCGCGTGCGGGAGGCAAGGGTGGGGGGGAGAAAAGATGGAGGAGGGCGCGCGCGCGGGGGCCAAATTAACCCCCCGCATTACCGTCTGTTTTTTTTTCTCTTTGCCGTCTGCTGGCGGACGGCAAAGAATTCTTTGCCGTCTGCCAGCAACGGCAAAGAATTCTTTCCGTCCGCCAGCAGAACGGCAAAGAGGATGACCGTTAGACGGCCACCGCCGTGAAACTGTGGGCCCCTCTTACCTCTTTGCCGTCTGCTGGCAGATGGCAAAGAAGTGGCCCGTGTGACCTACCCAGTGCAGTACCCCCGTGGGGTCCACTTTGGACTTTGCCGTCTGCTGGCGGATGGCAAAGAACTCTTTGCCGTCTGCTGGCGGACGGCAAAGAGCTCGCAGATGGCAAAGACCCTGTTTGCCATCAGCTGGTTCTTTGCCGTCTGCTTTGAGAAGACAGACGGCAAAGAGCCTCTTTGCCATCAGCTGGCAGACGGCAAAGAGCTGGCAGATGGCAAAGACCCAGATTCCAGTAGTGTTTTCACAAAAATAAGAGAATATAGCAGTCATACATCTTTGAAAGGTAGCAGGTGCATTGCATAAACCAAAGGGCATACGTCTATAAGCATAAGTTCCAAAAGGGCAAGTAAAAGTGGTTTTCTCTTGATCAGGTTGCGAAACAGGTATTTGAGAGAAACCAGAATATCCATCAAGAAAGCAAAAGTGTGTGTGCTTAGATAATCTTTCCAACATTTGATCAATAAAAGGCAGAGGGTAATGATATATTCTAGTTGCTTTATTTAATTTTCTAAAATCAATTACCATTCTATAGCCAGTGAAAATTCTTTGTGGAATAAGTTTATTTTTATCATTAGTAAGAACAGTAATACCTCCCTTCTTAGGGACACAATGAACAGGACTTACCCATCTACTATCAGTTATGGGATAGATTATACCTGCTTCCAGAAGTTTTAGTATTTTAGTTCTTACCACTTCTTTCATCTTAGGATTTAATCGTCTATGGTGATCAACAACGGGTTTAGCATCAGGTTCCATATTAATTTTGTGTTGACAGAGAGTGGGACTAATGCCCTTAAGATCATCAAGTGTATATCCAATAGCAGCACGGTGCTTCTTCAGAATTTTCAATAATCTTTCTTCTTCATGTTCTGAAAGGTTAGCACTAATAATAACAGGATATATCTTCTTCTCATCAAGATAAGCATATTTCAAAGTGTCTGGCAGTTGCTTTAATTCAAACACAGGATCACCTTTAGGTGGAGGAGGTCCTCCTAGAGTTTCAATAGGCAAATTGTGTTTAAGCAGAGGTTGTTGTTCAAAGAATATTTTATCTATTTCATTTCTTTCATGCAAGTGCATATCATTTTTAGTGCACTAATAGTTTGTTTATGGCAATCTATAGTAGCATTGACAGTGTTCAAGAAAGGTCTACCAAAGATAATGGGACAAAAGTCATCTTGTGGGGAACCAAGAACTAGAAAATCAGTAGGGCATTTTATTTTCCCGCAGAAGAGTTCAATATCTCAAACAATCCCAAGTGGTGTGATGGTGTCTTTATTAGCAAGTTTAATAGTAACATCTATGTCTTCTATTTCAGTAGGTGCTATATTATTCATAATTTCTTGGTATAAGGTAAAAGGAATATCACTCACACTAGCACCTATGTCACATAAACCATGATAACAGTGATCTCATATTTTAACTGAGACAACAGGCATGCGAACAACATGTCTATGTTTGTCTTTTTCATCGGGTTTGTCAATTCTAGCAGCTTTAGTCACAGAAGTAAATAACATGCCCATCAATATTTTCTACCAAGAGATCTTTAACCATAGCAACACTAGGTTCTACTTTAATTTGCTCAGGAGGTTTAGGTGCTTTAATATTACTTTTGCGAACCACAGATGATACCTTAGCATTTTCCTTTATCCTAACAGGGAAAGGTGGTTTTTCAATATAAGCAGTAGGCACAACTGGATCAACATTGTAAATAATTGTTTCATCCTTAATTATTACCAGTTCTTTAATTTCTTATTTAATAGGGCCAGGGATGATATTTAAACCACTTCTCCTTATGGATATCAACATGGGTAGCAAATGATTCACAGAAAGAGGCTACTATATCAGAGTCAAGTCCATATTTAGTGCTAAACTTGTGAAACGCATCGGTATTCATAAAAGATTTAACACAATCAAACTCAAGTTTAATACCTGACTCTTTACCTTTGTCGAGTGCCCAATCTTCATTGTTGCGTTTAATTCTTTCTAAAAAGATCCCACCGGAATTCAATAGTTTTCTTCATAAAAGAACCAGTACAAGAAGTACCGAGCATGGATTGATCATCACGAGAAAGCCGAGCATAAAAATTCTGAATGATAATTTCTCTTGAGAGCTCATGACTGGGGCATGAATATAACATTGACTTAAGCCTCCCCCAAGCTAGAGAGATACTTTCTCCTTCACGAGGCCAAAAATTATATAAATAATTCTGATCACGATGAACTAGATGCATAGGATAATTTTTTTTGGTGAAATTCCAATTTCAACCGATTCCAGTTCCAAGATCCAATATCATCGCATAGCCTATACCATTTCAATTCTTTTCCCTTTAATTATAAAGGGAAAAGCTTCTTCTTAGCTTCATCTCCGGATAAACCTGCAATCTTAAATAATCCACAAATTTCATCCACATATATCAAATGCATATCAGGGTGTTCGGTTCCCTCTCCTGCATAAGGATTAGCTAGCAGTTGTTCTATCATACCCGACAGAATTTCATAACCAATATTTTCAGTAGGTGCAGTAGGTTGAGGGGCAACTAATTGTGCTTCCGGTCAAGGTGAAGATACCCCGAACAAACCCCTAAAAGGATGGTTTTCCATAGTGACAAGTGACAATAAATTTTGGCACGTAGTAATAATTTTTCCTTACCAATTTCCACTTACCAAGAGCACTTCACTCCTCGGCAACAGTGCCAGAAAAGAGCCTTGATGACCCACAAGTATAGGGGATCAATCATAGTCCTTTCGATAAGTAAGAGTGTCAAACCCAGCGAGGAGCAGAAGGAAATGACAAGTGATTTTCAGCAAGGTAATTTCTGCAAGCATTGAAATTGTCGGTAACAGGTAGTCTGATTGCAAGATAATTTGTAACAAGCAAGTAATGGTAACGGTAAATAAAGTGCAGCAAGGTAGCCCAATCCTTTTGTGGCAAAGGAGAGGCCAAAACGGTCTCTTATGATAAGCAAAGCGTTCTTGAGGGCACACGGGAGTTTCATCTAGTCACTTTCATCATGTTGGTTTGATTTGCGTTCGCTACTTTGATAATTTGATATGTGGGTGGACCGGTGCTTGGGTGCTATTCTTACTTGAACAAACCTCCCACTTATGATTAACCCCCTCGCAAGCATCCGCAACTACGAGAAAAGTATTCAGATAAAATCTAACCATAGCATTAAACATTTGGATCCAAAATCGGTCCCTTACTAAGTAGCGCATAAACTAGGGTTTAAGCTTCTGTCACTCTAGCAACCCATCATCTAATAACTACTCCACAATGCATTCCCTTAGGCCCAAATATAGTGATGTGCCATGTAGTCGATGTTCACATGACACCACTAAGGGAATCACAACATACATATCATCAAAATATCGAACACATATCTAGTTCACATGATTACTTGCAACATGACTTCTCCCGTGACCTCAAGAACTAAAGTAAGTACTCACAAATTATAATCATGCTCAAGATCAGAGGGGTATTAAATAACATAATGGATGTGAACATATAATCTTCCACCAAATAAACCATATAGTAGTCAACTACAAGATGTAATCAACACTACTTGTCACCCACAAGTACCAATCTAAGGTTCCGGTACAAAGATTGAACACAAGAGATGAACTAGGGTTTGAGAGGAGATGGTGCTGTTGAAGATGTTGATGGAGATTGCCCTCCCAAAGATGAGAGGGTTTTTTGTGATGACGATGGCTTTGGTTTCCCCCTCCGGGAGGAAGTTCCCCCGGCGACATCGCTTCGCCGGCGGGCAAAAGTGCTCCTCCCAAGTTCTGCCTCGAGACGGCGGCGTTACGTCCCGAAAGTCCTCCCTTATCTTTTCTATGTCAAAATGACTTATATACCAGAAGATGGGCACCGGAGGTGGGCTGGGCTGACCACAACCCACCAGGGCGTGCCTGGGGGGCCTAGCGCGCCCTGGTGTCTTGTGGTCACCAGGTGGCCCCCTCTAGTAGTTATTTGCTCCAGTATTTTTCATATATTCCAAAATAATTCTCCGTGAATTTTCAGCTTATTTGGAGTTGTGCAGAATAGGTATCTCTGACCTAGCTTTTTCAGGTCCAGAAGTCCAGCTGCCGGTATTCTCCCTCTTTGTGTAAACCTTGCATTTTATGTGAGAAACGGCATTAGAATTACTCCATAAAGCATTATTATGCATAAAAACATTATAAATAATAGTAGGAAATCATGATGCAAAATGGCCGTATCACCCACTCCACCGGCGCCCCCTACTGTCCGCAGGACTCCTCCAGCAGCCCCCCTTGCTCGGCCCCACTACACCGGCGCCTCCCTTGGCTGACCCCCACTGTGAGTTTTTTTATTTTGTAATAGTTTTTATTAGTTTATTTTGTAGTAGTGTTAATTAGATGTGGTACTTTTAGTAGTAGTTTTAGTTATGCAGTAGTTTTAATTTTGTAGTTGATTTTTACTTAGTGTATTTCGTGTATGTGGCATGTGTCTTGACTTCAAGTCCAATAGCCAGATAGAAGTGGTGCCGACTATTGTTTTGATAGCCGGATAGAGGAGTATGCACCATATTTAACCGATGAGAGATGTTTTGAGAGGAATGGTGCCGACTATTGTCGTAGGGGGTCACTCTTCCTCGGCTCCTCCTCTGATATTCTTAAAGTGGGAGGAGCAGAGAAATAGCAGCGATCACCAATAGTAGATGAGAGTTGTTCTTGGAGGAAAGAAATCAACTTTTGACGTTGACGGTCTATCTAGGCGAGTTCATCCTGTGATACCTTGGTAACGAACGATGGGCTCGCCCGGCTAGACCATCACTAAAAGTCAAAATGCATGTGTCCACCATATATATGACCACCTGAGAGATGAGTGTTACAAGACATGTTCCTGAAAGAAAGAAAAAATTACTTTTGATGATGACGATCGATCTGGGCAAGTTTGTCATGTGTTACCTTAATAACGCACGATGGGTTCGCCCAGCTCAACCATCACCAAAATTCGGAATACCCGTGAGAGAGTGTCCACCATATATAATACCACTAGAGAGATGAGAGTTGTAAGAGATATTCCCGAAGGAAAAAATCTAATTTTTACCATGAATTCCCAGATTATCTGATATGCAATTTGCACTTCCAATTCTTGTTCTTCCTAGGAAATTGGAGTGTGATATTTGTATTTTCACATGGGAAGTATTTGAGAGCATAATCCTTGGGTATTCCCTAGTTGAAAAAGTCAACTTTCAATTAGGCAATACCCAACGATTATGCTCTCAGTCACTTTCCATGTGAAGATACAAGTATCACACTCCAGCCACCTCAGAAGAGTAAGAATTGCTAGTTCCGGTATTCGCATGTCAGGGATGGAAGAAGATAACGGTTCATAACTTGATCACTTTTGGGTTCTTTTCTAAATAACTCCAAAATCATCATGTTATGCATGGCTCTCTTCTTTCATCTGAGCAACCTCAGAGTAGATTAGAAGTACTCTTTGATGTTTGATTCTTACATTATTTTTTCATCATGTGTTGAAAAGGTGTTAGCACCGATTGATCTCAAAGTTATGGCTTCCTCTGATGATGTAGCTTCTGTTAGGGTCGATTCTGCGATCAAGGAGAAGCGCGCAAGTGAGGACCCCTTGGCGGCACTAATTCAGGAGAACCTATAGCTGATCCTACTAAAGTGATTTGTGGATCTGGCCAAGAAGAATCCACCAACTAAGGATAGCGAGGGGCTAACACGTAAGGAGAGTGACGACCCGGTGCCATTGAGTCGTCCGTCCATCATGCTAGACGACACTTGGTTCTCCAGTGTGGAGGATGTCCCCACGTGCTCTGACTCCACGATCACTGGTTTCACCGACTACACCTCGAAGTGGTCCACGTAGATAGTTTGACGTTGACTTAGTGATATAATTATGTAGCTGCTGATGTGGACTTAGATTAGCACTTGTGATGCTTTTGGGTATTCGAAATAGGGTGCACATAGCCAATTGATTCTGCTCTTTTGAAGAAAGAAACACATGGACAACAAAGCAAAATCGGTCAGCTTTGTCAACACAACCTCTATCTCTTCTCTATCTCTTCTGTATCTCTATCTTCTCTATCTGTTTCTCTATCTCTACTAGATAAAAAGACATTGCACTACTAGAATTTCCTCGTAGGCCGAGTGTTTGGTTCTTCGCTGACGGCCAAATCATGGGCACTCGGCAAAGATAATAAAGCCGAGAGGCAAAATCAACAAAAGATACGGCACAGCGGACACATGCATTTACCGAGACAATGTGTAAAACACACTCAGCAAACGTCATGTAGGCCGAGAGCCAAACAGTTAGCCCGCGGCAAAGTGGTGCCACGTTGCAAGCCCGGTAGTGGATAACGGCTCGGTGATGCTGACAATGCTTTGTCGAGAGCCCGCGAGTTGGCTCTCAACTTCCGCTGTGTGAGAGCTGGGTTTAGTCCAACCTCGCCTAACGACAAGCGCCGCGACTGGTTTAAATAGTCGGGTAGTCCAGAAGAAGTAAGCATCGGTATTTATTACACTATTGTTAAGGATATGGACTGTCACTATAAATCTTCACATGTTCTGGGCAGAGAAGGTCCATAGTGACAAATCATATTCCTTAACAATATTTGTCGGTGCTTTTTATTAATTCAGTTAAGTTAATTTTGACTTTTTTGTCTGTGTGAGATGCTTGATCCAATAGTTTAAATCCGCGAAAAATCGTACGGTGCTGGAAATCCTCAGGAGCTGGCACTGTGTCATCACATGGCCCCTGTAGGGTGTGGTAAAAGTTTGGGCACACTTCGAAGAAGCCTCACATGAGGCGGCTTGTAAATTGCACCATCTTTGAGTTAATTTCTGGGTATCGAGGGGGAATGTGTCCGGTTTATGATTGAAGTGCGGGTCATGTTGCTCCGGTACACTCAAAACTTCTCATGCTCTTAAAAGAGAACATCAGTAGACATGTGCCAGGCCCCCATAATTTTTGGACACGCCTACAATATTTGAGACATTTATTGCACTCCTAGGGTTTAAGCGCCGGAAATTGCAGATCTGTAAGGCGGACACATGAAATCATGCCTAGAAGTGGCATGGAAAATCCTATATGATGTATTTCGCAACATGCTTAGGCCTTGCGCAGATGAGGAAGGGGCAGGCTCCGCTACCTGGGGGGAAAATTACCCTGACGGCAAGCCTGATCTAATCGTTTAAATCCTCAAAAAATTGTATGATGCCGGAAATGCTCGAGAGCTGGCACGATGTCATCACAAGGCCCCTGTAGGGTGTGGTAAAAGTTTGGGCATGCTTCGAAGAAGCCTCATTTAGGGCCGCCTATAAACTACACCATCTCTGAGGTAGTCTCTGGGTATCGAGAGGGTACATGTCTGGTTTGTTAACAAAGTGCGGCTGCTGTTGCTTCGTTGGACTTGAAACTTCTCATGCTCTCAAAGGAGGCCATCGCATGGCACATGATAACCCCTGTATTTTTTGGACCCGCCTACAATATTTAAGACATTTTTTGCACTCCTAGAGTTTCAGCACGAAAATTGTAGATCTACAAGGCAGACACATAAAATCATGCCCAGAAGCGGCATCAAAAAGCCTATATGATGTCTTTGCGACATTTGTTAGCCTTGTGCAGACAAAGGAGGGGCATGCCCCACCATCAGGGGGGCGATATTACTTCGGCGTCGTGCCAGATCCAACCATTTAAATCCTTGGAAAATCATAGGATGCCGAAAATCCTCGAGAGCTGGCACAGTGTTATCACATGGCCCCTGTAGGGTGTGGTAAAATTTTGGGCGCGCTTCGAAGAAGCCTCACCTAAGGCTGCTTGTGAAGTGCATGATCTCCGAGGTAGTCTCTGTGTATCGAGAAGGAACATGTCCAGTTTGTTAATGAAGTGCGGCTCCTGTTGCACCGTTGGACGAAAGACTTCCCCTACTCTCCAAGGAAGCCATCACTTGAAATGTTCCAAGCCCCCATTTTTTTGAACCCGCCTATAATATTTGAGACATTTATTGCACTCCTAGGGTTTCAACATTAAAAATTGCACATCTGCAAGGCAGACATATGAAATCATGCCAGAAGCTTCATGGAAAATCCTATAATGATGTTTTTGTGACATGCATAGGCCTTGTGCAGACGAGGGATAGCTGGGCCCCACCACCAGTGGTGGGGGGTAAAATTACCTCGGTTGCATGCCTGATCCAACCATTTAAACCCTCTGAAAATCGTGTGATGCCAGAAATCCTCGGGGAGCTGGCACGGTGTCATCATATGGCTCGTGTACTATGATAAAAGTTTGGGCGCGCTTCGAAGAAGGCTCACTTGAGGCCACTTGTAAACTAGACCATCTTCAAGGTAGTCTTTGGGTATCGAGAGGGAAAGTTTCTGGTTTGTGAATGAAGTGCGGCTCCAGTTCGTCCTTTGGACTCGAAGTTCTCATGCTCTCAAAGGAGGCCATCGCATGATAGATGCCATGCACCAATATTTTTTGCACACACCAACAATATTTGTGATATTTATTGCACTTATTGGTTTCAATGCCGGAAATTGCAGATTTGCAAGGCGGACACATGAAATGATGCAGAGAAGCGGCATGGAAAAGACTATATCATGTATTTGCGACATGTGCATGCCGTGTGCGGACATGGGAGGGGCAGGCCCTATCACCGGGTGGGGGCGAAACTACCTTGGCGACATGCCTAATCCAACGGTTAAAATCCTCAAAAATTGTAAGATGCCGGAAATCCTCGGGAGCTAGCACAGTGTGATCACATGGCCACTGTAGGGTGTGGTAAAAGTTTGGGTGTGCTTCGAAGAAGCCTCACCTGAGGCCACTTGTGAACTTCATCGTCTGTGAGATAGTCTATGGGTATCGAGAGGGAACATGTCCGATTTGTGACTAAAGTGCGGCTCATGTTGCTCCGTTGGACTCAAAACTTCTCCTGCTCTCAAAGGAAGCCATCGCATGAAACATGATAAGCCCTGTATTTTTCAGACCCGCCTACAATATTTGAGACATTTATTGCTCTCCTAGTGTTTTAGTGTTGGAAATTACATATCTACAAGGCGGACACATGAAATCATGCCCAGAAGCGGCATTGAAAATCCAGTATGATGTCTTTGCGAGATGCGTAGGCCTTGTGCAGACAAGGGAGGGGCAGGCTCTGCCATCGGTGGGGGGAGGCAAAATTACCTTGGCGGCATGCCTGATCCAGCCATTTAAATATTCCGAAATTCATGCGATGTCGGAATTCCTCGGGAGCTGGCATGGTGTCATCATTGTAGGGGTGTGGTAAAAGATTGGTCGCGCTTCGAACAATCCCTCAGCCGAGGCCACTTGTAAACTACACCATCTCCGAGGTAGTCTCTGGGTATCGAGAGGGAACATGTCCGGTTTGTGAATGAAGTGTTGTTCCTATTGCTCCATTGGACTCAAAACTTCTCATGCTCTCAAAGGAGGCCATCGCATGACACGTGCCAGGCCCTCATATTTTTTGAACCCGCTTGCAATATTTGCGATATTTATTGCACTCCAAGGGTTTTAGAACCGGAAATTGCTGATTGGCAATATTTGAGATAACTATATTAATATTATATCTTTTCTTTGTTGACTATTTTTCTTTGCTGAGAGTCCCACTAGGCAAACTTACCTTTTTCGATAACCACTCTCAGTAAAAGTGATAACCTAGATCTACGTACTAGGGATCTTTTCCGAGTGCCACATTGCCGATGCTCGGTAAAGGCAGCGCAGGACATTTAAGTAGAATTCCCCATGCACGCTTTACTCATTCATGCGTGGGAGCTCTTTCGCCTCATTCTCGATCTGTTGTCGCCTTCTGCACTACCCCGTCGGCACCCCCCTGGCCAACCCTGCCGCCCCCCTCCGCTCGGTCGCCTCCTCCTCCGATCAGCCTCGACCGGCCTCCCTTCGCTCGATCGCCTCCTCCTCCATTCAACCTCCACCGGCGCACCCCCTCGGCCGTCCTCCATCGGCCCCACTCCACTGGCACCCCCTTCTGCCCGGCATGACTCCTCCGGCAGCCCTCCTTGCTCGGCCCCAGTCCATCGACGCCTCCTTTGGCCAACCCCCACTGTGAGTTTTTTATTTTGTAATAGTTTTTATTAGTTTATTTTGTATTAGTGTTAATTAGATGTGGTACTTTTTGTAGTAGTTTTAGTTATGTAGTAGTTTTAATTTTGTAGTTGATTTTCACTTAGTGTATTAAATTTTGTAGTGGATTTCATGTATGCGGCATGAGTCTTGACTTCAGGTCCGATAGCCGGATAGAAGTGAGCGAGTGTCCACCATATTTAACCGATGAGAGATGTTTTGAGAGGAATGGTACCATCTATTGTCGTAGGGGGTCACTCTTCCTCTGCTCCTCCTCTGATATTCTTAAAGTGAGAGGAGCAGAGAAATAGCAACGATCACCAATAGTAGATGAGAGTTGTTCTTGGAGGAAAGAAATCAACTTTTGACGATACGGTCTAATTGGGCGAGTTCATCCTGTGACACCTTGGTAATGAATGATGGGCTCGCCCGGCTAGACCATCACCAAAAGTCGAAATACATGCGTCCACCATATATATGACCACTCGAGAGATGAGAGTTGCAAGACATTGATACGTCTTCGTCGTATCTATAATTTTTGATTGTTGCATGCCAACATTCTACAACTTTAATATACTTTTGGCAACTTTTTATACTATTTTTGGGACTAACATATTGATCCAGTGCCCAGTGCCAGTTCCTGTTTGTTGCATATTTTTTGTTTCGCAGAAAATCCATATCAAACGTAGTCCAAACGCGATAAAAACTTACGGAGATTTTTTTTGTAACATATGTGATTTTTTGGAAAAACAATCAACGTGAGATGATGCCCGAGGCGGCGACAAGGCAGGGGGCACGCCCCAGGGGGTAGGGTGCGCCCTGGGCCCTTGTGGCCAGCCCGTAAGGCGGTTGGTGCCCTTCTTGGGCCGCAAGAAAGCTAATATCCGGATACAAATCGTGTTAAAATTTCAGCCCAATCGGAGTTACGGATCTCCGGGAATTTAAGAAACGGTGAAAGGCCAGAATCTGGGAGCGCAGAAACAGAAGGAAACAGAAGGCCAGAATCTGGAGGCCATGGACCAGAGGGGAAACCCTTATCCCATCTAGGGGGAAGGTCAAGGAAGAAGAAGAAGGAGGGGGGCTCTCTCCCCCTCTCTCTCGGTGGCGCCGAAACACCGCCGGGGCCATCATCGTGACGGCGATCTACACCAACAACTTCGCCGTCGTGATCACCAACTCTCTCCCTCTCTATGCAGTAGTGTAACACCTCTTATCCCCTCTGTAATCTCTACTTAAACATGGTGCTCAATGCTATATATTATTTCCCAATGATGTATGGCTATCCTATGATGTTTGAGTAGATCCGTTTTGTCCTATGGGTTGATTGATGATCATGATTGGTTTGAGTTGTATGTTTTATTATTGGTGCTGTCCTATGGTGCTCTTCGTGTCGCACAAGCGTGAGGGATCCCCTCTGTAGGGTTTGCAATATGTTCATGGTTTGCTTATTGTCTGCGTTGCGTGAGTGATAGAAACACACACACGGATAAGTGGGTTATGGTGTATGGGAATAAAGAGGACTTGATACTTTAATGCTATGGTTGGGTTTTACCTTAATGATCTTTAGTAGTTGCGGATGCTTGCTAGAGTTCCAATCATAAGTGCATATGATCCAAGAAGAGAAAGTATGTTAGCTTATACCTCTCCCTCATATAAAATTGCAATAATGATTACCGGTCTAGTTATCGATTGCCTAGGGACAAATAACTTTCTTGTGACAAAAAGATCTTTACTAAAACTAACTTAGTTGTTTCTTTATCTAAACAGCCCCTAGATTTTATTTACGTGCTCTTTATTATCTTGCAAACCTATCCTACAACACCTACAAAGTACTTCTAGTTTCATACTTGTTCTAGGTAAAGCGAATGTTAAGCATGCGTAGAGTTGTATCGGTGGTCGATAGAACTTGGAGGGAATACAAATCCTACCATTAGCTCCTCGTTGGGTTCGACACTCTTATTTATCGAGAAAGGCTACAACTGATCCCCTATACTTGTGGGTTATCAAGACCTTTTTCTGGCGCCGTTGCCGGGGAGCAATAGCGTGGGGTGAATGTTCTCGTGTGTGCTTGTTTGCTTTATCACTAAGTAGATTTTATTTGCTGTTCTAAGTTGTTCTCTATCTTTAGTTATCGATATGGAATACGAGATACCAAAAAAATTAGGTGTACTTGCTACTCATGGAGATGGGGAACCTCCTAAAACCTTCGATGCTCATTATGTGAAAGATATTATGCACTACTTTAATAATCCTGAGAAAACCCCATTCAACTATATAATGGGAGACACGTTGGATCAACGTGAATACTTTAGGGATTATCGCTTGACTCAAAAAGGGAAACTATTATGGGATCAAATTCATATGTTGCATTGGTATGCTCGGGAACTATGCTTGAGATATGATTATACTTGTTGCTCTAGGATGAAGGCTCCACACCTTCCCTTTTCATGTAAATTTAATGATAATAAAACCTTGGCTTCTTATGCTATTCATATATATGATTACTATGATGTGGAACGAATAGAAGAATTCGTTTCTTTTAAGGGTGCTTATGAAATTGAATCCTTGTTTGAAAAGTATGAAGCTTTTGATGATGATGTTTATAGGCCTAAAATTTTACTATACTTAAATATTGCTATGGGAATTATGAATACAATGCCGATATTGATGCATTTATTGAGAAAGTCTCCGCCGTCCAAGAAGAGACTAATATTTTGCAGAAAACTATGGAAGAAGAAATTGATGACACTGTGAGCTCATTAGATGAAAAAGATGACGAGGAGAGCGAAGAACAAAAGGAGGAAGAGCGGATTAGCTACCCGTGCCCACCTTCTAATGAGAGTAACTCTTCAGCTAATACATTGTTTAATTTCCCTTCGTGCTTACCGAAGGATGAATGCTAAGATCCCTTGGATTCGTTTGAAATATCCCTTTTTGATGAACTTGATGCTTGCTATGCTTGTGGCCATGATGCCAATATGAATTATGCTTATGGAGATGAACTTGCTATAGTTCCTTATGTTAAGAATGAAATTGTTTCTATTGCACCCACGCATGATAGTCCTATTATCTTTTTGAATTCTCACAACTACACTGTATCGGAGAAGTTTGCGCTTATTAAGGACTGTATTGACGGGTTGCATTCTACTATTGCACATGATGATTTTGATAAATATAATATGCATGTGCTTACTGCTCCTACTTGAAATTATTATGAGAGAGGAACTACATCTCCACCTCTCTATGTTTCCCATACGATAAAATTGCAAGAAACTGTTTATACGTTGCATTGGCCTTTACTTGATGTGCATGAATTGTTCTTTTATGACATGCTGATGCATAGGAAGAGAGTTAGACTTCGTTGTTGCATGATATATGTTACTTTGTGCTCACTACTAAATCACAAATCATTGTTAATTAAAATTGGTTTTGATATACCTTGGGATCCGGGTGGATCCATTACTTGAGCACTATATGCCTAACTTAATGGCTTTAAAGAAAGCGCTGCCAGGGAGACAACCCGGAAGTTTTAGAGAGTCATTTTATTCTGTTGTGTGCTTTTAAAAAAAGTTAAAAAAAATAAAGAGGGGAACCTAAAACTTTTCAAAAAGAAAAGTGAAAGTAAGAAGGACGAGCACCGTTGAAGTGGGGGAGCTCCTTGAACTTTGTTCATGCCCATGGAAACTTTGCAAATATTGAACTACAGAAACTTTTCAACAAAAATAATTATCCCCTTGTATAAATCCATTGTACTATAAAAATAATGTGCCAAGATTTGCCTTTAGGATGATTAGATTGCTTGTTTGGTATGTGCGGTGCAAAAACAGAAACTCTGGGTGTAGTGCATGATTTTACATTTTTTACTGGAAAGTCAAACGCTTTTGAAACTTTTTGCACAGTACTTATATGAAATGTTTTTATTTTTTCATAAGTTTTCAGAATTTTTGGAGTTACATAAGTATAGTGAATATTCAGATTGTTACAGACTGTTCTGTTTAAGACAGATTCTGTTTTTGATGCATTGTTTTGCTAGTTTTGATGAAACTATCGATTTTATCAGTGGTATAAGCCATGGAGAAGTTATAATACAGTAGCTACAATGCAAAAACAAAATATGAATGAGTTTTAAACAGTACAAGTGGTGATTTGCTTTACTATACTAACGAATCTCATGAGGGTTTTGTTAAGTTTTGTGTGATTGAAGTTTTCAAGTTTTGGGTGAGATCACGATGGATGAAGGAATAAGAAGTGGCAAGAGCCTAAGCTTGGGGATGCCCGAGGCACCCCAAGGTAATATTCAAGGACTCCCAAGCATCTAAGCTTGGGGATGCCCCGGAAGGCATCCCCTCTTTCTTCTAACGATCATCAGTAATTTTACTTGGAGCAATATTTTTATTCGTGACATGATATGCGTAAATCTTGGAGCGTCGTGTGCTTTTTATTTTTTATTTTATTAATGCACCATGCTGGTATGAGATAGTCCTTGGTTGATTTATAGAATGCTCTTTGCACTTCACTTATATCTTTTGAGTATGGCTTTATAGAATGCTTCATGTGCTTCACTTATATCATTTGAAGTTTGGATTGCCTGTTTCTCTACACATAGAAAACCGCCATTTATAGAATGTTCTTTTGCTTCACTTATATTTGTTAGAGCGTGGGCATATCTTTTGTAGAAAGTTTTATACTCTCTTGCTTCACTTATATCTATTTAGAGAGTTGACAGGAATTGGTCATTCACATGGTTAGTCATAAAATCCTACATAAAACTTGTAGATCACTGAATATGATATGTTTGATTCCTTGCAATAGTTTTGCGATATAAAGATGGTGATATTAGAGTCATGCTAGTGAGTAATTGTGGATTGGTAGAAATACATGTGTTAAAGTTTGTGATTCCCGTAGCATGCACGTATGGTGAACCATTATGTAACGAAGTTGGAGCATGATTTATTTTTTATTGTCTTCCTTATGAGTGGCGGTCGGGGATGAGCGATGGTCTTTTCCTACCAATCTATCCCCCTAGGAGCATGCGCATAGTATTTTGTTTTGATAGCTAATAGACTTTTGCAATAAGTATGTGAGTTCTTTATGACTAATGTTGAGTCCATGGATTATACGCACTCTCACCCTTCCACCATTGCTAGCCTCTTCGGTACTGTGCATTGCCCTTTCTCACCTCGAGAGTCGGTGCAAACTTTGCCGGCGCATCCAAACCCCATGATATGATACGCTCTGTCACACATAAGCCTCCTTATATCTTCCTCAAAACTGCCACCATACCTACCTATTATGGCATTTCCATAGCCATTCCGAGATATATTGCCATGCAACTTCCATCATCATCATATACATGACTTGAGCGTTCATTGTCATATTGCTTTGCATGATCGTAAGATAGCTAGCATGATATTTCCATGGCTTGTCCGTTTTTTGATATCTTTGCTACGCTAGATCATTGAACATCCTAGTACACTGCCAGAGGCATTCATATAGAGTCATATTTTGTTCCAATATCGAGTTGTAAGTTAATAAAAGTGTGATGATCATCATTATTAGAGCATTGTCCCAGGTGAGGAAAGGATGATGGAGACCATGATTCCCCCACAAGTCGGGATGAGACTTCGGACTTAAATAAATAAAAGAGGCCAAAGAGCCCAAAATAAAAAAAAGAGGCCAAAGAGCCCAAAAGAAAAAATAAAGAAAAAAAAGAAAAAAAAGAGAGAAAAAGAGAGAAGGGGCAATGCTACTATCCTTTTACCACACTTGTGCTTCAAAGTAGCACCATGTTCTTCATATAGAGAGTCTCTTGAGTTGTCACTTTCATATACTAGTGGGAATTTTTCATTATAGAACTTGGCTTGTATACTCCGATGATGGGCTTCCTCAAATGCCTGAGGTCTTCATGAGCAAGCAAGTTGGAAGCACACCCACTTAGTTTCATTTGTGAGCTTTCATACACTTATAGCTCTAGTGCATCTGTTGCATGGCAATCCCTACCCCTCACATTGACATCAATTGATGGGCATCTCCATAGCCCGTTGATTAGCCGCGTCGATGTGAGACTTTCTTCCTTTTTGTCTTCTCCACAACCACCATATTCTATTCCACCTATAGTGCTATATCCATGGCTCACGCTCATGTATTGCGTGAAAGTTGAAAAGGTTTGAGAACATTAAAAGTATGAAACAATTGCTTGGCTTGTCATCGGGGTTGTGCATGATGAAATACTTTGTGTGAGGAAGATGGAGCATAGCCAGACTATATGATTTTGTAGGGATAACTTTCTTTGGCCATGTTATTTTGAAAAGACATGATTGCTTTATTAGTATGCTTGAAGTATTATTGTCTTAATGTCAAATGATAGACTATTGCTTTGAATCACTCGTGTCTTAATATTCATGCCATGATTAGATTACATGATCAAGATTATGCTAGGTAGCATTCCACATCAAAAATTATCTTTTTTATCATTTACCTACTCGAGGATGAGCAGGAATTAAACTTGGGGATGCTGATATGTCTCCGTCGTATCTATAATTTTTTATTGTTTCATGCCAACATTCTACAACTTTAATACTTTTGGCAACTTTTATACTATTTTTGGCACTAACATATTGATCCAGTGCCCAGTGCCAGTTCCTGTTTGTTGCATGTTTTTTGTTTTGCCGAAAATCCATATCAAACAGAGTCCAAACGCGATAAAAACTTACGGAGATTTTTTTTGGAATATATGTGATTTTTGGGAAAAAGAATCAACGTGAGACGATGCCCGAGGCGGCGACAAGGCAGGGGGCGCGCCCCAGGGGTAGGGCGCGCCCTGGGCCCTTGTGGCCACACCGTAAGGCGGTTGGTGCCCTTCTTCGGCCGCAAGAAAGCTAATATTCGGATAAAAAATGTGTTAAAATTTCATCCCAATCGGAGTTAAGGATCTCCGGGAATTTAAGAAACGGTGAAAGGCTAGAATCTGGGAGCGCAGAAATAGAAGGAAACAGAGAGAGAGAGAGATCCAATCTCGGAGGGGCTCTCGCCCCTCCACCACCATGGAGGCCATGTACCAGAGGGGAAACCCTTCTCCCATCTAGGGGGAAGGTCAAGGAAGAAGAAGAAGGAGGGGGGCCCTCTCCCCCTTTCTCCCGGTGGCGCCGGAACACCGCCCGGGCCATCATCGTGACGGCGATCTACACCAACAACTTTGCCGCCGTCATCACCAACTCTCTCCCCCTCTATGCAGCAGTGTAACACCTCTTCTCCCCTCTGTAATCTCTACTTAAACATGGTGCTCAATGCTATATATTATTTCCCAATGATGTATGGCTATCCTATTATGTTTGAGTAGATCCGTTTTGTCCTATGGGTTGATTGATGATCATGATTGGTTTGAGTTGTATGTTTTAGTATTGGTGCTGTCCTATGGTGCTCTCCATGTCATGCAAGCATGAGGGATCCCTGCTGTAGGGTTTGCAATATGTTCATGGTTTGCTTATTGTCTGTGTTGCGTGAGTGATAGAAACACAAACACGGATAAGTGGGTTATGGCGTATGGGAATAAAGAGGACTTGATACTTTAATGCTATGGTTGGGTTTTACCTTAATGATCTTTAGTAGTTGTGGATGTTTGCTAGAGTTCCAATCATAAGTGCATATGATCCAAGAAGAGAAAGTATGTTAGCTTATGCCTCTCCCTCATATAAAATTGCAATAATGATTACCGGTCTAGTTATCGATTGCCTAGGGACAAATAACTTTCTTGTGACAAAAAGCTCTTTACTAAAACTAACTTAGTTGTTTCTTTATCTAAACAGCCCCTAGATTTTATTTACGTGCTCTTTATTATCTTGCAAACCTATCCTACAGCACCTACAAAGTACTTCTAGTTTCATACTTGTTATAGGTAAAGAGAACGTTAAGCGTGCGTAGAATTGTATCGGTGGTCGATAGAACTTGAAGGGAATACAAATCCTACCTTTAGCTCCTTATTGGGTTCAACACTCTTATTTATCGAGAAAGGCTACAACGGATCCCCTATACTTGTGGGTTATCAGACATGTTCCCGAAACAAAAAAAAATTACTTTTGACGATGACGATCGATATGGGCAAGTTCGTCATGTGTTACCTTAATAACACACGATGGGTTCGCCCAGCTCGACCATCACCAAAATTCAAAATACCCATGAGAGAGTTGAGTGTTGTAAGAGATGTTCCTGAAGGAAAAAATCTACTTTTTACCATGACTTCCCAGATTATCTGATATGTAATTTGCACTTCCAATTCTTGTTCTTCCTAGGCAATTGGAATGTGATATTTGTATTTTCACGTGGGAAGTATTTGAGAGCATAATCCTTGGGTATTCCCTAGTCAACTTTCAATTAGGCAATACCCAAAGATTATGCTCTCAGTCACTTTCCATGTGAAGAATAAGAATTACAAGTATCACACTCCAGCTACCTCGGAAGAATAAGAATTGCAAGTTCCGGTATTCACATATCAGGGATGGAAGAAGATAACAGTTCATAACTTGATGACTTTCGGGTTCTTTTCTAAATAACTGGAAAATCTTCAAGTTATGCATGGCTCTCTTCTTTCATCTGAGCAAGCATAGAGTAGATTAGAAGTACTCTTTGATGTTTGCACTACAAGAAACCTGTTAATGCATGACAGATTTCTGGTGACGTTTTCGAAAACCGTCATCGACAGTCTAGTACAGCCCCGCAAACCCACCCGAGCCCGCCCAAAGCCCACTTGAGCCCGCCCAAACCATTTATGTAGAAAACCTAACCCTAACAATCCCTTTCCCATTGTCTCTCTCTCCCCCGGCGCCGCCCCCTCATCGTATCCCTCCTCCTCGATCCCCTCCGCCCCTGTCGCCGCCCCCTCATCGTATCCCTCTTCCTCGTCCCCTCCGCTATCCCTCCTCCGCACCCTCACCGTCCCGATGGTCCTCCATCCTCCACCTCCCCACCCGCACCCTCTCTCCTTCCATGAACCTCCTAAACCTCCTCCACTACCACTCCCAATGGTATCCATCCCTCGTCCCTCCTACTAGGTGCAGTGGCAGCGACATCTTGGGCGAGCGCAGATCTGGCATGGGACACTAACCCTGACGTCGGAGCGGAGCGGCCGTGTGGTGGCCGGCGGTCTGCTGTGACGGATAGAAGCAGTAGCTAACCCTAGTCGCTACTGGTTTCCACTTACCAGCACGGCTCCCACCTCCTCTGTTCCTCGACGCCATGGCCTCGTGTTGCTACGTGACCCCCGTCCAGGTTCTTTTGCCGGCTCCCTCTGACGATGTGGTTTTGGATCCCTGCAGAGGAAAGGTCACTCGGGTCCCTCTCTCTAGTGTACGGACGCGCGCATCCCTCTGTTTGCCGTTGGCCAGTAGCCAGCATAGAGTAGCATGGTAGCAACTGCGGCCGTGCATCTACCTTGAGCTCCACCAAATACCAGCCACCACGGGTAACCAGGGCTGCTCCTGCTCTTCTGTTTTGGGTGGTTGTTTTTGTTGGCAAGCCAGTAATTCAAGATTTTTATTATGTTTGTTTCTCTTCTATCAAAATTAGCAACAGATGTTGATGGATTTGTCATTGATTTATGATGCACTGATTATGTCTAAACCTCTAATCATGGATGTATGCCTGCTCCAATTTATGTGGTTTGTTCCCTAAATTAAAGTGCACACTGGGCTGCGAGACTTATCATGATATCACAAGCAGGTAATGTGAATTGAATGGATAAAAGCTATACTAGACCCTATGGTTTGAACACTGCGACAAATCAGAATCGTTTGACATGCCTCTTTTATAATTATGCACATCAACTGTTTAATTGCTATAATATATTCCAATGAATAATATCTGTTACATCATTTTATACCAACCGTCTACTTATGTAACTGATAATTGGTTATAGCAGTACTATGTTTATTCAGTGGAATATGAGTCTACTGAATTATGTCTCAGTTTTCCTTTCCTTTTCTTGCCTTATTTTCATAGAGGTTTGTTCTGTGTAACTTGATCTCAGCATTCAAAGCCATATTGAACAGATGAAACACCTATAATCATCCACTACAATTGTGGGTGAGATTAACACCCTACAAGTCCTGAGGTTTACACTGCATTAGCATGCTACTTGTCCTGAGGTTTAGCCTGTGTTACCATGATATATGCAAGAAGTGTATATCCAGTTAGTTATCTTTCATGTCTTTCGGAATATTATCAATTTTTTTGCCTGTTATGTAATTCAACAATTACCATAGAACTTATAAACTTAGAGCACCAAAGTATATATTTCTCTTTCTGAATGTAACTTCCATTATGTCTGGTAAAGAATTGTCTTATCCATTTATAGAGTTATAGTCCACACTAGAAAGGCGTCTGCATTTTTAAGGCCTCTTTTTCTCCCAGGCATATATCGGCTTATTGTTCCAATGCTCTTTATTTGGTTAATTTCAAACAACCAGTTTACATTGTTTGACTGACAATTCATAACTTAATATTTTAAAACTTCCAAATGCCCCTGTAGGTGTTAACCATGCAACATTTCATTACTAAAGTTAGAAATCTACAGACTTATTGTTAATTATTATTCAATATTATGTCCTCTTGAAGCTTTTGGTGTAGGTTGTAGGAGATATGCCCTAGAGGCAATAATAAATGTTATTATTTATCTCCATGCTCATTATTATGTTTATGTGCCATGCTATAGCTGTTGTGGTTCCCGAGCCCGTATATCCATAAAGGCTCTGGGGAAAACCCATGTGCACGTGTGGAATAATAAACGGTAAAATGTATTCCTAGTCATGCCTCTAAGACTAGCTCAAGTGTTGCATGATGATTATGTTTTCCCAATCATGGGCATGTCTATGCCAGCAACTTTGAGGGCACAATGTTAGAAGAACATTTGTGTTGAATCGACCCGATTGATGTTATGCTATGAGATTCATTCGTCACAAGTTAATGGTTAATAACACAGAGATGGTTAACGTTTGCATAATTCCTCAGACCATGAGAGTATCGAGTTTCTTCATGCTTGATTCATGAACTTTGGGGTTTGTTAAACGTCATCCGTAACTGGATGGCTATTACGGCGGCTTACGGGTTCATGGGAAAGTATGTCAAGTAACTTGATAGCTCAAGATTGGGATTTGCTCTTCCAACGATGGAGAGATATCTCTGGGCCCTCTCGGTGTTACGGTATCCATCATCGTCTGGCCAGACACTTTGTGATTTGATCACGGGGATGCCGGAACACGGTAACGAGAAAAGAGAACAATACCGGTAACGAGGTAACTAGCATAGTGGACAAGTTGTTGATCCACGGGAATGCCAACATGTCTCACCTCGGGTATTTGTAACATATCGCGAAGCAACAGGAATAGCACACGGCAACTGGAGGTTCACTCGAATATTCATTCGTGTGGGTATAGGGGTCAATATGGGTGTCCACGGCTCCGATGCTGATCATTGATCGGAAAGTGTTCCGGTCATGTCTATACTTCACCGAACCTATAGGGTCACACGCTTAAGGGTCATCTATCTGTTGAACGCTAGACAGGGAGTCTGAGAGAAAGTCACCGAAAATGTTTCGGAGACAACGGAAGAGTTCCGAGAGAGAGAACACCGAAAGAGTTTCGGTAAAACCGAAAAGTTGTTTCGGAATATATTATTTGGTCAAAAAGGGTTTCGGCACCGCCTGGAAATTTTCAGAGGATGCCAGAATTGGTCTGGGAACTTCTGGGAATTTTTGGAGAGAAAAACCGGAAATGTTCCGAAACTGCCGTAACCGCTGTTAATGCTTTCCGCTGATGAAAACCACTGCACCGAAAATGTTTCGGATCATGCCCAGAATAATTTTAGAGGGTGCCGGAAATGTTCTGGGACCTTCTGGAATTTTTCAGAAAAAGTTTCGCGGAAAACATCTTGTCTCAGCGCGAGGGGACAAGATCCCACGAATCGGGGGTTGCATGTTTGGTGGCTTTTTGTCTAGGGAGCATGCATGTTTCATGGAGACATGTTGGTGGCTTGTTGGGGGGGCCCCCCCCATGGGGAGACAAGGTGTGGGCCGGCCCAAGGGCTGCCATGGTGGTGTCCCCTTGGTGCCCCCCTTGTGTTACCATTATGCCCTTTCATGTGTGACATGAAGCTTGGGTATTTTGGTATTTCAACATCCCACCCCACCCCTTGCCTTGGCCTATAAAAGGAGGAGAAGGGGCTGCCATTCTCCCCATCCCTTGCTCTCATACACATGCCAAGATGTTATCTGGCTTCTCTCTCCCTCCCACGAAAAGAGTTTCGTAGAGCCGAAAGGCTGTCTGGGTTCCGGCAGGAACTAGTTCTGGACGGCGACGCCCTGCCGGATAGGTGACACCGTATGTGTGCAACTCTGTAGAGAGGTCGTAGTTTCGTTCTTAGTGCCCGAGGGGCTGTTCGAGAGTGCCTCCCGAAGGGCTGTCCAAGTGACCGTCCGAGTTCTGTGAGTCCTCCCGAAGGGCTGTCCGAGTGACCGTTCGGGTTTCGAAGGTCCTCCCGAAGGGCTGTCCGCGACATCGTCCGATGGACTGTTCGACCGCCTCCCGGAGGGCTGTCCGAAGGGAAGACGAGGGTATACATCCTCGCAGTTGGGAGGTTGTAAATCCTAGCTGCGGGGATCTGCACCGCCGATCGTCATCGACTCTACTTCCGCTGCGCTACGAGTCGGTAACGAAAATGATCAAACCTTGTATGCAGTCTCCATAGTGGTCCTGGGCTGGTGCGTAGGGCGGAAAATTTTTGTTTTCTGCTGCGTTACCCTACATAGGTCAGCTGAGTTAAATATATATATATTGTTTGTTAAATATATAACTATTCTACTTACTGGTGGTGTATTGTTGTTGTTCGCTATTGTACTAAAATGTTGCCGCTGAAATACACTGTTGTTTGCTATTGTACTGAAAAGCTGCTCCTGAAATAATGGTACTGTTTTCTACAGAAACATACTACATCACCTTTTAAAAAAATTGACTGTGTGAGTAAATGACCACGGGTAGCCACATCAGTCCCCCGTGGTATTTCGAGACATCGGGGCTGGCTGCGCCCCTCACACCTTCCGGAAGGACGACCGCCTTCCTGGGCCAGCTGGTCCAAGAGACCGGCTGCTAGAAGGCGACAAGACCATGGAAGGCGGCCGCGAGGGGGCCGACTCCCGGCAGACGGCCCCTCGTCCCCTCGAAGTCAGCACCACATCACCAGGACAAGACAAGGCATGGTTGCAGTGCAGCCTGCCACCCCCGAATCCAGGATGGGACGTGGCCACAAAGCTGTGTACCGGGCAGACACCCCTCGCCCAGCGCGGCACTATTGCCATGCGGTCCGTGACATCACTAGCTCCAGAGGGAGCCACGCCCCAATGACGGGCGGTCGGTACGGCCCGTAGGCGGCGGGCCCTACCTGTCCGCGAGCCACCAGAAGGCGGCAAACCTCCAGTAGGCGGCCCTCCTCCTCCCCCTTCAGGCGGCGGGACTGCAACCACGTTCTCCTCGACCAGACCTTCGTCATCGAGGGCGAGGCCACTGTATAAAGCAGTCAACATGGCCCACCAGGCGGTGGGCCCCGGCGGTCAGCGGTGAAGCCGGCAGCCAGGGCCGCTAACGGTTGGGACCTACACTCGGCCGGATTACCATTGTACCCCTGGGGGGTAGGCCTATATAAACCCCCAGGCTCACCCATGCAAAGGGTTCATCACCCACGCCATTCACACACACACGTACAGAGAGGAGTAGAGCTAGCCTTGCCCTTCTCCCTCCTCTAGCCGAAACAGCTCAAGGAGCAAGCTTGTAGCTACTTTGTTGATCATAGTCATCATGCAGAGACCCCGCAGAGCAGGACTAGGGGTGTTATCTGCGAGGAGAGCCCCGAACCTGGGTAAGATTCGCAGGCGTATGCGGTCTCACTCACTCCCGCTTCTAGAGCCCGGGGATGTACTCTTGTTCCCATCCATGATAAGCCACCCCCTGGCATATGTCGCACAAAATCCCCAACATTTGGCGCCCACCGTGGGGCAAGGTGCATCGTCGCCCGGAAACACGTTCTGGACGGGAACCCTCTTCCTTACGGGCGAGCGCAGCCAGCCCAGCATGCCCGATGGCGTTTGCGCCGACACACTGTGTGGCATGGAAGCCGCCTGTGCCGCGAGCTGCCTCACTGACCTCATCGGCAGGATCCGCCTCTCCGACGAGCCCGCACCCAACACGGGCGCAGCCAGCTCCGAGAGCTGCCTTGTCGACCCCCTCGGCAAGCTTCACATCACCAGCGAGCCGGCCTCCGACCTGGAGTCCGTTGGCTCCACCGACCCACCCATCGACATGGTCATCGACGCCGATGCCGCGCCTTCTGATACCTTCCCTGGTGACGTAGTGATCTTCGACGACCTGCTCCCTGCTACTGACGGCAGCACCGGCACCAGAACCATCGCTGAGGTGCTGGTCATCAGCCACGATGGAGCCCCCGGCGAGGCCGACCGGGACCCGTTGCGGGCGGCAATGTGAGACCTGTCCGCACCCGTGGCACCCGGTGCGAGTGGTGAAACGCTGGAGGCGTGCCGCGTCGCACTCCTCGACAGCGCCAACAAGTTGGCAGCCATGAGACGCCTCACCGAGGCCTACCAGCGCGAGATCAACCACGCCGTCTGCTGGCGAACCCAGCCACACGGGCACAGTCTGGCAGCGCGGCGCGGCCATCGCCAGTATGCTGGGGGCCGACCGCCCAGTCTACGCCATGCCAATGGAAAACTTACACGCCACCCAGGCGGCAGCAGACGAGCTGGCCCGCCTGGAGAGCGACGAGCGTCGCTGCATGACGGAGCGCGTCCAGCAGCTCATCGACGCGGCCGCCGCGCAGCAAGAAGCCGGCCGCCGTGTGGTGGAACCCGGCTTGCAGGCCGGGAACCTTCCCCCCTCACCGAGAGCATGGCGCGACCTCCCGGACACCGACAGGCGGCGCCCACGACCGAGGAGACCAAGAGCCGGCTGTTAGCTGTAGCCGCACATGCATCACCATCGAGCGCGACCAAGACGGCCGCCCACGAGCAGTAGAATGGCGGGACGATCGTCCGCCTCCCCCGCGCAGGGAGAGGCGCGTCTCCCCGCCACCCGTTGAGCATCCGACTCTCGGAGGCCGGCTGGGTCCCCGAGAAGGAGTCGGAGAGAATGACGCCTGTTACCGGATCGACCGCTTGGCTCGATCCCTGGCGTTAGAAGAAGAAGATGCGATCGGCCCGCCTTGTTTCGGCCCCCGCATTCGCGACGAGCCCTTCCCCAAAGGGTTCTTGCTTCCTCGAGACACTCCCAAGTACAACGTTTTCATGAAGCCGGGGGATTGGCTGGTTGACTACTCCACCGCCGTCAGCATAGCAAACGGCAACAAGCGCGTTAACATGAAGTACGTTCCGCTCATGCTCCAGGGCACGGCCAGGACATGGCTGAACAGCCTTAAGCCCTACAGCGTCAACAGCTGGCTGGACTTTACCAACGTTTTCATCCGCAACTTCACCAGCACCTACAAGCGGCCGCCCAAGCCTTGCCAGGTCTCCCTGTGCGTCCAAGGCCCAACCGAGTCCGCCCGCGAGTACTTGACGCGGTGGGCCGAACCGCGCAACTCCTGCAAAGGGGTGCATGAGCTGCAAGCCATAGAGTACTTCACTACCGGGTGCCGAGAGGGCACCCTGCTCAAGCACCGACTCCTCTGCGATGAGCCGGCCACACTCGACGAGCTGCTAATCATAGCGGACAAGTATGCCACAGCCGACTCCTCCATGAAGTCGGAGCTCCGAGTGGACGCATCTGGAAAGATGCTCCCGCCGGCCCCTCAAACGGTTGCTGGTGACTCCAGTCGGCGCCAGTGGTCGAATGACAACAAACGCAAGGCTCAGTAGCCGGCTTCCACTAGCCGGCAGGTGGCAGCAGTTGAAGACCAACAGCCGGAAGGGCAGCCCGGCCCCAAGCGCCAAAAAGGTGGCAAGCCTGCTTGGTTGCCCACCTTCTCCTTCGAGCAAACCCTTGATGCTCCCTGCAAGTTCCACAGCGGCGCGAAGCCGTCCAACCACACCACCCGGAAGTGCCACTGGCTCACCCGCATTGCCAAAGGTGAAGGACTGCCCCCTCCGCCTGCTGGCCTGGCGGCTCCGCCTCCTCAGCAGCCGGTGGCCTGCCCCATCGGCGCAATTCAAGATGAATTCCCCGATGAACACGAAGCCTATGTCGTCTTCACCAGTGTGGCCGACGACAGGCACAGCCGACGTCAGCAGCACCGCGAGCCAATCTGGTTCGAGAGGCCCATCAGCTGGAGCCGCGCTGACCAACCGGAGGTGATGCCTTCTCCAGGTTCCTACGCCCTGGTGCTGGATGCCACCTTCTCAACGGAGCGGTGAGCCTGTCGCTTCTCCCGAGTTCTGATAGACGGCGGTAGCAGCATCAACATCCTCTACCGTGACACCCTGGAGAAGCTGTGCGTCAAGGAGAAGCAGCTCCAGCCCAGTTGGACTGTCTTCCATGGCATTATACCTGGCCTTTCCTGCTCTCCAATCGGCATGATCAAGATAGATGTCCTCTTTGGAGACAAAGATCACTTCCGCCGCGAGCCAATCTGGTTCGAGGTGGTGGACCTGGAAAGCCCCTACCACGCGCTCCTTGGCCGGCCTGCTCTGGCCAAGTTCATGGCAGTGCCACACTACGCCTACCTCAAGATGAAGATGCCGCGTACCAAGGGCATTATCACCATAGCCGGTGACTACCAGAAGTCAGCCACGTGTGCTGCTGCAAGCAGTCGGCTGGCCGAGTCCCTTGTCATCGCTGCAGAAAGGTGGCTCCTTGACCGGGTTGTGGCCATGGCCAGCAAGCAGCCGGACCTGTCACCGATCCCAAGGAGTCAGAGGCCCAGGGCTCCTTCCAGCCGGCCAAAGAAACCAAGAAGATTCCCTTGGACCCTGAGCACCCGGAGAGGTTCGCTGTCGTGGGGGCCCACCTAGACAGTAAATAGGAAAGCAAGCTCGTCGATTTCCTCCGTGAGAATCGGGACATCTTCGCATGGTCTCCCAAGGACATGCCGGGTGTTCCGACGGATTTCGCCGAGCACAAGCTACATGTCAGATCTGATGCAAAACCAGTTAAGCAACCCCTCCGCCGCCTGTCAGAAGAGAAGTGAAGAATTGTTGGTGAAGAGATTGCCCGGCTTCTGGCGGCCGGCTTCATCACGGAAGTGTACTTTCCAGAATGGCTTGCCAACCCAGTCCTTGTACTGAAGAAGAACAACAAGTGGCGCATGTGCATTGATTACACCAGCCTCAACAAAGCTTGCCCCAAAGATCCGTTTGCTCTGCCTTGGATAGACCAAGTTATTGACTCCACAGCCGGATGCGAGCTGTTGAGTTTTTTGGATGCCTACTCTGGCTACCACCAGATCAAGCTGAACCCGGCCGATCGGCTGAAGACCGCATTCATCACACCATTCGTAGCCTTCTGCTACCTGACGATGACATTCAGCCTGAGAAATGCCGGTGCCACGTTTCAGCATTGCATGCAGAAGTGCCTCCTCAAGCAACTCGGCAGAAATGCCCACGTCTATGTAGACGCCATTGTGGTGAAGACGAAGAAGCGTGGCACCCTCCTGGAGGATCTCAAGGACACCTTCGATAATCTGCGCCGTTTTCAAATCAAGCTAAACCCAGAAAAGTGTGTCTTCGGAGTCCCAGCCGGCCAGCTCCTTGTTTTCCTTGTCTCAGAACATGGCATCGAGTGCAACCGTATGAAGATCAAGGCCATTGAGCGGATGGAGAGGCCCACCCGGCTGCGAGATGTCCAGAAGTTCACCAGGTGCTTGGCATCCCTCAGCCATTTCATCAGTCGGCTGGGCGAGAATGCTCTTCCCCTGTACCAGCTAATGAAGAAAACCACTCACTTCGAGTGGAGCGACAAGGCAGACGAGGACTTTCTCCAGCTCAAGAAAATGCTGACTACGCCGCCTGTCCTGGCGGCTCCGGCTGCTAAGGAGCCCATGTTCCTCTACATCGCCGCCACCAGCCGGGTGGTCAGGACTGTCATTGTGGTCGAGCACCCGGAGGACGGCAAGGCACGGCCGGTCCAGAGGCCTGTCTACTACCTGAGTGAAGTGCTGTCGGCCTCCAAGCAGAATTACCCCCACTACCAGAAGATGTGCTATGGCGTATACTTTGCCGCTAAGAAGCTCAAGCAGTACTTTCAAGAGAACTCCATCACGGTTGTCTGCACTGCCCCACTTGCCGAGATCATAGGCAACAGAGATGCATCAGGCTGGGTGGCCATGTGGGCCATCGAGCTAGCTCCCCACACCATCCTCTACCAGCCCCGCACCGCCATCAAGTCCCAAGCGCTGGCCGACTTCCTTGTCGACTGGGCCGAGATTCCACCCATTGGCGAATGCACTTTGATGGCTCAAAGATGCGCACCGGTCTGGGAGCCGGCATCGTCCTCACCTCTCCCAAAGGCGACAAGCTCAAGTACACGTTGCAAATTCACTTTGCCGCCTCCAACAACGTGGCCGAATACGAGGCACTCGTCCACGGGCTCCGACTGGCCAAAGAGATTGGCATCCGCCGGATTCTGTGCTACGGCGACTCAAACTTGGTAGTCCAGCAGTCGTCTGGCGACTGGGACGCCAAGGATGCTAACATGGCGAGCTACCGCTTCCTCGTCCAGCAGATCAGTGGATACTTTGACAGGTGCGAGTTCCCTCACGTGCCACGAGCCAACAATGAGCAAGCTGATGCCTGGCATGGATTGTCTCCATCCGCCAAGCGATACCAGCTAGCGTCTCCCTCCAATACCTCCGCAAGCCATCTATCAAACCATCGCCGGAGTCAGAGTCCATCTTCGTGCCAGCTACTCCCGAAACAGTCGGATCTGACTCGGGGGCTGCAACAGCCGGCCCGAGGACTTCGGCAGCCGGCCCGGGGACTTCGGCAGGAGGCTCGGGGTCTGCAGCAGTCGCACCCGGCCCGTGGACTTCAGAACCCGGCCCGAGGGCTGCAGCAGTTGGCCCAGGAACTTCGACGACACAACAAGTAGCGGCCGACTCCAACCCACCTCCTCCCAACCCAACCGCCCTGGTCCCAGTGGCCGTGATGACAGTGGTCGAAGCACCATCTTGGGCGCAGCCCATCCTCAACTTCCGGGTAAGCAAAGAGCTACCAACCGACGAGACCTTGGCCCGGCAAGTGCAACGTCGGGCAGCAGCATACACGATAGTGAATAGAGAGCTTGTCAGACGCAGTGTGACTGGCGTCTTCCAGCGCTGCGTTGAGCCAGAAAAAGGCAAGGCAATCGTCAAAGACATCCATCAAGGCGAATGCAGCCACCACGCGGCCTCCAGATCCCTTGTCGCCAAAGCTTTCCGCCATGGATTCTTCTGGCCGACTGCTTTGGATGACACCAAGGACTTGGTCAAGAAGTGCAAAGGGTGCCAGAAATTTGGCTCCAAGCAACACCTGCCGGCTTCTGCACTCAAGGCCATCCCCCTCACTTGGCCATTTGCCGTCTGGGGGCTGGACATGGTGGGCCTGTTCAAAACAGCACGCGGTGGCAAGACTCATCTACTGGTCATCGTAGATAAATTCACCAAGTGTATTGAAGCAAAGCCAATTAAGAAGCTGAACGGTCCGACTGTGGTGACCTTCATCACAGATATCACCGTCCGGTACGGCATACCGCACAGCATCATCACCGACAATGGCACAAACTTTGCCAAAGGCGCCTTGGCCCGTTTCTGCGCGACGCAGGGCATTCGACTTGACTTAGCGTCCGTTGCCCATCCGCAGTCAAACGGCCAAGTCGAGCGAGCAAACGGCCTCATCTCGTCCGGCATCAAGCCTGTCGGGGATATCGTGCGACATATGCCAGGGGGTGGCTTATCGTGGATGGGGACAAAAGTACGTCGCCGGGCTCTAGAAGCGGGAGTGAGCGAGACCGCGTACGCTTGCGGATCTTACCCAGGTTCGGGGCTCTCCTAGGAGATAACACCCCTAGTCCTGCTCTGCGGGGTCTCCGCATGATCACTGCCTCAACAAGTAGCTACAAGCTTGCTCCTTGAGCTATTTGGCTAGAGGAGGAAGAAAGGCAAGGTTAACTCTATTCCCCTCTCTCTGCGTGCATGTATGGTGAATTTGGGAGCTCGGTCGAGGTTGCCACACCCCGCATGGGGCGACCTGGGGGGTTTATATAGGCCTACCCCCCAGGGGTGCAATGGTAATTCGGCCAGATGCGGGACCCGGCTGTTGGCGTCACTGGTTGCCGGCTCCTCCGCCGACCGCTGGGGCCCGCCGCCTGATGGGTCCCGCCGACTGCCGTGATCTCAGCCGACAGGTAGGGCCCGCCGCCTGCGGGCCATGTTGACTGCTTTATGCTGTAGCATCGCTCCTGATGACGGAGGCCTCGTCAGGGGGAGCATGGATACAGTCCCGCCGCCTGGTGGGTGCTCACTGTAGCCACACCCCGTCACATCTGGTTAATGGCGCACGGACTTCGAGGGAGAGGGAGGGCCGCCTGCTAGGAGCCGGCCTCCCCCTGAGCCGACTGGTCAGGGCTCTCCGCCCTCTGGCTTCTCACGGACAGGTAGGGCCTGCCACCTGCGGGCCGTACTGACCGCCCGTTGTGGGAGCATGGCTTCTTCTGCCATGGGTGATCTCATGAGCGGCATGGCAACAGTGCCGCATCGGGCGCGGGGTGTCCGCTTGGTACGCTGTACTGTGGCCACGTCCTGCCCTGGATTCGGGGGTGGCAGGCTTGTATTGTAGCCATGCCTTGTCTCGTCACATTTATGTTGGCGCTAACTTTGAGGGCGTGAGAGGCCGCCTGCTAGGACCCAGCTTCCCAGGAAGCCGCCCGCTAGGAGTCGGCCCACTTCATGGCCGTCTTCTAGGCTCTGCCACCTCCTGGCAACTGACCGCCTGGACCAGCCGGCCCTAGGAAGGCGGTCCTTTGTCTTTGATGTTTGAGGCGCACAGCCAGCCCCGATGTCTTGAAATACCAAGGGGAGCTGATGATGCTACCCGTGGTCATTTACTCCAACAGTAGTCCCCGAAGCTGGTGGGGCGCTACGGCTGAAGTGGTGAGAAGCCTCAGCAGCTTCATACTCCGGGTCGTCTGGTATTTTGTTTCGTCCGTCTTCTGAAGTGCCGACTGGTAGGTGTTGGCCGCGACCATACAGGCCGCCTTGCGATTTCGAAGCGTCGTGGTGGGGACCAGTTGGCACGCTAACCAGACGTCAGACTCGCCGCCCGCGCCTGTCAGCCACATGGCATTAGCAGGTCAAGCCTGCCTGCCAGCCCACGCGCGCGACAGGACGTCGCCGCAGGCTGGGGCCCGCCGCTACAGTGCCTCGGCACGCGCGCGGATCCGCTGCGGCCGAGGTAGACGGTTGGGCTTCCGCGGCAATTAATACACACCTTTACGGGAGCCGCAATCGTGGGATCGTGGGGGAGTGGGCGCAGTTAATCCCACGATCCCCCACGCTCCCGCCCCCTCTGCTTCGCCGCCTGGGGCTATAAGTAGGGGGAAGAGGGGGGGCGGCAGATGCATGCGTGCCCTCCTCTCCCCTCGCCGCTCTTCACCTTCTTCGCTGCCGCAGCACCCTTTCCTTTAGCCGAAGCGCTGCCGCAGCCCACCGTCGTCGAGCATTTTCTCACTGCGGCTTCCTCGCTCCGTCGCAGCCTCGCCGGCTCGCCACCGCGCCGCGCCTACAACGAGCTCCTTCGTCCATGGCGCGCTCACGAGCCGGCGACTGGGACGGCTCCAACGTCCATGAGGTTCACGTCTCCTTCCTTCGTCAAACATGGTGGCTGCCCCAGGAGACGAACATGCAGGTACACGTCCCTCCCGAGGCGGACATCTCGCCGGCGCCGGAGGGCGATGAACGCGTTGTCTTCCGGTCCCATTTTCTTCGCGGCTTCGGCCTTCCGGCGAGCGGCTTCCTCCGCTCCTTCCTTGACTTCTATCGAGTCTAGCCACACCACCTCACGCCAAACACGGTGGTGCTACTGGCCGCCTTCATAACCATGTGCGAAGGGTACCTCGGCACTCTCCCCACCCTCAAGCTCTGTGGGGAGTGCTTTTATCTCAAACTCGGCACCGCCGCCAAGGGCCAGGCGGCTCAATGCGGAGCCTGTGTGGTGGTGCGGCGCCCGAGCACTGGGAACCGCTTCCCACCCATCTCTCTGCTGCAGTCGGCGAAGCTCTGCCAGAAGTCCTACTTCTACGTCAAGAATATCCATCCGACGAGCGACTACATCAACTTGCCGGCTTACGTGGCCGACCCGCCAGCCGAGCTGTGCGCCAACTGGTAGTACAAGCCGAGCTCCCTATCGGCCGCCTCCTCCGCCGCCCTCGTCCGACTTCAGGTGATGATGGAGTCAGAGGGACTGAAGGGCTCGGACCTGCTGGCCGCCTTCGTGACGCGCCGAGTGCTTCCCCTCCAATCCCGGCCTCACATTGTCAGCTGCATGAGCGGGCGTCAGGACCCGTGCCGGATGTGCACATGGGAGCTGCCGGACGTGGAGGTGGCCCGGCTGGTCAATTACATCTCCAACTGTAAGCTATCGGAGATGGATTGGCGGTTCGGCAAGCGGCCGTATGACCGCGCACATCTGCCGCCTGCGGTGATTCTTATAATTCTTTCTCTTTGGCTGGTCCGAGCTCTTGTTTCTCCGTCTGACCAATCGGCCATGGTGCAGGTCCTCCCAGCCCAGTCGTCCGCCAGCGCTCTGGATCCAGGTTAGCAGTATATGCCGGACCGAACGAGGAGCGATGTGGAAGACCCCGACTTGGGGGCGGCCGCCATGGAGGAGGACGACGCCAAAGGCGGCGGCGGTGGAGCAGGTGGCTCCGGAGGAGGAGGCGGCCTCGAGGACTGGCTGGATGATGATGAGGAGGAGAATGAGCCGCGCCGCCCGCACGGCACCGACAAGGCGGGCACGAGCTCCTCGGCCGCACCGAATGCACCAGGCGGCGCACAAAAGCGTATAGCCGGCTCGTTGCTATTCGGCAGCCGGCCGAAGAAGCCCAAGAACACGACCTCCATGACCAAGCGGCAGGAGGCCGCCGCGAAGGCGGCCCAGTTCCAGAAAACCCCGAAGCAACCCCCGATGGTGTTCGCGTAAGTGCTTGGTTGCGTTTTCTTTTCTTCTTTCTTGCAAACTCTTTCTGAGTTTCCTCTTGCCTTGCTTGAACAGGGCCCCACTCTCTCTTGAGCGGTCTGCCGCTGCTTTAGTGATCCAGGCGGCGGAAGGCTCCGCCAACACCCGTCGTGTTGACCCGCTTGCCGACCTCCAAGAGGCGACGGAGAGGAACGCGCGGGAGGTGCGCGAGGAGCGGGAGGCGGTGGAACGGCAGAAGGCGGAGGCGGCCAAGGCGGCGCAGGCGGACTTGGACACGGCAGCCAAGGCCCAAGCCGATGCTGCGGCTAAGGTCCAGGCGGACACCGCAGCCAAGGCCCAAGCGGACGCGACCGCCCAGGCGCAAGCGGAAGAGGCCGCACGCGGCCAGGCTCCGCAACTCGTCATCCCGCTGCGCGTAGTGCCGCCAGCGCCAGAGAACCCGGCACCGACCGGAGGGTCCGACAATGATCAGCCGGTCATGGAGAGGTGAGGAGGCGATGCCATCGTCCCGGGGGCAGAGGTGCTCCTGCAAGCGCCAACTACTGAGGCCCGAGGCAGTCGGTCTGACAAGCCACCACCGCCGCCGGTCAGTGGCGAGCTGGTGGTGGGGGCGACCCCTGTGGTTCGTTCTCCGGGGCGTCGTCGTGCGGTGAAGGAGGCCTCGGCGCCACGGGCGCAGGAGATCGGGGCCACAAGCTCGTCGACCCCAGACGCAGAGGCCACCAGTGTCGTCCTGCCAGAATGGACGCCTGGGGGCGGGACAGTCGTGCTGAACAAGGCTGCGCAGGACGTTCAGGCCCAGCTTCAGGCCCAAAGCGCCGCCCTTCAGCAGTATACGAAGGCGTTCTTGGCGACGCGAACGGCCGTCCGGGTACGCTTCTTTGCTTTGTTTTTTTTCTTTTGATTCTTGCACTCTTCCATGGGGGCACGCCAGCGCACCCACTAGGTGTAGCCCCCGAGTTCCGGGCCGGCTGCTGAGCAGGCGGCTCAAAACTTTAAGAATATTTCGAGTGCTAACTTGTTTTTTCTTCTTTGTCTTTGTTGCAGGACTACCACAACATCCGTGCGGCTGCCTTCAACTCCCAGGTCCAGGAGCTGGCTAAGTGGACCGCCGACCTGACCGAGAGCCGAAGTAAGCATTCGGTCTTCTTCCTCGCGGGGGTCCGTCAGCGCACCCGCTAGGTGTAGCCCCCGAGATTAGGGCCGACTGCTGAGCAGTCGTGCCGGATCATCCGGCGACCATTTTTCTTTTTGGTCAACTTTGTTGATTTGTCTTCTCTTTCTCATTTTTGCAGGAGTCAACGCCACTCTGCAGCAGCGCCTGGGTGAAGTCCAGACCGAGCTGCGCGCCAAAGAGGCGGAGTGCAGCAAGGCGGCCTTGGAGCGTGACCGTCTGGCCATGAAGTTGGCGGACCAGGCGGATCAACACAAGGCGGAGCTCCAGAAACTCAAGGAGGCGGAAGGCGCCCTTCAGGCCGAGTTTGAGACCGAACGCTCAAAGTGGGTTGAGAAGGAGGCGATCCTCGCCACTGGTTATGACGAGATTGAGGATATGATCGACGGTAAACTTCTTTCTTTGGAATAGCTGCCGACTACAACGAGAGTCGGCTTCCGACTTCTGATCTTTGTTTTTTCTTTGCGTAGACTTCTTTCCTGGGCACGCCGTCGCCGTCAGCCAGGCCATTGAGGCGCAGTGCGACCAGCATAGGAGGGAAGGAGTGGAGATCCCGCTCGACGTGCCTCGAAACATGAACGAGCAGCTCCTGGCCGTCCGGACGCGCTTGCAGCCGATTCACCGTCTGCTCCGCAGCCTTCAGCGCGCCGGGTCCCAGCTGGTTTCCGCCCTTTGGCCAGGCGGCCAAGCCCCACGCACCCCCAGTCGGACCGCCGACTGGTTGGAGGCGGCAATCGGCCGCTTCGAAGTTTGGAAGGGCTCCTCCGCTCGGGCAGGCGCCCGAAGGGCCTTGGAGTTCGTCAAGGCGTGGTACCCTGGGCTGGACCTAGCCTAGTTGGCCATGTTCCGGCAGGAGGCCATGGAAGAGTTGGTAGCAGTGGGGCCTGCACTCATTCGTCGAGCGGCGGCGATCGCCGAGTACACCGAGACCGGTGTCTTCCTCCTCGAGCTGGACGAGGAGGGTGCCGAGGTGCCACCGGACTGGTTCGGGCTGAACCCTGATGACGGCGATGACTCGGTGGAAGAGATCGTCTCCAGCGACAGAGGCGAGGACGAGGAAGGCGAGGATGATGAATACGACGCATCGGAGGGCGGAGCGGACGGCCAGCCTCAGCTCGATCGGGCCGCGAGCAACGAGCCGCGCACGGGTGCACCGACTGCTGCTGATGGCGACCAAGCTGAGACTCGCCAAACGGCCACTCCACCGCCGACTCCGCCAACCTGCCAGACCCGCCTACTGCTCCTCTGGCCTAGGCTGCTGTAACACCCCCGGTGGTTAACTACAGTAACCACCCTTTTGATTATGCCATGTCATCATGTTTAACAGTGCGTGATCATCATTAACATCATATTGCATTTCAACTCCTAAGTCAAAATCCAAATTTAAATGAAAGTGGAAAATAAAAGTTGTCCAACATAGAAACTAAATTGTTCATTAAATAGCAAATAAATCAGACACAATTCTAAAATTGAAACCAACATCATTGGAGTTGGGTAAGTGACTCAAACATCCCCAAACAGTGATTAAAGACAATATTTAATTACCTTTTATTTAATCTAAAATAAATATGAAAAGATATTTACCCCAAACTAGTTTTTGGTGGTAGGATATATTGTGCTGTGATTTGTGGGCCAGCTCTCATATTTTACAAAACTCTAACGAGGGCCACACATTTAACAAAACAGTAAAGAAAAAAAGAAAAGGGAAAAGAAAAACAAAACAGAAAAAGAAAGAGAGAAACACCCCCTCCCCCCCGGCCCAGCTGGGCCCCAGCCCAGCTGGCCCATGCCGGCCCACCCCCACTCTGCCTTATCCCCCTGGATCCAGAACCCTAACCCCAACCCCCGATCCATTCCCCCCCCCCCCCCCGATCCCCTCCTCCCTCCTCCCCGCGCCCCCGCCCGACACCGCGCCGCCTCGCCGCACGCCATCCCGTCGCCGCCCAAGGTCACCTCCGCCTCGTCGCCTCGTCCCCGACATCCCCCCTCACCGGTTTCCATCGCCGGCCGACTCCGCGCCCGCTGCCTTTGCCCCACGAACGCCGGTGAGGCTCCGGCCTCCTCTCTCCCTCGCCCCCGCACCGCGCCCGCGCGCGACCTCGCCGTGCCCGCAAGCCGCGCACCCGCTTTGCTGCTGCTGCTCGCCGCGCACGCCGCGGCGCCCGCTCGCGCGCCCGCGCCGTAGCCGCCTGCGCCCGCCTGCGCTCACCATCGCGCCCTGCCGCGGGCCTCGCCAGCGCCCTCCGCCTACGCTGCCCGCTTCGCCTCGCCGCCGTCCTGCCTCCCCTCGCCCGCGCCCTCCACCGCCGCAGCTCGCGCGCCTCGCCTCCCTCACGCGCCTCCCCCCCACACCCCCCTCCGGCCTCGCCCCGCTCGGCCAGCCTTGCGCCCGCGCCCGGCGCCCGCTCGCCCCCCTGGTCGCGCCGCGCCCGCGCGCGCCCACGCACGCGATGGCCTCCTGGGCCACTGCCCGGTGGGGCCCAGTGCCCCTGTGCCGCTGACAGAACGGGCCCACGGCCCAGAAACAAAATAATAATAATTAAAATTAATTAATTAATTAGTTAATTAACTCTGTTTACACTAATCTAACTTAATTAATTAGTGTTAATTAAGCAGTAATTAAATAATTAACCCTAATTAACCTAATAGTCTATGACAGGTGGGACCCACCCTGTCAGGACGCCTGCTGACGTCAGCATGATGGCATGCTGATGTCAGCATAACACTGTTTCGGATAATGTTGATTTAATAAATTAAATAAATTCTAGAAATTAATAAAAACTTTAGGAAATCATATTAAATAATCCGTAACTCCGATGGAAAAACTTTGTACATGAAAGTTGCTCAGAACGACGAGACGAATTCGAATACGCGCTCCGTTCGTCCGTCATGCGTCCCTAACTATCCGAACATGCAACCGTCCCTCTCCGGTCATCTGTTTGACAAATGTTCGGAACCGGGAAAACATTCCCGGATGGATTCCTCCTTCCTCGGTGACGTGCAACCACACGTTAGAACACACCCGACACTGCACATTGTCATGTTGTGCTTTGTGTTGCTCATGTTTGCTCTATATTTATACTGTTTCCTCCCCCTCTTCTCTCTCGATAGCCCCCGACCTCGACGTCGTCCCCGAGACCGACGAAGCTCCGTAGCCCGAAGACACCATTGACAACCTTGCCCTTGCCGTCGAGCAACCAGGCAAGCCCCCCCTTTTGATCATCCCGATATCGCCCATTCTATTTCTCATGCTTGCATTAGAATTGCTGCTGCTGCTGCTTTACCTATTCTGATGCATAGCCGGTTTATTGTATCCTGCTGTTGATAATTACTTGCATATCCTAAACTTTTTAGTTTAGGCTGGGTAGAGACCTATCAGTGACCCCACTTATCCCGACTGCCGCGCTGGATCGTCAGAAGACCCGATCAACGGGATTGAAGACCAGGCCCCGACACCGCACATCACCCCTTTAGTTGTAACGACACTGCAGCGTTACTATCGAGTGCCGAGGGTGAAACCTCTTATAGCACTTCTGATGTTAACTCTGTAGAGTAGCTATTCGGTCGTGGTCATCGAGGGTGATTCCTCCTTCACCACTTCCGGTAACGACGCTGTCGTGCAACACATAAAGTGTGAACCCATCGAGGGTGAATCCTCCGAGTTCACCTTGACAGACACATCGAGTAGGAATCCAACGAGCGTGATACCTCGGATTCCCCTGATGTTATGGACACACGGATACTTGGACTTTACACTGTTACTTGGATAGGCGGGTCGACCCTGAGGGGTACCCGCGTGCGCCTGAGAGGCGAGTGCTGTGAAGATGGGTGCCAGTGTGGTGCCCGAGTGGTGAATACGAGGCGCGGCCGGGCATTCTTAACCCTTGCAGCAAGTCCTCGAGACGGGGCAACGGGGTCACATCTTTCGTGAGTCTCTGCTCGTTACCGCAAGCCCCTAGTCCTAACGATTTGGATATTTGATCCGAGCAGGCCTCTGGTCTGATAGCACTAACCATCACGTGGGCATAGTATGGGCGTTCTGCATCGTATGCATCAGCCGAAAGCTCTGTCAGACGTCCAGTTCAGCACTGCGGCCGGGCTAGGCCGGCGCCATCCTGAGGGGTGGTACCGAGATTCGCTCTGCTCGCAATGACCCGGAGTGCACAGGGCGATGACCCATGACCCCTGAGCGCTTAGGATATAGACCAACGGGGACCTCTCTGCTGAGCTGTAGGTAGGGTTGCGATGTGTCGTTTGGCTGAGGCAGGGCATGACCCAGGAAATTGTGTCCGGCCGGAGTTAAGCGAGCGTGATGGGTAAGTTGGTGCACCCCTGCAGGGAAGAAAACTTCTATCGATAGACGGTCCTACGGTAAAGGACACTCGGAGTTGTATCCTGATTGATACAATTTAGAACTGGATACCTGTGATGAGACCTGTATATATGGCTCTGGGATTGCTTCTCGCAGGGAGTCGAGAAGGGATCTCAGGACGAGGTTGATGACTGTATGGCTCTGGGATTGCTTTCTCGCAGGGAGTCGAGAAAGGATCTCTGGGTGAGGATGAGACTTAATGATACTACTACATTATATTGTACTGTTCTACTCTCTTCTACTGCTGCAAGACCTCTGAAGATGCTAGTCTTCGATAGGACTACGCCTTCTCTCTATTCTTGCATTTCTGCAGCCCAGTCCACATATACAGCCTCCCCTTGAAAATGTTGCATATGTAGTGTAGATCCTTGCTTGCTGAGTACTTCTGAGTACTCACGGTTGCTTTGTTTACCTTTTCTCCCCATATCAGTTTGTCGTGACCAGAGGACGCAGCCCCCTGAGATAGATACCCCGTCGATCGCTACTACTACTACCCAGAGGATGGATACTACTACGAGTTGCCTGACGACCAGGAGTAGGATCGGAGGGTCCCAGGCAGGAGGCCTATGCCTTTCGATCGTAGTGTTTTTCTTTTGCCCCGCCTTTCTAAAGGCCTTTCTGTTTCTGTTTCATATCTGTACTCAGATATCTGATGCTTCCGCTGACGCTTGTACGCAAGTTTATGTATTCGAGCCCTCGAAGCCCCTGGCTTGTAATATAAAGCTTGTATGACTTTATTTGTGTTTTAGAGTTGTGTTGTGATATCTTCCCGTGAGTCCTTAGGCTTGATCGTGTGCATTTGCGTGTATGATTAGTGCACGATTGGGCCGGGGGCATCACAAGTTGGTATCAGAGCCGACTGACTGTAGGAACCCCCCTTTCCAACTCCTTGGCCGAAGTTGAGTCTAGTAACCAAAAATTGTTTTACTAACTTGGCTGTGTGGCTTATGGGCCCACGTCGGCAATTGGGTGGTATTAGGATCTTTTACTCCTCGACCTTTACTCTGGGACTCTGATCTATCTTCTACTCGGGTTAACATTTTAATAACTCCAACATTAGGTTCTCATGATCACATCCACTCGGTGCTCTGAAAATTTCCCCCCTTGCTCCAAGATTGTGGACCAGGTTCTGCTTACAGGATACTCTTATCGAGGGCACCCTGTTTTGTCACTTGCAGATTCCTCGCTCCAATAGTTTTCTCCGATGTTGACGTAGCCTTTGCTATGTCTCGTTGTGTACTTCCTTACCGCGTGCCTGCGCGCCGCCTAGAATGTCTAGCTTCTAAATTTGTGCCGTTGTGCTGTCCGCATGTACCCGACTCTGTGCATGGATTGGTATGTCTTTCAACGACTACTATTTTACATCTAATGCCCTTCCTGTTCATCTCTCGTATTACGTCCTGAATAACTCCTTACACATGCAGTCTTTCTTGCTAAACTGCCCCTGTTGATTTGGCAGGATGGCTGACGATCCACCACCTCCACCCTATATTGCCGCCATGATGCAGCAGTTTGAACTCAACCGTCGGCAGTTTGAGCTCAACCGTCAGTTTATGACCGGAGTATTGGCTCAATTCCCAACTCAGAATGCTCAGCAACAGAATGCTCCAATAACTCTGCCAGAATTTGTGCGCCTCAATCCGTCCGTTTTCCGCAACTCCACCAATCCTATGGATGCTGATGATTGGCTTCGTGACATCCTGTTTGAGATGGAGTCAGCTAATGTTGCCCCTGACAGTTACGTCACCTTTGCGACATTCCACTTGAAGGGTCCCGCTGCTCAATGGTGGGAAAGCCACAAGACTATGTTGCCTGCAGAGACTGTAACCACTTGGCAGGAATTTCAGTCAGCTTTTCATGCACGTTACATTCCTCAAGGTCTGATGGATTAGAAGAAGAAGGAGTTTCACAAACTCACACAGGGCACAATGACTGTGGATGAATATCAGAGGAAATTTCTCGAACTATCCCGCTATGCTGAAGATGACGTCTGCACTGACGCCCGCAAGTAGGATAAATTCCGTGAAGGACTCCGTACTGACATAAAACTCACACTTGCAGTCCATGATTGCACAGACTACGCAACGCTTGTCAGCAAATCTTTCCAAATTGA
Source organism: Thinopyrum elongatum (assembly GCA_011799875.1). Taxonomy (NCBI): domain Eukaryota; kingdom Viridiplantae; phylum Streptophyta; class Magnoliopsida; order Poales; family Poaceae; genus Thinopyrum; species Thinopyrum elongatum. The sequence continues at coordinate 575,547,901 of CM022301.1, forward strand.
AACAGCTCTAACTGAATGCCAGCAGTCGCTCAAGCGCACTCGTGATGTTGGTTCGTCTTCGGGTCGACCTACTCAGAAACGTCGAGTCTGGATCCCGCACAATGTACACCACCGACCTGCTCCAACACCAAGGCCGTCATATGTTGCACCTCGTTTGCCTTCACCTCCGAGACAGCTACCGGTTCATGATGGACCGCCTGATGCTATGGCTTTTCATCAGGATGCATCATGTCCTCCCGTTGGTTGCAAGAAGAGCTGTCGGAACCGTCGTCTCAGAAGCTCTAATGCCAGGCCGTCTGCTATAGTTCGGGTCCATGTCAACCAAGTTAACAAGGAAGAAGCTCGACAGGACCCCAACATTGTGATGGGCACCCTTCTAGTGAACTCAATCCCAGCTTCAGTCCTCTTTGATTCTGGAGCATCACACTCCTTCATGTCCGAAAGTTTTGCGCGAAGCCATGACATACTTTTCGAGGAGATGTCCACCCCATTAGTAATCCATTCACCTGGAGCTAATTGGCAAACTACCATGGTAAGCCACGGTAACCACATTGTGATCGGAGGATTGATGTTCCCCGTTTCACACATTGCTCTCAAGACCTCCAACATAGACATTATTCTGGGTATGGACTGGTTGAAGCCCCATAAAGCTTTGATTGACTGTGCCACTGAAACAGTCCGCCTCACACACCCTTCCGGTCAGACTGTCAGATACTCAGCTCGTACAGTGCAGGACGTCGAAGCTCAGATATATGTCCTAAATGTATTGAACGCTTCGCCTCTTGAAGGCATCGAGAACGTTCCAGGAATACCCCCTACTAGAGCTGTCGAATTTGTCATCGACCTGAAACCTGGCACTACCCCTATTGCGAAGCGCCCTTATAAGATGCCTCCGCATCATCTTCTTGAACTTAAGGAGGAAATCGACACGTCACTTCAGAAAGGTTTCATCCACCCCAGTTCCTCTGCTTGGGGAGCACCTTCACTCTTCGTCAAAAAGAAGGATGGAACTAACCGATTGGTTCAGGATTATCGGCCCATTAACCAAGCTACAATCCAGAATAAATATCCGCTTCCCCGGATCAATGATTGGTATGATCAACTTGCCGGTTCCTCAGTATTCTCTAAGCTTGATTTGAGATTGGGATACCATCAAATCCGTGTTCGTGAAGAGGATATTCCGAAGACTGCATTTGTTACTCGTTATGGCTCCTACGAGTACACCGTCATGTCATTTGGCCTAACAAATGCTCCAGCCACATTCTCCCGTCTGATGAATTATATCTTCATGGATTACCTCGACAAGTTTGTCGTAGTATATCAAGATGATATTTTGGTATATTCGAAGAATAAGGAAGAACATGCCGAACACCTTCGTCTTGTACTGGAAAGGCTCCGAGAACACCAGTTGTATGCCAAGTACTCAAAATGTGAATTCTCGCTTTCTGAAGTAACGTATCTTGGTCATGTGATTTCCAATGATGGAATTGCTGTTAACCCGGAACGAGTTCAGGCTATTCTTGACAGGACTCCTCCCAAGAACGTCAAGCAAGTGAGAAGTTTTCTCGGCCTTGCAAGCTATTGCCGTCGATTTGTCGAGAACTTTTCTAAGATTGCTAAGCCCCTGACTGATCTGCTTCACAAGGGCGTTAAATTTGAATGGACAGAAAAATGTCAGAAAAGTTTTCAAACACTCAAAGACAAGCTGACATCTGCCCCAGTACTATCTCCTCCAGATACCCGCAAAGACTTTGTGATCTATTGTGACGCATCCCGTGAAGGATTAGGCTGTGTCCTAATGCAAGAGCGTAAAGTTATTGCTTATGGCTCTCGTCAGTTGCGCCCACATGAAGAGAATTAGCCGGTACATGATCTAGAACTAGCTGCTGTGATCTATGCATTGCAGTTGTGGCGACATTACCTTCTCGGTAATCGTTGCGAGATATACATGGATCATAAGAGTCTGAAGTACTTGTTCACTCAGCCATCTCTAAACCTCCGTCAGCAAAGATGGATGGAGGCCATTGCGGACTATGATTTGGGTATTTCCTATACCCCTGGCAAGGCTAACGTGATGGCTGATGCCTTAAGCCGCAAGTCCTATTGCGACAACCTCATGGTTGTAACACCCCCAGTGGTTAGCCACAGTAATTCCATTTTGATAATGACAACTCATCATGTTTAACAGTGCATGATCATCATTTGCATCATATTGCATTTCAACTCCTAACTCCAATTCAAATTTAAATGAAAGTGAAATATAAAAGTGGTCCAACATAAAAACTAAATTGTTCATTAAATAGCAAATAAATGAGAGACAATTCTAAAATTGAAACCAACAATTAGTAAAATAATTAGGTGGCTCAAACATTATCAAAACAGTAAGGATTAATGCATTTTAATTATTATAAAAATTGTGTGAACTCAAATTGACTCCAAACTAATTTTTGACAGTGGTAGAGGATGCCTAGAATTTATTGGAGCAATTGCCATGTTTTATAAAAATCATTTGGTGGCCTAACTATTTAATAAACAGAGATATAAGAATAAATAAAAAAAGAAAAAGACAGAAAGAAAAAGAAGAGGAAAACAGGAACCCCCCTCCCCCACTGGGCCTTGGCCCAGCCGGCCAGCCAACCGGCCCCACCCCGCACTCCCCTTAACCCCCTGGCACCGAACCTAGCCCGTAAACCCACCCCATCCCCACTCTCTCCCTCGCCCTCCTCTGCCCGCCCCCCCCCCATGGATCAGGGGGGGATCGAGCCGCGCGCTGCGCTGGGCGCCGCTGCCCCCTGGCGCCGCACCGACGACCGCGCCCCCGCCACCTCGACGCCGCTCGCCGGAGCCGTCCCGCGTCGCCTCGTCCTCATCCACTCCTCCACCGTCGTCGTTGCCTCGTCGCCTCCCTACCCGACGAGCTCCACCACGCCTCGCCGCCCCCCTCTGCCCTGCACCATTCGGTGAGGCCCCCGGCCTCTGTCGCCTCCCCCTCTCTCTCTCGGCCCTCGGGCACGCGCACGCGTGCCCGCCGCGCCCTGCGCCCGTTCGGGCGCTCGCCCGTCGCCCGTCGCCCGCAAGCCCCTCTGGGCCACTGGCGTATGGGCCCGGCCCCCCTGGGCCACTGACACGAGGGGCCCACGCCCCTGAGAACTGAAAAAAAAAGTAAAATAAAAATAATTAAAAATAATAATTAATTAATTAGTTAATTAACTCTGTTTAGATTAATCTAATTTTATTATTTAGTTTAATTAAATGCTAATTAAGTAATTAATCCTAATTAACCCTAACAGTCCACTGACCTCCTGCTGATGTCATGCTGACGTCAGCAGACACTGTTTCGGATAATGTTGATTTAAATAATTAAATAAATTCCATAAATTAATAAAAACTTTAGAAAATCATATCTTTTAATCCGTAACTCCGATCGAAAAACTTTATACATGAAAATTGCTCAGAACGACGAGACGAATCCGAATACGCGGTCCGTTCGTCCGTCACGCGTCTCTAACTATCCGAACATGCAACCGTCCCCCTCCGGATCCTCTGTCCGATAATTCCAAAGACCGGGGAAATATCGTCAGATATTCTCCCGCTCCGTCTGATACGTGTAATGCTGCGTTAGACTACCCCTAGCACCGTGTATCGTATTTGTCATGCACATGTTTGCTTTATATTTATAATGTTTCCTCCCCCTCTTCTCTCTCGGTAGCCCCCGACACCGACGTCGTCCCCGAGACCGACGTAGCTCCGGAGCCCGAAGACACCATTGACGACCTTGCCCTTGCCGCCGAGCAACCAGGCAAGCCCCCCCCCCCTTTTGATCATCCCGATATCGCCCATTCTATTTCTCATGCTTGCATTAGAATTGCTGCTGCTGCTTTACCTATTCTGATGCATAGCCTGTTCATTGTAACCTGCTGTTGATAATTACCTGCATATCCTAAACTGTTTAGTCTAGGCTGGGTAGAGACCTATCAGTGACCCCACTTATCCCGACTGCCGTGCTGGATCGTCAGATGACCCGATCAATGGGATTGAAGACCAGGACCCGACACCGCACATCACCCCCCCCCCCCTTAGTTGTAACGACACTGCAGCGTTACTATCGAGTGCCGAGGGTGAAACCTCTTGTAGCACTTCTGATGTTAACTCTGTAGAGTAGCTATTCGGTCATGGTCATCGAGGGTGATTCCCCCTTCACCACTTCCGGTAACGACGCTGTCGTACAACACCTCAAGTGTGAACCCAGCGAGGGTGATTCCTCCGAGTTCACCTTGACGGATACATCGAGTGGGAAACCAAACGAGGGTGATACCTCAGATTCCCCTGATGTTTTGGACACACGGATACTTGGACTGTACTGTTGATTACTTGGAAAGGCGGGTCGACCCCGAGGGGTACCCGCGTGCGCCTAAGTGGCGAGTGTTGTGAAGACGGGTGCCAGTGTGGTGCCTGAGTGGTTAATACGAGGCGCGGCCGGGCATTCTTAACCCTTGCAGCAAGTCCTCGAGACGGGGCGACGGGGTCACATCTTTCGTGAGTCTCTGCTCGTTACCGCAAGCCCCTAGTCCTAACGATTTGGATATTTGATCCGAGCAGGCCTCTGGTCTGATAGCACTAACCATCACGTGGGCATAGTATGGGCGTTCTGCATCGTATGCATCAGCCGAAAGCTCTGTCAGACGTGCAGTTCAGCAGTGCGGCATGGAGTGATTGGCGCCATTCCGGTGGTGCTTGGATCTGGGCCATTTGCGCAACGACCCGGAGGGCGAGGGGCGATGGCCAAGACCCCCTTGCGCTTAGGATGTAGACCGGCGGGGACCTCTCTGCTGAGTCGTAGGTAGGGTTGCGATGTGTCGTTTGGCCGAGGCCGGGCATGACCCAGGAAAGTGTGTCCGGCCGGAGTTAATCGAGCGTGTTGGGTAAGTTGGTGCACCCCTGCAGGGAAGAACACTTCTATCGATAGCCGGTCCTACGGTAAAGGACACTCGGAGTTGTATCCTGATTGATACAATTTAGAACTGGATACTTGGATACTATGGCTCTAGGATTGCTTCTCGCAGGGAGTCGAGAAGGGATCTCAGGACGAGGTTGATGACTATATGGCTCTGGGATTGCTTTCTCGCAGGGAGTCGAGAAAGGATCTCTGGGTGAGGTTGAGACTTAATGATGCTGCTACTTTATATTGATCTGTTCTGCTCTCTTCTATTGCTGCAAGACCGATGAAGATGCTAGTCTTCGATAGGACTAGGCCTTCTCTCTATTCTGGCATTTCTGCAGCCCAGTCCATATATACAGCCTCCCTTTGAAAATGTTGCATTTGTAGTGTATATCCTTGCTTGCTGAGTACTTCTGAGTACTCACGGTTGCTTTGTTTACCTTTTCTCTCCATATCAGTTTGTCGTGACCAAGATGACGGTGCCCCTGAGACAGATGCCCCGTCGATCGACTACTGCTACTACCCAGAGGATGGTTACTACTACGAGCTGACTGACGACTAGGAGTAGGATCGGAGGGTCCCAGGCAGGAGGCCTGCGCCTTTCGATCGTAGTGTTTTATTTTGCCCCGCCTTTCTATAGGCCTTTCTGTTTCTGTTTCATATCTGTACTCAGATATCTGGTGCTTCCATTGACGCTTGTACGCAAGCTTATGTATTCGAGCCCTCGAGGCCCCTGGCTTGTAATATAAAGCTTGTATGACTTTATTTATGTTTTAGAGTTGTGTTGTGATATCTTCCCGTGAGTCCTTAGGCTTGATCGTGTGCATTTGCGTGTATGATAAGTGCACGATTAGGCCGGGGGCGTCACAAGTTGGTATCAGAGCCGACTGACTGTAGGAAACCCCCTTTCCAACTCCTTGGCCGAAGGTGAGTCTAGTGGTCCAAAACTATTTTACTAACTTGGCTGTGTGGCTTGCGGGCCCACATCGCCAATTGGGTGATATTAGGATCTTTTACTCCTCGACCTTTACTCCGGGACTCTGACCTCTCTTCTATTCGGGTTAAAATTTTACTAACTCCAACATTAGGTTCTCGTGATCACATCCACCCGGTGTTCTGAAATATTCCCCCCTTGCTCCAAGATTGTGGGCCAGGATCTGCTTGCAGGATCCTTTTATCGAGGGCACCCTGTGTTGTCACTTGCAGATTCCTCGCTCCAATAATTTTCTCCGACGTTGATGTAGCCTTTGCTATGTCTCGTTGTGTATTTCCCTACCGCGTGCCTGCGCGCTGCCTAGATGTCTAGCCCTCCCCTTTAAGCTGTCGTATTGCCGGATTGTAATCGAGGCTATGTGCGGATTCGAATGTCTGGTGCGAATATGATGAAGTGTCTATCTACTGCACCTCACTCTGTTGTGCGTGTTGCTTCGTGAATCATACCATACACATGCAGTTTTTCTTGATAAACTGCCCCTGTTGATTTGGCAGGATGGCTGACGATCCTCCACCTCCACCTTATATTGCCGCAATGATGCAGCAGTTTGAACTGAACCGTCAGGTTATGACCGGAATATTGGCCTTGTTGCCTACTCAGAATGCTCAACAGCAGAATGCTCCAATAACACTGCCGGAATTCGTGTGCCTCAATCCGTCCACTTTTCGCAGCTCGACTGATCCAATGGACGCTGACGATTGGCTCCGTGACATTGCCTTTCAGATGAAGTCGGCAAAAGTTATCCCTGACAGTTACGTCACTTATGCGACGTATCACCTGAGGGGATCAGCTGCTCAGTGGTGGGAAAGCCACAAGGGTATGTTGCCTGCAGAGACTGTAACCACTTGGCAGGAATTTCAGTCAGCTTTTCGTGCACGGTACATTCCTCAAGGTCTGATCGACCAGAAGAAGCAGGAGTTCCGCAAACTCTCACAGGGCACAATGACTGTGGATGAATACCAGAGGAAATTTCTTGAATTGTCGCGCTATGCTGCAGATGACGTCGACACCAACACACGCAAGTAGGAGAAATTCCGTGAAGGACTCCGTACTGACATAAAACTCGCACTTGCAGTCCTTGATTGCACATACTTCGCAACGCTTGTCAGCAAATCTTTCCAAATTGAAACAGCTCTGACTGAATGCCAGGAGTCGCTCAAAGCGCACTCATGGAGCTGGCTCATCCTCGGGTCAGCCTGTTCAGAAGCGTCGAGTGTGGATCCCGCACAATGTACACCACCGACCTGCTCCAACACCAACGTCGTCCTATGTTGCACCTCGTTTACCTTCACCGCCGAGACAGCTATCGGTTCATGTTGCACCGCCTGATGCTATGGCTTTTGGTCAGGATGCGCCACGTCCTTCTGCTGGTTGCAGGAAGAGCCGTCGAAAACATCCTTCTAGGAACGTTGGAACCAGACTACCTACTAGTCAACTTGTTCATGTCAACCAAGTCAACATGGAAGAAGCTCGACAGGACCCCAACATTGTGATGGGCACCCTTCTAGTGAATTCAAACCCAGCTTTAGTCCTCTTTGATTCTGGAGCATCGCACTCCTTCATGTCCGAAAGTTTTGCGCGAAGCCATGATATACTTTTCGAGGAGATGTCCATCCCATTAGTAATCCATTCACCTGGGGCTAATTGGCAAACTACCATGGTTAGCCACGGTAACCACATTGTGATCGGAGGATTGATGTTCCCCGTTCCACTCATTGCTCTGAAGACCTCCAACATAGACATTATTCTGGGTATGGACTGGTTGAAGCCTCATAAAGCTTTGATTGACTGTGCCACTGAAATAGTCCGCCTCACACACCCTTCCGGTCAGACTGTCAGATACTCAGCTCGTACAGTGCAGGACGCCGAAGCTCAGATTTATGTCCTAAATGCATTGAACGCTTCACCTCTTGAAGGCATCGAGAACGTTCCAGTTGTTCGTGAATTTCAAGATGTATTTCCAGAAGAACTTCCAGGAATACCCCCTGCTAGAGCTGTTGAGTTCGTCATCGATTTGAAGCCTGGCACTACCCCTATTGTGAACCGTCCTTATAAGATGCCTCCGCATCACCTTCTTGAACTTAAGGAAGAAATCGACACGTCACTTAAGAAAGGTTTCATCCGCCCCAGTTCCTCTGCTTGGGGAGCACCTTCACTTTTCGTTAAGAAGAAGGATGGAACTAACCGATTGGTTCAGGATTACCGGCCCATTAACCAAGCTAAAATCCAGAATAAATATCCGCTTCCTCGGATCAATGATTTGTATGATCAACTTGCCGGTTCCTCGGTATTCTCTAAGCTTGATTTGAGATTGGGATACCATCAGATCCGTGTTCGTGAAGAGGATATTCCTAAGACTGCATTTGTTACTCGTTATGGCTCCTACGAGTACACTGTCATGTCATTTGGCTTAACAAATGCTCCAGCCACATTCTCCCGTCTGATGAATTACATCTTCATGGATTACCTCAACAAGTTCGTCGTGGTTTATCTAGATGTTATTCTGGTCTATTCAAAGAATAAGAAAGAACATGCCGAACACCTTCGTCTTGTACTGGAAAGGCTCCGAGAACATCAGTTGTATGCCAAATACTCCAAATGTGAATTCTGGTTTTCTGAAGTAACGTATCTTGGTCATGTGATTTCCAAGGATGGAATTGCTGTTAACCCAGAACGAGTTCAGGCTATTCTGGACTGGACTCCTCCGAAGAACGTCAAGCAAGTGAGAAGTTTTCTTGGCCTTGCAAGCTATTGCCGTCGCTTTGTCGAGAATTTCTCAAAGATTGCTAAGCCTTTGACTGATCTGCTTCACAAGGGCGTTAAATTTGAATGCACAGAAAAATGTCAGGAAAGTTTTCAAGCACTCAAAGACAAGCTGACATCTGCCCCAGTACTGTCTCCTCCAGATACCCGCAAAGACTTTGTGATTTATTGTGATGCATCCCGTGAAGGATTAGGCTGTGTCCTAATGCAAGAGCGTAAAGTGATTGCCTATGGCTCTCGTCAGTTGCGCCCACATGAAGAGAATTATCCGGTACATGATCTAGAACTAGCTGTTGTCATCTATGCACTGTAGTTGTGGTGACATTACCTCCTCGGTAATCGTTGCGAGATATACACGGATCATAAAAGTCTGAAGTACTTGTTCACTCAACCTTCTCTAAACCTCCGTCAGCAAAGATGGATGGAGGCCATTGCGGACTATGATTTGGGTATTTCCTATACCCCTGGCAAGGCTAACGTGATGGCTGATGCCTTAAGCCGCAAGTCCTATTGCGACAACCTCATGGTTAGGCGAGCTCAACCTCGTCTTTTTGAAGAACTATGCAAGCTAAATCTGCGTATTGTTCCACAGGGATCTCTTAATAACCTTGTGATACAACCAGATCTTGAGAAAGCTGTTAAGAATGCGCAAGCTAAAGATGCTAAAATTGATCTGATGAAGAAAGACCTTCACCTTGTAAAGTACAGGGATTTCTCCCTGTCTGAAGATGGAACCTTGTATTTCAGAAACAGCATTGTCGTACCTCGTTTCGAACTTATGACTGACAAAGTCATGAAGGAGGCACATGATACCCCGTTGTCTATTCATCCGGGTAGCACCAAGATGTATCGTGATCTCCGTCAAATGTACTGGTGGTCTAAAATGAAGCAGGACATTGCTCGCTATGTTGCTGAATGTGATGTGTGTCGTCGCGTTAAAGCAGAACATCAGAAACCAGCTGGAATTCTGCAACTGCTTCCTATTCCTCTATGGAAATGGGATAAGGTTCAGATGGATTTCATTACAGGACTTCCCAGGTCACAGAAGGGTCACGATGCTATTCTTGTCGTCGTCGACCAACTCTCTAAAGTTGCACACTTTCTGCATGTCAAGAGACTATCACTGCTAGTCAGTTAGTAGAGTTGTATATCTCCAGAATTGTTTCACTCCACGGTATTCCGAAGGAGATCAGTTCGGACCGTGGCGGTCTTTTCACTTCCAAATTCTGGGAAAGTTTCCAAACAGCTCTGGGAACTCATATTACCTGGAGTTCAGCTTATCACCCTCAATCCCAAGGCCAAGTTGAACGAGTTAATCAAGTGCTTGAAGACATGCTGCGAGCTTGTGTCATTTCTTTCGGTAAGAAGTGGGAAGAATCTCTTCCATATGCCGAGTTCTCTTATAACAACAGCTATCAAGCCAGCTTGAAAATGGCCCCCTTCGAAGTTCTATATGGACGTAAGTGTCGAACCCCTCTGAATTGGTCAGAAACTGGGGAACGACCACACATGGGTCCGGATATTATTTAACACGCCGAAGAGCAAGTTCGTATTGTCCGGGAAAATCTCAAGGCGGCTCAGGACCGCCAGAAGAGCAACTATGATCGCAAACGATGGGGTTTGACTTATCAACCTGGTGATCAAGCTTATCTTCGTGTCACTCCTATGAAGGGCACTCACCGTTTCGGAATCAAGGGCAAGCTAGCTCCGCGCTACATTGGTCCTTTCCGCATTATTGCTAGACGTGGTCAGGTGGCATATAAATTGGAATTGCCGCCGCAATTCTCCCATATCCACGATGTCTTCCATGTGTCGCAACTTCGTAAATGCTTCAAGGAATCTCAGCACCGAGCTGTGGATCACGAGATGCTCGAATTACATGATGACCTTTCTTATAAGGAACATCCGATCCGCATTCTCGATGAAGCTGAATGTCGGACCCGTCAGAAGGTTACCAAGTTCCTCAAAGTGCAGTGGTCAAATCATACTGAAGATGAAGCCACTTGGGAACGCGAGGATAATCTTCGTGCGGAATACCCCGAACTCTTTCCTTCTACCTCTTAATTCTCGGGACGAGAATTCTTATTAGTGGAGGAGATTTGTAACACCCCCAGTGGTTAGCCACAGTAATTCCATTTTGATAATGACAAGTCATCATGTTTAACAGTGCATGATCATCATTTGCATCATATTGCATTTCAACTCCTAACTCCAATTCAAATTTAAATGAAAGTGAAATATAAAAGTGGTCCAACATAAAAACTAAATTGTTCATTAAATAGCAAATAAATCAGAGACAATTATATAATTGAAACCAACAATTAGTAAATAATTAGGTGGCTCAAACATTATCATAACAGTAAGGATTAATGCATTTTAATTATTATAAAAATTGTGTGAACTCAAATTGACTCCAAACTAATTTTTGACAGTGGTAGAGGATGCCTAGAATTTATTGGAGCAATTGCCATGTTTTATAAAAATCATTTGGTGGCCTAACTATGTAATAAACAGAGATATAAGAATAAATAAAAAAAGAAAAAGACAGAGAGAAAAAGAAGAGGAAAACAGGAACCCCCCTCCCCCACTGGGCCTTGGCCCAGCCGGCCAGCCCAACCGGCCCACCCCCACTCCCCTTACCCCCTCGCACCGAAACCCTAGCCCTTAACCCCCACTTCCCCCCCCCCCCCCCACCCGATCCACACCTCTCTCCCTCACCCCTCCTCTGCCCTCCCCCCCCCCCCGATTGATCAGGGGGGGATCGAGCCGCGCCTGCGCCTGGCGCCTGCCTCGCCCTGGCCGCCCCGACGAACCGCGCCCACCGCCACCCTCGACGCCCGCTCGCCGAGCCGTCCCGCGTCGCCTCGTCCTCATCCACTCCTCCACCTCCTCCACCGCCGTCGTTGCCTCGTCGCCTCCCTACCCGACGAGCTCCACCACGCCTCGCCGCCCCCCTCTCCCCTGCACCATTCGGTGAGGCCCCCGGCCTCCGTCGCCTCCCCCTCTCTCTCTCCCCTCGGTCACCGCCGCCTCCCCGCGCCGTTCACCACGGCTTTGCCCCGCTCGCCACCGCCCGCTCGCGCCGTCCCAGCCCCGCTACTGCTCGCCGACGCGCGCTGCCGCCCGCACTTAGCCGCCGCTGCCCTGTCCACCGCACCCCTCGCACGCCCGCGCCGCAGCCGCCACCACGCCACTGGCCGTCTCTCCGGCCAGCCACCCCCCTGCTCGCCGTGCCGGCTCGGCCCTCGGGCACGCGCACGCGTGCCCGCCGCGCCCTGCGCCCGTTCGGGCGCTCGCCCGTCGCCCGCTAGCGCCTCTGGGCCACTGGCGTATGGGCCCGGCCCCCCCTGGGCCACTTACAAGAGGGGGCCACGCCCCTGAGAACTGAAAAAAAAGTAAAATAAAAATAAAAATAATTAAAATTAATAATTATTTAATTAGTTAATTAACTCTGTTTAGATTAATCTAATTTAATTAATTAGTTTAATTAAATGTTAATTAAGTAATTAATCCTAATTAACCCTAACAGTCCACTGAACTCATGCTGATGTCATGCTGACGTCAGCAGACACTATTTCGGATAATGTTGATTTAAATAATTAAATAAATTCCAGAAATTAATAAAAAATTTAGAAAATCATATCTTTTAATCCGTAACTCCGATCGAAAAACTTTATACATGAAAATTGCTCAGAACGACGAGACGAATCCGAACACGCAGTCCGTTCGTCCGTCACGCGTCTCTAACTATCCGAACATGCAACCGTCCACCTCCGGATCCTCTGTCCGATAATTCCAAAGACCCGGGAAATATCGTCAGATATTCTCCCGCTCCGTCTGATACGTGTAATGCTGCGTTAGACTACCCCTAGCACCGTGTATCGTATTTGTCATGCTCATGTTTGCTCTATATTTATACTGTTTCCTCCCCCTCTTCTCTCTCGGTAGCCCCCGACACCGATGTCGTCCCCGAGACCGACGCAGCTCCGGAGCCCGAAGACACCATTAACGACCTTGCCCTTGCCGCCGAGCAAAAGGCAAGCCCCCCCCCCCCCCCCCCCCTTTTGATCATCCCGATATCGCCCATTCTATTTCTCATGCTTGCATTAGAATTGCTGCTGCTACTTTACCTATTCTGATGCATAGCCTGTTCATTGTAACCTGCTGTTGATAATTACCTGCATATCCTAAACTGTTTAGTCTAGGATGGGTAGAGACCTATCAGTGACCCCACTTATCCCGACTGCCGCGCTGGATCGTCAAAAGACCCGATCAACGGGATTGAAGACCAGGACCCGACACCGCACATCACCCCCCCCCCCCTTAGTTGTAACGACACTGCAGCATTACTATCGAGTGCCGAGGGTGAAACCACTTGTAGCACTTCTGATGTTAACTCTGTAGAGTAGCTATTCGGTCGTGGTCATCGAGGGTGATTCCCCCTTCACCACTTCCGGTAACGACGCTGTCGTACAACACCTCAAGTGTGAACCCAGCGAGGGTGATTCCTCCGAGTTCACCTTGACGGATACATCGAGTGGGAAACCAAACAAGGGTGATACCTCAGATTCCCCTGATGTTTTGGACACACGGATACTTGGACTGTACTGTTGATTACTTGGAAAGGCGGGTCGACCCTGAGGGGTACCCGCGTGCGCCTAAGTGGCGTGTGGTGTGAAGACGGGTGCCAGTGTGGTGCCCGAGTGGTGAATACGAGGCGCGGCCGGGCATTCTTAACCCTTGCAGCAAGTCCTCGAGACGGGGCGACGGGGTCACATCTTTCGTGAGTCTCTGCTTGTTACCGCAAGGCCCTAGTCCTAACGATTTGGATATTTGATCCGAGCAGGCCTCTGGTCTGATAGCACAAACCATCACGTGGGCATAGTATGGGCGTTTTGCATCGTATGCATCAGCCAAAAGCTCTGTCAGACGTCCAGTTCAGCAGTGCGACATGCAGTGATTGGCGCCATTTCGGTGGTGCTTGGATCTGGGCCACGTGCGCAACGACCCGGAGGGCGAGGGCCGATGGCCAAGACCCCCTTGCGCTTAGGATGTAGACCGGCGGGGACCTCTCTGCTGAGCCGTAGGTAGGGTTGCGATGTGTCGTTTGGCCGAGGCCGGGCATGACCCAGGAAAGTGTGTCCGGCCGGAGTTAATCCAGTGTGTTGGGTAAGTTGGTGCACCCCTGCAGGGAAGAACACTTCTATCGATAGCCGGTCCTACGGTAAAGGACACTCGGAGTTGTATCCTGATTGATACAATTTAGAACTGGATACTTGGATACTATGGCTCTGGGATTGCTTCTCGCAGGGAGTCGAGAAGGGATCTCAGGACGAGGTTGATGACTATATGGCTCTGGGATTGCTTTCTCGCAGGGAGTCGAGAAAGGATCTCTGGGTGAGGTTGAGACTTAATGATGCTGCTACTTTATATTGATCTGTTCTGCTCTCTTCTATTGCTGCAAGACCGATGAAGATGCTAGTCTTCGATAGGACTAGGCCTTCTCTCTATTCTGGCATTTCTGCAGCCCAGTCCATATATACAGCCTCCCTTTGAAAATGTTGCATTTGTAGTGTAGATCCTTGCTTGCTGAGTAGTTTTGAGTACTCACGGTTGCTTTGTTTACCTTTTCTCTCCATATCAGTTTGTCGTGACCAAGATGACGGTGCCCCTGAGACAGATGCCCCGTCGATCGACTACTACTACTACCCAGAGGATGGTTACTACTACGAGCTGACTGACGACCAGGAGTAGGATCGGAGGGTCCCAGGCAGGAGCCCTGCACCTTTCGATTGTAGTGTTTTATTTTGCCCCGCCTTTCTATAGGCCTTTCTGTTTCTGTTTCATATCTATACTCAGATATCTGATGCTTCCACTGACGCTTGTACGCAAGCTTATGTATTCGAGCCCTCGATGCCCCTGGCTTGTAATATAAAGCTTGTATGACTTTATTTATGTTTTAGAGTTGTGTTGTGATATCTTCCCGTGAGTCCTTAGGCTTGATCGTGTGCATTTGCGTGTATGATTAGTGCACGATTAGGCCGGGGGCGTCACAATGGTTAGGCGAGCTCAACCTCGTCTTTTTGAAGAATTTTGCAAGCTAAATCTGCGTATTGTTCCACAGGGCTCTCTGAATAACCTTGTGATACAACCAGATCTTGAGAAAGCTGTTAAGAATGCGCAAGCTAAAGATGCTGAAGTTGATCTGATGAAGAAAGACCTTCACCTTGTAAAGTACAGGGATTTCTCGCTATCTGAAGATGGAACCTTGTATTTCAGAAACCGCATTGTCGTACCTCGCTTCGAACTCATGACTGACAAAGTCATGAAGGAGGCACATGATACCCCGCTGTCTATTCATCCGGGTAGCACCAAGATGTATCGTGATCTCCGTCAAATGTACTGGTAGTCTAAAATGAAGCAGGACATTGCTCGATATGTTGCTGAATGTGATGTGTGTCGTCGTGTTAAAGCAGAACATCAGAAACCTGCTGGAATTCTGCAACCACTTCCTATTCCTCTATGGAAATGGGATAAGGTTCAGATGGATTTCGTTACAGGACTTCCCAGGTCACAGAAGGGTCACGATGCTATTCTTGTCGTTGTCGACCAACTCTCTAAAGTTGCACACTTTCTGCCTATCAAAGAGACTATCACTGCTAGTCAGTTAGCAGAGTTGTATATCTCCAGAATTGTATCACTCCACGGTATTTCGAAGGAGATCAGTTCGGACCGTGGCGGCCTTTTCACTTCCAAGTTCTGGGAAAGTTTTCAAACAGCTATGGGAACTCATATTACTTGGAGTTCAGCTTATCACCCCCAGTCCCAAGGCCAAGTCGAACGAGTCAATCAGGTTCTTGAAGACATGCTTCGGGCTTGTGTTATTTCATTCGGTAAGAAGTGGGAAGAATCTCTTCCGTATGCCGAGTTCTCTTATAATAATAGCTATCAAGCCAGTTTGAAAATGGCCCCCTTCGAAGTACTCTATGGACGTAAGTGTTGAACCCCTCTGAATTGGTCAGAAACTGGGGAACGACCGCTCGTGGGTCCGGATATTATCCAACACGCCGAAGAACAAGTTCGTATTTTCCGGGAAAATCTCAAGGCGGCTCAAGACCGCCAGAAGAGCAACTATGATCGCAAACGATGGGGTTTGACTTATCAACCTGGTGATCAAGCTTATCTTCGTGTCACTCCTATGAAAGGCACTCACCGTTTTGGAATCAAGGGCAAGCTAGCTCCATGCTACATTGGTCCTTTCAGCATTATTGCTAGACGTGGTCAGGTGGCATATAAATTGGAGTTGCCACCGAAATTCTCTCATATCCACGACGTCTTCCATGTGTCGCAACTTCGTAAATGATTCAAGGAATCTCCACACCGAGCAGTGGATCACGAGGTGCTCGAATTGCAAGATGACCTATCTTATAAGGAGCATCCGATCCGCATTCTCGATGAAGCTGAACGTCGGACCCGTCAGAAGGTTACCAAGTTCCTCAAAGTGCAGTGGTCAAATCATATTGAAGATGAAGCCACTTGGGAACGCGAGGATAATCTTTGTGCGGAATACCCCGAACTTTTTCCTTCTACCTCTTAATTCTCGGGACGAGAATTCGTGTTAGTAGAGGAGATTTGTAACACCCCCAGTTGTTAACTACAGTAACCAACCTTTTGATTATGCCATGTCATCATGTTTAACAGTGCGTGATCATCATTGACATCATATTGCATTTCAACTCCTAAGTCAAAATCCAAATTTAAATGAAAGTGGAAAATAAAAGTTGTCCAACATAGAAACTAAATTGTTCATTAAATAGCAAATAAATCAGACACAATTCTAAAATTGAAACCAACATCATTGGAGTTGGGTAAGTGACTCAAACATCCCCAAACAGTGATTAAAGACAATATTTAATTACCTTTTATTTAATCTAAAATAAATATGAAAAGATATTTACCCCAAACTAGTTTTTGGTGGTAGGATATATTGTGCTGTGATTTGTGGGCCAGCTCTCATATTTTACAAAACTCTAATGGGGGCCACACATTTTACAAAACAGTAAAGAAAAAAAGAAAAGGAAAAAGAAAAACAAAACAGAAAAAGAAAGAGAGAAACACCCCCCTCCCCCCCGGCCCAGCTAGTCCCTAGCCCAGCTGGCCCATGCCGGCCCACCCCCACTCTCCCTTATCCCCCGGGATCCAGAACCCTAACCCCAACCCCCGATCCATCCCCCCCCCCCGATCCCCTCCTCCCTCCTCCCCGGCGCCAGTCGCCGTCGCAGCGGCCCCGCGCCCCCGCCCGACACCGTGCCGCCTCGCAGCACGCCGTCCCGTCGCCGCCCAAGGTCACCTCCGCCTCGTCGCCTCGTCCCCGACGTCCCCCCTCACCGGTCTCCATCGCCGGCCGACTCCGCGCCCGCTACCTTTGCCCCACGAACACCGGTGAGGCTCCGGCCTCCTCTCTCCCTCGCCCCCGCACCGCGCCCGCACGCGACCTCGCCGTGCCCGCTCGCTGCGCACCCGCTTTGCTGCTGCTGCTTGCCGCGCGCGCCGCGGCGCCCGGCCGCGTGCCCGCACCGTAGCCGCCTGCGCCCGCCTGCGCTCACCATCACCCCCTGCCGCGCGCCTCGCCAGCGCCCTCCGCCTACGCCGCCCGCTTCGCCTCGCCACCGCCCTGCCTCCCCTCGCCCGCGCCCCGCACCGCCACAGCTCGCACGTCTCGCCTGCCTCGCGCGCCTCCCACCCACACCCCCTCCGGCCTCGCCCCGCTCGGCCAGCCTCGCACCCGCGCCCGGCGCCCGCTCGCCCCCCTGGCCGCGCCGCGCCCGCGCGCGCCCACGCACGCGATGGCCTCCTGGGCCACTGCCCGGTGGGGCCCAGTGCCCTTGTGCCGCTGACAGAACGGGCCCACGGCCCAGAAACAAAAAAAATATAAAATTAATTAAAATTAATTAATTAATTAGTTAATTAACTCTGTTTAGACTAATCTAACTTAATTAATTAGTGTTAATTAAGCAGTAATTAAATAATTAACCCTAATTAACCTAACAGTCTATGACAGGTGGGACCCACCCTGTCAGGACGCCTGCTGACGTCAGCATGATGGCATGCTGATGTCAGCATAACACTGTTTCGGATAATGTTGATTTAATAAATTAAATAAATTCCAAAAATTAATAAAAACTTTAGAAAATCATATTAAACAATCCGTAACTCCGATGGAAAAACATTGTACATGAAAGTTGCTCAGAACGACGAGACGAATTCGAATACGCGCTCCGTTCGTCCGTCACGCGTCCCTAACTATCCGAACATGCAACCGTCCCTCTCCGGTCATCTGTCTGACAAATGTCCGGAACCGGGAAAACATTCCCGGATGGATTCCTCCTTCCTCGGTGACGTGCAACCACACGTTAGAACACACCCGACACTGCACATTGTCATGTCGTGCTTTGTGTTGCTCATGTTTGCTCTATATTTATACTCTTTCCTCCCCCTCTTCTCTCTCGATAGCCCCCGACCTCGACGTCGTCCCCGAGACCGACAAAGCTCCGGAGCCCGAAGACACCATTGACAACCTTGCCCTTGCCGCCGAGCAACCAGGCAAGCCTCCCCTTTTGATCATCCCGATATCGCCCATTCTATTTCTCATGCTTGCATTAGAATTGCTGCTGCTGCTGCTTTACCTATTCTGATGCATAGCCTGTTTATTGTATCCTGCTGTTGATAATTACCTGCATATCCTAAACTGCTTAGTTTAGGCTGGGTAGAGACCTATCAGTGACCCCACTTATCCCGACTGCCGTGCTGGATCATCAGAAGACCCGATCAACGGGATTTAAGACCAGGCCCCGACACCGCACATCACCCCCTTTAGTTGTAATGACACTGCAGCGTTACTATCGAGTGCCGAGGGTGAAACCTCTTGTAGCACTTCTGATGTTAACTCTATAGAGTAGCTATTCGGTCGTGGTCATCGAGGGTGATTCCTCCTTCACCACTTCCGGTAACGACGTTGTCGTGCAACACATCAAGTGTGAACCCATCGAGGGTGAATCCTCCGAGTTCACCTTGACAGACACATCGAGTAGGAATCCAACGAGGGTGATACCTCGGATTCCCCTAATGTTATGGACACACGGATACTTGGACTTTACATTGTTACTTGGATAGGCGGGTCGACCCTGAGGGGTACCCGCGTGCGCCTGAGAGGCGAGTGCTGTGAAGACGGGTGCCAGTGTGGTGCCCGAGTGGTGAATACGAGGCGCGGCCGGGCATTCTTAACCCTTGCAGCAAGTCCTCGAGACGGGGCGACGGGGTCACATCTTTCGTGAGTCTCTGCTCGTTACCGCAAGCCCCTAGTCCTAACGATTTGGATATTTGATCCGAGCAGGCCTCTGGTCTGATAGCACTAACCATCACGTGGGCATAGTATGGGCGTTCTGCATCGTATGCATCAGCCGAAAGCTCTGTCAGACGTCCAGTTCAGCACTGCGGCCGGGCTGGGCCGGCGCCATCCTGAGGGGTGGTACCGAGATTCGCTCTGCTCGCAACGACCCGGAGTGCATAGGGCGATGGCCCATGACCCCTGAGCGCTTAGGATATAGACCGACGGGGACCTCTTTGCTGAGCTGTAGGTAGGGTTGCGATGTGTCGTTTGGCTGAGGCCGGGCATGACCCAGGAAAGTGTGTCCGGCCGGAGTTAAGCGAGCGTGATGGGTAAGTTGGTGCACCCCTGCAGGGAAGAAAACTTCTATCGATAGCCGGTCCAACGGTAAAGGACACTCGGAGTTGTATCCTGATTGATACAATTTAGAACTGGATACCTGTGATGAGACCTGTATATATGGCTCTGGGATTGCTTCTCGCAGGGAGTCGAGAAGGGATCTCAGGACGAGGTTGATGACTGTATGGCTCTGGGATTGCTTTCTCGCAGGGAGTCGAGAAAGGATCTCTGGGTGAGGATGAGACTTAATGATACTACTACATTATATTGTACTGTTCTACTCTCTTCTACTGCTGCAAGACCTCTGAAGATGCTAGTCTTCGATAGGACTAGGCCTTCTCTCTATTCTGGCATTTCTGGAGCCCAGTCCACATATACAGCCTCCCCTTGAAAATGTTGCATATGTAGTGTAGATCCTTGCTTGCTGAGTACTTCTGAGTACTCACGGTTGCTTTGTTTACCTTTTCTCCCCATATCAGTTTGTCATGACCAGAGGACGGAGCCCCCTGAGATAGATACCCCGTCGATCGCTACTACTACTACCCAGAGGATGGATACTACTACGAGTTGCCTGACGACCAGGAGAAGGATCGGAGGGTCCCAGGCAGGAGGCCTATGCCTTTCGATCGTAGTGTTTTTCTTTTGCCCCGCCTTTCTAAAGGCCTTTCTGTTTCTATTTCATATCTGTACTCAGATATCTGATGCTTCTGCTGACGCTTGTACGCAAGTTTATGTATTCGAGCCCTCGAGGCCCCTGGCTTGTAATATAAAGCTTGTATGACTTTATTTGTGTTTTAGAGTTGTGTTGTGATATCTTCCCGTGAGTCCTTAGGCTTGCTCGTGTGCATTTGTGTGTATGATTAGTGCACGATTGGGCCAGGGGTGTCACAGCTGCCAACTTATCTTATCTGCTTTTGTAGTCTCTAGAACAAACTTGTTAAATTCGCGCAGTTCTACCCACTGGGGGTGTATTCAAACTTTGTGGAATGCTAGCCAAGGGCCTCTTGCTATATAATTTAATTCTCGCACAGGTTGTGCTCTTCCGAGCTCCGCCTTATCTTGCTTTCTGTTATTTTGGCTTTTTCCTTTGCCGCCTTCCCTTGGCCGCCACCTTTCCGGCCAGACAGCCGCTCTTCGGTCTGTTGGCAGGGTCAGGTAGTTGGCCATTTTGGGAAGGTAAGTACTTTGGCCGCTCAGAACGTAGCAAGTTAAGTGAGAAACCGGCCGGCCGGCTGCTCAGCAACCGGACGGCTAGGCGAGGAGCCGGCTTGGCCTATGTGAGTCCTTAGCCATTTTTCATGTGGGCAACATTTCCTGCCTTTGACTCTTGCCAGCCAGACAGTCGCTCTGTGAGCTGCAGCTTATGGCAAGAGAGGGCTTAGCTGCCGGCACACTACTTGTCTGACTGCAGGTAGCGCTGACATAGTACAAGGAGGCAAGCCCCCGGGCCGACTGGTCGGACCCGGTGCCGGGCGGTTGAATGAAATAACTCATTCACAGGCGTGAAACTTATCACATAGATAAGAAAGGGTAGCCCCTGGGTGCTCTTCGAGGGACCCGGTGTCTTTGCGCTTAATACAAAAGGTAGCGTGGTACATACTGCATTAACTGTAAAATCTTCGGAGGAGATTTGCGTTCCGTGGGCGCTCTGTTTCCTTGCCGGAATCGTCCCTCTTGCGCGCCCTGGGCTTCTGCGTGTCGATCAGGTAATAGGAGTCGTTGTCCAAGGCTTTGCTGATGATGAAGGGGCCTTCCCAAGGGGCCGAGAGCTTGTGCTGGCTGGCTGTTCGCCGGATCAGCCGGAGCACATGGTCTCCCTCTTGGAAGGATCGTGGCTTGACCTTCCGACTGTGGTAGCGATGTAGGCTCTGCTGGTAGATGGCGGACCGGCTAAGTGCTAACAGCCGGCCCTCTTCCAGCAGATCGACGGTGTCTTCTCGTGCTTCCTTCACCTCTGCCTCCATGTACATGGTGACGCGAGGCGAGTCGAACTCGATGTCAGTTGGGATGACGGCCTCGGCCCCGTACACGAGGAAGAAGGGAGTGAAACCGGTTGATTTGTTCGGGGTGGTGCAGAGGCTCCAGAGGACGGCCGTTAGCTCATCGATCCAGCAGCCGGCCGAGCGCTCTAGTGGCTCGACCAATTGGAGCTTGATGCCGGATAAGATGAGGCCGTTGCTCGCCCGACTTGGCCGTTTGACTGCGGATGGGCAAAGGACGCTAAGTCCAGTCGGATGCCCTGCGTCGCGCAGAAACGGGCCAAGGCGCCTTTGGCGAAGTTAGTGCCAATGTCGGTGATGATGCTGTGCGGTACACCGTACGGGATGGTGATATCTGCGACGAAGGTCATAGCAGTCGGGCCATTCAGTTTCTTGATTGGCTTTGCTTCAATCCACTTGGTGAATTTGTCGATGGCGACGAGCAGATGGGTCATGCAACCGCGTGCCGTCTTGAACGGGCCCACGATGTCCAGCCCCCAGACGGCAAAGGGCCAGGTAAGGGGGATGGTCTTGAGTGCAGAAGCCGGCAGGTGTTGCTTGGAGCCGAATTTCTGGCACCCCGTGCATTTCTTGACCAGATCCTTGGCGTCCTCCAAAGCAGTCGGCCAGAAGAAACCGTGGCGGAAAGCTTTGGAGACAAGGGATCTGGAAGCCGCGTCGTGGCCGCACTCGCCTTGGTGTATGTCTCTGAGGATTGCCTTTCCCTTCTCTGGTTCGACGCAGCATTGGAAGACGTCGGTCACGCTGCGCCTAACAAGCTCTCTATTTACTATCGTGTAAGCGCCTACCCGGTGTTGTACCTGCCGGGCCGAGATCTCATCAGCTGGCAGCTCTCCGCTCACCAAAAATTTGAGGATGGGCTGCGCCCATGATGGTGCTTCGACCACATCCACCGTCATTACGGTCACTGAGACTAGGGCGGTTGGGTTGGGAGGTGGTGGGGTGGGGTCAGCGGCGTCTCGCTGCGTCGTTGAAGTCCCCGGGCCGACTGCCGCAGCCGCCGGGCCAAGTTGTGGAGTCCCCGGGCCGGGTTGCGAAGTCCCCGGGCTGGCTGCTGCAGTCCCTGTGCCACTTGCCGAAGTCCCCGGGTCGGCTGCCGCAGCCCCCGGGCCGGGTGCGGCTGCTGCAGTCCCTGTGCCGCTTGCCGAAGTCCCCGGGCCAGCTGCTGCAGCCCCCGAGTCGGATCCGACTGCTTCGGGGGCAGCCGACACGAAGATGGATTTTGATTCTGGGGAAGGCTTGATACACGGTTTGCGGAGGCACTGAAGGGTCACGCCGGCTGGTATGGCTTGCCGGGTGGAGCCGATCCATGCCAGGGCATCTGCTTGCTCGTTGTCGGCCCGTGGCACGTGAAGGAACTCGCACCCGTCAAAATATCCGCTGATCTGCTGG
Organism: Thinopyrum elongatum; assembly: GCA_011799875.1. Taxonomy (NCBI): domain Eukaryota; kingdom Viridiplantae; phylum Streptophyta; class Magnoliopsida; order Poales; family Poaceae; genus Thinopyrum; species Thinopyrum elongatum. Next base: position 575,570,715 of record CM022301.1, read on the forward strand.
ACGAGGGAGCAGTAGCTTGCCATGTTTGCATCCTTGGTGTCCCAGTCGCCAGACGACTGTTGGACCACCAAGTCGGAGTCGCCGTAGCACAGAATCCGGCAGATGCCAATCTCCTTGGCCAGCCGAAGTCCGTATACTAGTGCCTTCAACTCGGCCACGTTGTTGGAGGTGGCAAAATGGATTTGCAGCGTGTATCTGAGCTTGTCGCCTTTGGGAGAGGTGAGGACGATGCCGGCTCCCAAACCGGTGTGCATCTTCGAGCCATCAAAGTGCATCCGCCAATGAGTGGAGTCTGGAGCTGGTGGCAGGTACTGGGTCTCGGCCCAGTCAACGACGAAGTCGGCTAGTGCTTGGGACTTGATGGCGGTGCGGGGATGGTAAAAGATGGTGGAGGGGGCCAGCTCAATGGCCCACTTGGCCACCCGGCCCGATGCGTCTCTGCTGCCTATGATCTCCGCAAGCGGGGCGGTGCAGACAACCGTGATGGGATGCTCTTGAAAGTATGGCTTGAGCTTCTTGGCGTCAAAATGCACGCCATAACACAACTTTTGGTAGTGGGGGTAGTTCTACTTGGAGGCTGACTGCACCTCACTCAAGTAGTACACGGGCCTCTGGACCGGTGTGCCTTGCCGTCTTCTCGGCGCTCTACCACCATGACTATGCTGACCACCCGGCTGGTGGCGGTGATGTAGAGAAGCATGGGCTCCTTGGCAGTCGGAGCGGCCAGGACAGGTGGCGTGGTCAACATCTTCTTGAGCTGGAGGAAAGCCTCACCCGCCTTGTCATTCCACTCGAAATGAGTGGTTTTCTTCATCAACTGCTACAAGGGAAGAGCCTTCTCGCCTAGCCGACTGATGAAGTGGCTGATGGATGCCAAGCAGCCGGTGAACTTCTGAACGTCTCGCAGTCGGGCGGGCCTCTCCATCCTCTCGATGGCCTTGATCTTGATAGGGTTGCACTCTATGCCGCATTCTGAGACGAGGAAACCGAGGAGCTGGCCGGCTGGTACTCCAAAGGCACATTTTTCTGGGTTGAGTTTGATTTGAAAACGGCACAGATTATCAAAAGTTTCCTTGAGATCTTCCAGGAGGGTACCGCGCTTCTCCGTCTTCACCACAATATCGTCCACATAAACATGGGCATTTCTCCCGAGTTGCTTGAGGAGGCACTTCTGCATGCAATGCTGAAATGTGGCACCGGCATTTCTCAAGCCGAATGTCATGGTCAGGTAGCAGAAGGCTCTGAATGATGTGATGAAGGCGGTCTTCAGGCGGTCGGCCGGACTTAACTTGATCTGGTGGTACCCTGAGTAGGCATCCAAAAAACTCAGCAGCTCGCATCCGGCTGTGGAGTCTATCACTTGGTCAATCCGAGGCAAGGTGAACGGATCTTTTGGGCAAGCTTTGTTAAGCTGGTATAGTCAATACACATGCGCCATTTGTTGTTCTTCTTCAGTGCAAGGACTGGGTTGGCAAGCCACTCTGGAAAGAACACTTCCATGATGAAGCCGGCTGCTAGAAGCCGAGCTATCTCTTCACCAACAATTCCTCTCTTCTCCTCCGACAGGCGGCGGAGGGGTAGCTTGACTGGTTTTGCATCTGCTCTGACATGTAGCTTGTGCTCGGCGAAATCCGTCGGAACACCCGGCATGTCCTTGGGAGACCATGCAAAGATGTCCCGATTCTCATGGAGGAAATCGACGAGCTCGCTTTCCTATTTGTTATCAAGGCGAGCTCCTATGACGGCGAACCTCTCCGGGTGCTCCGGATCCAAGGGTATCTTCTTGGTTTCTTTGGCCGGCTGGAAAGAGCCCTGAGCTTCTGACTCCTTAGGATCTGGCGACAGGTCCGGCTGCTTGCCGGCCATGGCCACAACCTGGTCAAGGAGCCGCTTCTCGGCACCAATCACAAGGGACTCGGCCAGCCGACTGCTGGCAGTGGCACAGGCGGCAGGCTTCTGGTAGTCGCCGGCTATAGTGATAATGCCCTTGGTACCCGGCATCTTCATCTTGAGGTAGGCGTAGTTAGGAACCGCCATGAACTTGGCCAGGGCAGGCCGGCCAAGCAACGCATGGTAGGGGCTCTCAAGGTCAACCACCTCGAACTAGATTGGCTCTCGGCGGAAGTGATTCTTCTCTCCGAAGAGGACGTCTATCTTGATCTTGCCGATTGGTGAGCAGGAAAGGCCTGGCACAATGCCATGGAAGACAGTCCGGCTGGGCTGGAGCTGTTTCTCTTTGATGCACAACTTCTCCATGGTGTCGCGGTAGAGGATGTTGATGCTGCTACCGCCGTCTATCAGAATTCAGGAGAAATGAGCAGCTCGCCTCTCTGTTGCAAAGGTGGCATCCAACACAAGGGCGTAGGAACCCGGAGAAGGCATCACCTTCGGGTGGTCAGCTCGGCTCCAACTGATCGGCTTCTCCGACCAGTGCATGAACTCTGAGGCTTCAGAGGTGACAGTATTCACCTCTCAGCGCTGTTGACGCCGGCTGTGCTTGTCGTCAGCCACGCTGGTGAAGACGACGTAAGCTCCATGCTCTTCGGGAAACTCATCTTGGATTGCGCCGACCGGCTGGACCGCCGGCTGCTGGGGAGGCGAAGGCGGTGGGCCAGCAGGCAGCGGAGGCAGTCCTTCGCCTCTGGCGATGCGGGTGAGCCAGTGGCACTTCCGTGTGGTGTGGTTGGATGGCTTCGTGCCGCTGTGGAACTTGCAGGGAGCATCAAGGGTTTGCTCAAACGAGAAGGCGGGCAACCAGGCAGGCTTGCCGCCCTTCTGGCGTTTGGGGCCGGGTTCCTCCTCTGGGTGCCGATTTTCGACTGTTGCCACCTGCCGACTGGTGGTAGTCGACTGTTGCTCCTTGCGCTTGTTGTCGTTTGACTGTTGGCGCTGACTGGGATCACCAGCCGGCGTCTGAGGGGCCGGAGGGAGCATCTTTCCTGATGCATCCACTTGGAGCTCCGACTTCATGGAGGAGTCGGCAGTGGCGTACTTGTCCGCTATGATCAGCAGCTCGTCGAGCGTGGCTGGCTCGTCGCAGAGGAGTCGATGCTTGAGTAGGGTGCCTTCTCGGCACCCGGTTGTGAAGTATTCGATGGCTTGCACCTCATGAACCCCTTCGCAGGAGTTGCGTAGCTCGGCCCACCGCGTTAGGTATTCGCGGGTGGACTCGATCGGGCCTTGGATGCACAGGGAGAGCTGGCGAGGCTTGGGCGGCCGCTTGTAGGTGCTGGTGAAGTTGCGGATGAAAACTTCTGTGAAGTCTAGCCAGCTGTTGATGCTGTAGGGCTTGAAGCTGTTCAGCCATGTCTGGGCCATGCCCTGGAGCATGAGCGGAACATACTTCACGGCGACAGACTTGTTGTTGTTCGCTATGTTGACAGCAGTGGAGTAGTCAACCAGCCAATCTTCCGGCTTCACAGAACCGTTGTACTTGGGAGTGTCCCGAGGGAGCGAGAACCCTTTGGGGAAGGGCTCGTCCCGAATGCGGGGGCCGAAACAAGGCGAGCCAATTGCATCCTCTTCTTCCAATGCCAGGGATCGAGCCAAGCGGTCGATCCAGTTGCGGGCATCGTTCTCTCCGACTCCTTCGCGGGGCCCAGCCGGCGCCCAAGAGTCGGACGCTCAACAGGCGGCGGAGAGGAACGCCTCACCCTGCGGGGGGGGGGGGGGGCTGACGACCGTCCCGCCGTTCTACTGCTCGTGGGCGGCCGTCCTGGTCGCGCTCGATGGAGATACGGGTGCGGCTGCGGCTAGCAACCGGCTCTGGGTCTCCTCGGCCGCGGGCGCCGTCTGGTGGCGTCCGGGAGGTCGCGCTGTGCTCTCGGCGAGGGGGAAGGTTCTCGGCCTGTAAGCCAGGTTCCACCATGCGGCGGCCAGCTTCTTGCTGTGCGGCGGCCGCGTCGATGAGCTGATGGACGCGCTCCGTCATGCAGCGACGCTCATCGCCCTCCAGGCGGTCCATCTCGTCTGCCGCCACCTGGGCAACGCGTAAGTTCTCCATCGGCGTGGTGTAGACTGGGCGGTCGGCCCCCAAGATGCTGGCGATGGCCGCGCCGCGCTGCCGGACCGTGCCCGCTCGGCTAGGTTCGCCAGCAGCCGGCGTGCCGCAGACGGCGCGGTCGATCTCGCGGTGGTAGGCCTCGGTGAGGCGTCTCATGGCCGCCAACTTGTTGGCACTGTCGAGGAGTGCGATACGGCATGCTTCCAGCGTTTCACCGTTTGCACCGGGCGCTACAGGAGCGGACAGGTCCCGCATTGTTGCCTGCAACGGGTCCTGGCCAGCCTGGTCGGAGGTTCTGTCGTGGCTGATGACCAGCACCTCGGTGACGGTGCTGGTGCTGGCGCTGGCGCTGGCGCTGCTGTCTGCAGCGGGGAGTGGGTCGTCGAATATTACCATGTCACCGGGGAAGGCATCAGAAAACACGGCGTCGGCGTCGATGATCATGTCGACGAGCAGGTCGGTGGAGCCAACGGACTCCGGGTCCGGAGAACAGCTCGTCGGTGATGTGAAGCTTGCCGAGGAGATCGACGACGCAGCTCTCGGAGCTAGCTGCGCCCGCGTCGAGTGCGGGCTCATCGGAGAGGCAGATCCCACCGATGAGATCAGCGAGGCTGCCTCAGGCGCAAGCCGCTTCCACGCCGTGCAGCGTGCCGGCGCAAACGCCGTCGGGCGTACCGGGCTGGCTGCGCTCGCCAGGGAGGAAGAGGGTTCTCGTCCAGAACGTGTTTCCGGACGACGGTGCACCTAGCCCCACGCTGGGCACCAAATGTCGGGGATATCGTGCGACATATGCCAGGGGGTGGCTTATCATGGATGGGGACAAAAGTACGTTGCCGGGCTCTAGAAGCGGGAGTGAGCGAGACCGCGTACGCTTGCGGATCTTACCTAGGTTCGGGGCTCTCCTAGGAGATAACACCCCTAGTCCTGCTCTGCGGGGTCTCCGCATGATCACTGCCTCAACAAGTAGCTACAAGATTGCTCCTTGAGCTGTTTGGCTAGAGGAGGAAGAAAGGCAAGGCTAACTCTATTCCCCTCTCTCTGCGTGCGTGTATGGTGATTTTGGGAGCTCGGTCGAGGTTGCCACACCCCGCATGGGGCGAGCTGGGGGGTTTATATAGGCCTACCCCCCAGGGGTGCAATGGTAATTCGGCCAGATGCGGGACCCGGCTGTCGGCGTCACTGGTTGCCGGCTTCTCCGCCGACCACTGGGGCCCGCCACCTAGTGGGTCCCGCCGACTGCCGTGATCTCAGCCGACAGGTAGGGCCCACCGCCTGCGGGCCATGTTGACTGCTTTATGTTGTAGCATCACTCCTGATGACGGAGGCCTCATCAGGGGGAGCGTGGATACAAGTCCCGCCGCCTGGCGGGTGCTCACTGTAGCCACACCCCGTCACATCTGGTTAATGGCGCACAGACTTCGAGGGAGGGTGGGGGCCGCCAGCTAGGAGCCGGCCTCCCCCTGAGCCGACTGGTCACGGCTCTCCGCCCTCTGGCTTCTCATGGACAGGTAGGGCCCGCCGCCTGCGGGCCGTACTGACCGCCCGTTGTGGGAGCATGGCTTCTTCTGCCATGGGTGATGTCATGAGCGGCATGGCAACAGTGCCACATCGGGCGCGGGGTGTCCGCTTGGTACGTTGTACTGTGACCACGTCCTGCCCTGGATTCGGTGGTGGCAGGCTTGTACTGTAGCCATGCCTTGTCTCGTCACGTTTATGTTGGCGCTAACTTTGAGGGTGCGAGGGGCCGCCTGCTAGGACCCAGCTTCCCAGGAAGCCGCCCGCTAGGAGTCGGCCCACTTCATGGCCGTCTTCTAGGCTCCGCCACCTCCTGGCAACCGGCCGCCTGGACCAGCCGGCCCCAGGAAGGCGGTCCTTTGTCTTTGATGTTTGAGGGGCGTAGCCTGCCCCGATGTCTTGAAATACCAAGGGGCGCTGATGAGGCTACCCGTGGTCATGTACTCCGACAAAGCCCCGACTGGTCGAGCCGATGCAGAGCTCGGCTGGCTGCTGGATCGAGGAGCTAGCGGCCGTCCTCTGGAGTCTCCGGACCACGCCGAACAAATCGACCGGCTTCACCCCCTTCTTCCTCGTGTACGGGGCCGAGGCCGTCATCCCAAATGACATCGAGTTTGACTCGCCTCGCGTCACCATGTACACAGAGGCAGAGGCAAAGGAGGCGCGAGAAGACAGCGTCGACCTGCTGGAAGAAGGCCGGCTGCTGGCACTAAGCCGGTCCGCCATCTACCAGCAGGCCCTACACCGCTACCACTGTCGGAGGGTCAAGCCATGATCTTTCCAAGAGGGGGACCTTGTGCTTTGGCTGATCTAGCGAACAGCCGGCCAGCTCAAGCTCTCGGCCCTTTGGGAAGGGCCCTTCATCATCAGCAAAGCCTTGGGCAATGACTCCTACAACCTCATCGACACACAGAAGCCCAGGGCATGCAAGAGGGATGATTCCGGCAAGGAAACAGAGTGCCCATGAAATGCAAATCTCCTCCGAAGATTTTACAGTTAATGCAGTATGTACCACGCTACCTTTCGAATTAAGAGTGAAGGCATTGTGTCCCTCAAGGAGCACTCGGGGGCTACCCTTTTTATCTGTACGATAAGTTTATGCCTGAGAATGTGTTGTTTCATTTATCCGCCTGGCACCGGGTCTGACCAGTCGGCCCAGGGGCTCGCCGCCTTGTCCTATGTTGGTGCCACCTACAGTCGGACAAGTAGTGTGCCGACATCTAAGCCCTCTCTTGCCTTAAGCCGCAGCTCGCAGAGTGACTGCCCAACTGGCAAGAGCTAAAGGTAGGAAACGGTGTCCACATGAAAATGACTAAGGAAAAAAGCATCAACATAGCCTAAGCCAGGCTCCTCGCCTCACCATCCGGCTAATGAGCAGCCGGCTGGCCGGCTTCTCACTTGACTTGCTACGTTCTAAACGGCCAAAGTACTTGTCTTCCTAAACGGCCAGGTACCGGACCCAGCCACAGACCGCAGAGCGGCTGTCCGGCTGGCAGTACGATAGCCAAAGGAAGGCGGCAAAGGAAAAAGCCAAAAAAGAGCAGAAAGCAAGACAAAGTTAGAACCCGGCAGAGCACAACTTGAGCGATTAAAATTAATTTACATAGCAAAAGCTCATAGCCAGCATTCAACAAAGTTTGAATACACCCCCAGCTGGTGGAATTGCACGAATTTACATACTTGTTCAAAAGATTAACAGGAAAAGATAAGATGACACGGCCATCTAGGCCAGGGGAGCAGCAGGCGGGTCAGCCTGGTTGGCAGAGGCAGTGGCGCCGGATGGTGGACCGGCCGACTAAAGGGTCTCGGCCTGATCGCCCCCGGCAGCAGTTAGTGTGGTAGCACGCGACTCGTTGGTCGAGGCTTGGTCGGGCTGAGGCCGGCTGTCTGCTCCGTCGTCTGGTGCGTCGTCTTTGCTGTCCTCGTCCTCTTCGTCCTCGCTCTCGTCGCTGGAGGCGATCTCTTCCGCCGAGTCCCCCGCATCCCCCGGGTTCAGCCCAAACCAGCTAGGTGGCAATTCAGTGCCTTCCTCGTCCAGCTCAGGGATGAAAACGGTGGTGTTGGCGTACTTGGCAATCGCTGCCGCAGTTGGGTAAGCGCAGGGCCCACCGCCGCCAGCTCCGGTCCGGCCTCCTGCCGGAAGGTGGCCAGCTGGGCCAGCTCCAGCCCAGGATACCACGCCTTGGCGAACTCCAAGGCCGTCCGCGCACCCGCCCGAGTTGCGGCGCCCTTCCAAGCCTCGAAGCGGCTGACCGCTACCTCCAGCCAGTCGGCAGTCCGACTGGGGGTGCGTGGAATTTGAGCGTCGGGCCAAAAGGCGGCCAACACCTGAGCCCCGGCGCGCTGCAGGCGATGAAGCCTCCTGTGAGCTGGCTGCAGGCGCGTCTTGACGGCCAGAAGCTGCTCGCCGAGATTCCGGGGCGCGTTGGGCGCAATGTCCACGCCCTCCTTCCTCCGCATGTCGCGACGCGCCTCGATGGCCTGGCTGACAGCGACGGAGTGACCGGGAAAGTATTTTGCACAAGAAGAAGATCAAAGATTAAAAGCCAGAGGCCGACTCCTGCTGCAGTCGATGGCTGTTCAAAAGAATAAGTAACTTACCATCAATCATGTCCTCGATCTCACCGTAGCCATCGGTCAGGAGTCTATCCTTCTCGGCCTAGTTCAAGCATTGAGTCTCGAACTTGTCCTTGAGGGAGTCTTCCTCCTCCTTCAGCTTCTGGAGCTCCGCCTTGTGCCGCTCTGCCTGGTCCGCCAGCTCCTTGGCCAGGCGGTCGCATTCCTGGGCCGCCTGTCTGCGCTCCTGCTCCTTGGTATGGAGCGCCGACTCGACCTCGCCCAGGTGCTGCCGCAGATCTGCGGCGGCCTCTGCCAAAACGGAGAAAAAAAAACCATTAACACCAATGGAAAGTAGTTGCCAGGAGATCCGGCCCGACTATATCATGTATTTGCGACATGTGCATGCCTTGTGCGGACATGGGAGGGGCAGGCCCTATCACCGGGTGGGGGCGAAACTACCTTGGCGACATGTCTAATCCAATGGTTAAAATCCTCAAAAAATTGTAAGACGCCGGAAATCCTCGGGAGCTGGCATAGTGTGATTACATGGCCACTGTAGGGTGTGGTAAAAGTTTGGGTGTGCTTCGAAGAAGCCTCACCAGAGGCCACTTGTGAACTTCACCATCTGTGAGATAGTCTATGGGTATCGAGAGGGAACGTGTGCGATTTGTGACTGAAGTGCAGCTCATGTTGCTCCGTTGGACTCAAAACTTCTCCTGCTCTCAAAGGAAGTCATCGCATGAAACATGATAAGACCCGTATTTTTCAGACCCGCCTACAATATTTGAGACATTTATTGCACTCCTAGTGTTTTAGCATTGGAAATTACATATCTACAAGGAGGACACATGAAATCATGCCCAGAAGCGGCATGGAAAATCCTGTATGATGTATTTGCGAGATGCGTAGGCCTTGTGCAGACAAGGGAGGGGCAGGCCCTGCCATCGGCGGGGGCTAGGCAAAATTACCTCGGCGGCATGCCTGATCTAGCCATTTAAATACTATGAAATTCATGCGATGTCAGAAATCCTCGGGAGCTGGCATGGTGTCATCATTGTAGGGGTGTGGTAAAAGATTGGGCGCGCCTCGAACAATCCCTCAGCCGAGGCCACTTGTAAACTACACCATCTCCGAGGTAGTCTCTGGGTATCGAGAGGGAACATGTCCGGTTTATGAATGAAGTATCTTTCCTGTTGCTCCATTGGACTCAAAACTTCTCGTGCTCTCAAAGGAGGCCATCGCATGACACGTGCCAGGCCCTCATATTTTTTGAACCCGCTTGCAATATTTGCGATATTTATTGCACTCCAAGGGTTTTAGCACCGGAAATTGCTGATCGGCAATATTAGAGATAACTATATTAATATTATATCTTTTCTTTGCTGACTATTTTTCTTTGCTGAGAGTCCCACTCGGCAAACTTACCTTTTCCGATAACCACTCTCGGTAAAAGTGATAACCTAGATCTACATTCTGGGGACCTTTTCCGAGTGCCACATCGCCGATGCTGGGCAAAGGTAGCGCAGGACACTTAAGTAGGATTCCCCGCGCGCGCTTTCCTCATTCGCGCATGGGAGCTCTTTTGCCTCGTCCTTGATCCGTCGCCACCTTCTGCACTGCCCCGTCGGCGCCCCCCTGGCCAACCCTGCCGCCCCCCTCTGCCCGGTCGCTTCCTCCTTCGATCGGCCTCGGCCGGCCTCCCTCCGCTCGGTCACCTCCTCCTCCGTTCAACCTCCATCGGCGCACCCCCTCGGTCGTCCTCCATCGGCCCCACTCGACCGGCGCCCCCTTCTGCCCGGCATGACTCCTCCGGCATCCCTCCTTGCTAGGCCCCAATCCACCAACGCCTCCTTTGGCCGACCCCCACTGTGAGTTTTTTATTTTGTAATAGTTTTTATTAGTTTATTTTGTATTAGTGTTAATTAGATGTGGTACTTTTTGTATTAGTTTTACTTATGCAGTAGTTTTAATTTTGTAGTTGATTTTTACTTAGTGTATTAAATTTTGTAGTGGATTTCGTGTATGCGGCATGAGTCTTGACTTCAAGTCCGATAGCCGGATAGCAGTTAGCGAGTGTCCACCATATTTAACCGATGAGAGATGTTTTGAGAGGAATGGTACCGTCTATTTCCGTAGGCGGTCACTCTTCCTCTGCTCCTTCTCTGATATTCTTAAAGTGAGAGGAGCAGAGAAATAGCAATGATCACCAATATTAGATGAGAGTTGTTCTTGGAGGAAAGAAATCAACTTTTGACGATACGGTCTATTTGGGCGAGTTCATCCTGTGATACCTTGGTAACGAACGATGGGCTCGCCCGACTAGACCATCACCAAAAGTCAAAATACATTTGTCCACCATATATATGACCACCCGAGAGATGAGTGTTGCAAGATATGTTCCCGAAAGAAACAAAAAATTTACTTTTGACGATGACGATCGATCTGGGCAAGTTCGTTATGTGTTACCTTAATAACACACGATGAGTTCGCCCAGCTCGACCATCACCAAAATTCGAAATACCCGTGAGAGAGTGTCCACCATATATAAAACCACTGGAGAGATGAGAGTTGTAAGAGATGTTGCTGAAGGAAAAAAATCTACCTTTTACAATGACTTCCCAGATTATCTGATATGTAATTTGCACTTCCAATTCTTGTTCTTCCTAGGCAATTGGAGTGTGATATTTGTATTTTCACATGGGAAGTATTTGAGAGCAAATTCCTTGGGTATTCCCTAGTTGAAAAAGTCAACTTTCAATTAGGCAATATCCAAAGATTATGCTCTCGGTCACTTTCCATGTGAAGATACAAGTATGACACTCCAGCTACCTCGGAAGAATAAGAATTGCAAGTTCCGGTATTCGCATATCAGGGATGGAAGAAGATAACAGTTCATAACTTGATGACGTTCGGGTTCTTTTCTAAATAACTGGAAAATCATCAAGTTATGCATGGCTCTCTTCATTCATCTAAGCAACCTTCGAGTAGATTAGAATTACTCTTTGATGTTTGATTCTTACATTATTTTGTCATCATGTGTTGAAAAGGTGTTAGCACCGATCGATCTCGAAGTTATGGCTTCCTCTGATGATGCAGCTTCTGTTAGGGTTGATTCTGCGGCAAGGAGAAGCGCGCAAGTGAGGACCCCTTGGCGGCACATATTCAGGAGAACCCTTAGCTGATCCTACTAAAGTGATTTGTGGATCTGGCCAGGAAGAATCCACCAACTAAGGACAATGAGGGCCCCCCACGTAAGAAGAGTGACAACCCAGTGCCATTGAGTCGACCGACCATCATGCCCGACGAGCCTTGGTCCTCTAGTGTGGGGGATGTCCCCACGTGCTCCAACTCCACAGTCACTGGTTTCACTGACTACACCTCGAGGTGGTCCACCTACATAGTTTGACGTTGACTTAGTGATATAATTATGTAGTTGCTGATGTGGACTTAGATTAGCACTTGTGATGCTTTTGGGTATACCAGTGATGAATGTTTACGTGGATTATGTATTATGTGTTATTTTTAACTTGCATTCCTTCTTGAAATATTTTCCCTTCCTTTGTAGATGAATTGGTATGCGGTGTACAGAGGTAGGTATCTAGGAGTCTACAATTCATGGTCCGCATGCAGTGAAAAAGTGCTTCATTATGAAGGCAGCTCCTTCAATTTGTTCAAAAGTAGAGAGGAGGCAGTGAGTCATTAAACTAGTAGAAAAAGGCCCATTTGTCCCGGTTCATAAGGCCCATTTGTCCCGGTTCGGGAAGCGGGACTAAAGGGTCGGTACTAAAGCCCAATACCTTTAGTCCCGGTTCTTATACGAACCGGGACAGATGGGGCTCCACGTGGCCGCCTGCTGGAGCGAGGCTGGAGGACCTTTAGTCCCGGACCAACCGGGACTAAAGGAATTTTTTTTTTAAAAAAAATTTGAATTTTTTTTTGAATTTTTTTTAATTTTAAATCTTTAAATTATTTGACAATTTAATCTCTAATCACCCCTCCCTCCTCACTGCTTCAGAATTTAATCTCTAATCTCTAATCAGCACTCATTCCAAATCGTCTAACTTCCCGGCCGGTCACCCATCCTCTCACTACTCCAGCCTAAGCACGCTTAACTTACGAGTTCTATCCCCCCTAGTTTCCAAGTCTGCACTTGTTGTTTTCCTGACAATACTAAGCTGTCAATCCTATTAACCCTTAGGAGTTGAACTTGAGCATTAAGTACCGTTTGAGTTTGAAACTATTATTCTAAAAAACAATAATTATTTAGTAACACTAATATTTCTTGAATAAGTAGTTTGACCACAGTTTGACCAGATTTCACCATAGTTTGACCACAGTTTGACCAAAATTCAAAAAAACTAAAATAATTATTTAGTAACACTAATGTTTCTTGAATAAGTAGTTTGACCACAATTTGACCAGATTTAACCAAAATTCAAAAAACTGAAATTTGAGCATAACTTTTTTCCTTTAAGAATTTGTCGATTCTAAAATTTGCAAAACTGCCTATGGCAGTCGAAATCGGATGCGGATTTTTGTGCTGATTTTTTTGATATATTATGCATTTTTTTCCGACATCGTATGCGAAAGATATGGCCGTTTGAACCTCTTTAGTACGGGATGGTGTCCATCCAATCCTACCATCGACTACATCTGCTAGCACCGTCCCAGCCAGAGTCACAACTAAGATTAACCAAGCCAGAGTCACGTTCTATTAAAGTGGCAAAAAGAATTACTTTTAATATAGCAAAACTAATTCTATCAACTATTATTAAAGGCTAAACAACTACTAATACAAAACTTTACCAAAATTAATATTAATTAATTATAAAAATTTATCTACTGTACTGTTGTCTAACAGAAGCATACTACAACATGTTAAAATCTACATAAAGAACTAACTAAAAATAATTGAAAACAACAATTAAAGGACTAAAACAACTATATAAGCAAAATAGTACTGTTTTAATTAAAATTGTAATATAAACTATTCTAAAAATAACCAAATAAATCTTACTGTGACAACAATCTAACATGTGATTAGGAGCAAAAAGAATTCAATTAAAAACTATTTTTAAACTCAAATTATTCACAATCTAGGGTTTGAAGCAAATTTGAATAAATTCATATTTAAATCATTCAAATTTGAAAACTAATGGCACAAACAGAAACTAGACAAAATTCAATGACCTCCTCATTTTCATGGCACAAAATAAGTTTTAAAAAATGAAATGCCTTTGTAACAGATGAGTTTTCGTCCGAAACCCTGATAAGTCGAAAGAGGTTGTCCATTTTGAACACGAAGTGCATCCAGTTTTTGCCGTAACCCTCTCAACTTTTTTGCACATGCTATGTGGGTGAAATGATGATACCATGCCAACTTTCAACCTTTTCAGAGTTCATTTGTAGTGATTTTTAATTTTAGGGTCATTTAGCTCAAAAAAATAGTAAATGCATGAAAAATAGCAAATGAAGTCAGAAAGGGTTGAAAATTGATGACGTGGTTTCGAATGGTGCATACTGAACGCACAAAAAGTCTAGAGTTGAAATAAGTTTAAAAAAAATGAAATGCCATTATAACAGATGAGTTTTTGTCCGAAACCCTGATACTTCGAAAGAGATTGTCCATTTTGTACACGAAGTGCATCCAGTTTTTGCCGTAACCCTCTCAACTTTTTTGCACATGCTATGTGGGTGAAAAGAATCTAACATGTGACTAGGAGCAAAAAGAATTAAATTAAAAACTATTTTTAAACTCAAATTATTCACAATCTAGGGTTTGAAGTAAATTTGAACAAATTCATATTTAAATCATTTAAATTTGAAAACTAATGGCACAAAAAGAAACTAGACAAAATTTTGAATCTAATGCAAAAAGAATCACTCAAAAACATCAAATATCCTAAAAGATATAAGCAATTTAAAATAGAAACTAAACACAAAGAACAAATGAAAAAACAAAAAAACAAATTTCAAAACCCCTTTAGTCCCGGTTCGTGGCTCCAACCGGGACTAAAGCCACAACCCCTTTAGTACCGGTTCGTGGCTCGAACCGGGACTAAAGGTCTAACCTTTAGTCCCGGTTTGAGCCACGAACCGGGACTAAAGGGCATCGCACCCTTTAGTCCCGGTTCGTGGCTCAAACCGGGACTAGAGGTCCCATTTGTACCGGGACTAATGCCTGCCCAGCTCCCTAGCCACTCGAACTGGGACTAATGCTCACATTAGTCCCGGTTCGTAATGCAACTGGGACTAATGCTCTGATCCGGCTGTGACGAAAGCCCTGTTTTCTACTAGTGTTACAATCAGTTTGTGCTCGATCAGAAGAGAAATCATGAATTAGGAAATCGTGCATGCCAGCTTATCGGGTTGAGTGGATTGAAGAGCTTGATAATCCTATTTCATTTCATCCTAATTGTGGTGTTGCTTTTATCACGTGGTCGTATGTAGACATGCATTGATCACTTTGTTGTTCAGTGAGTAGGCGCTTGTACTAAATAACTACTTTGTGGCTTAATTTGAAGATTATGCAGACTATATATAAATCCTTTCACTACTAGGGAAAAGCTTATACACAGAGTCTTATCAGTAGCGCTTGTTGAAATGAGGCGCTACTGATACTTAGCAGTAGCGCGTTCTAAAGAAAAGCGCTACAAGTAGAGTCTTAGAAGTAGCGCGTTCTGCCAAGTCGCACTGCCGTTATGGCCATCCCGGGCCGAGCTGCCCGTCCCCACTTAGCATTGGGCCTCTAGGCGCGCTACTGCAAAGCCCACCTTATCATCGTCCTCCCCGGCCCACCCCAGTCCTCTCACTCTCCATCTCCACTCTCTCTTCGACCGTCGTCGGCCCGTCCCCGCACTACTCCTGCCGCCCTTCTCACACGGGGCCGCCCTCACCCGCGGCCGCTCTTCCCACGCGCGGCTGCCCTCCCCTGGCACCGGCCCTCCCCAATGCGCGGCCGCCCTCCCCTTCTCGGCCCCAGCCTGCCTAGCTACCGTGAGTACCTCCTTCTCATCTCAATTCACCCAAAAGCTAGGTATCTCTAGATGTGTTGGATGAATTAGCAAATGCAATATGTTTAATTTTTTTACTAATTTTGTTCATATATATGAACCCTAGGTGTTCATGTATATGAGCCCATTTCATCATTAGAGCACTATATAGGTTTTTGTGTACAATAGAATGTAGATATATTTAACCCTAGGTGTTCATATATATGAACCCACTACTAGTAGAAATCTTATAGATAAATGGGTGGATGAAATTAGGTTTTTTTGTAATGCCTGGATAGATAGATGGATAGACAGATGGATAAAACTAGGTTTTTTTAGTAATGCTTTGGATAGATAGATGGATGGATGGATAGCTGTTAGGGTTAGTAATACAAATTTTTAGTAAAAAAACTAGTTTTACAATTTTTTTGTAAATATAGGTTGTAACACCCCATGTATTAAGCTACAGTAATCATCCTTTTGATTATGCCATGTCATCATGATCAACAGTGCTTAATCATCATTAGTATCATATCTCTTTTCAAATTCAAATTCAAATGGAAATTCAAACTAAAAGTGAAAATAAAAGTTGTCCTCACCCAGAAACTAAAATGTTCATTAAATAGCAAATAATTTGGAGGCAATGCTAAAATTGTAACCAACCTTATTGAAATTGGATAAGCGACTTAAACATCCTCAAACACTGGCTGAAAACAATATTTAATAACCTATTAATTAATATAATATAAATATGAAATGATAAATACCCCAAACTAATTTTTGGTGATAGGATATGTTGCACTATGATTTATGGACCAGTTCATATATTTTACAAAATTCATTTGGGTGCCACACATTTTGCAAAACAGAAACTAAAAAGAAAACAGAAACAGAAAAGAAGAGAAAAAGAAAAAGCCCACTGTGGCTGGGCTCAAGTCACCCGCGCGGCCCAGCCCACCTCGCCACCCTGTCCCCTTCCTACTGCTCATGCCAGGGCTCGCTGTCGAGCACCTGGTGCGCGCGCGTTCGCCGCACCCCCTGGCCCCCCTCCCCGTGGTCGACAGCGGCCTCGCCGACGCCGCGCGGATAAGAGCGCCCCCGCGGACACCTCTGAGCCCTCCCTCGCCTCACTCTCCCCTCGCCACCACCTCTCCTCTCTCCCCAGTGCGCATCCATGGCGCCGCCGCCGTAAACCTCGCGTACATAGTGCCCCGATTGCCGCTCCACCATGCCCGAAGCGTTCCCCGTCCTCGACTGCATCTCCTGCGCCTCTCCATTCGAGCTCGGAGCCACCGTATCCGCCTCCCCGAGCTCTTCCTCCTCGTACGGGCTCCGGTGATCACCGCGTAGATTCGCCATCATCGAGCCCTCCCCGAGCACGCCTTGCACCTCTACGGGCTCACTATGAGCTCCGCCTCCTTCTCCCTCTCTTACCGTGCTCTCCTCTAGACCGTACGCGCCGTCCCCTTCTCGCCCGAACACGCCACCGCGTGAGCTCATCACCGGCGTAGCCACGGCGACTGTTGGGCCCAGTGCTGCTGCCCATCGTGCTCGCCACGTCGCGTAGGCCCTCCCCAGCCGCTTCATTTGCTCATCCACGTGCTGCAGCCCCGAGTCCATGCGCCGCCCGTAGCCACCGCCGCCAACCGCCGACGCCGGCGTCGTTTCGGCCACCCCCGCATCCAACCGGTAGCACCGATTGACGCGCGGGCTTGCTAGCTCATGAACGCGACCGGCCGCGGTCCAAATGGACCCCCACAGGCGAAACCCGAGCCGCTCCAGCGAAGTTGCCGTCGCGGAGGGCTCGCCGGAGAGATTCCGGCGCCGGCGTCCTACATGGACTAACCGGTGGGCCACCCTGAGCCAGTGGCAACTGGGTCCCACGGACCCAGCTAACCAGTTGACCTAGTCAACCTGCTGACATGGCAACTACAGTCGCTGACCAGTGGGCACCCCCTCATCAGTTAGTTAGTTAGGGACTAATCACGTTTAGTTAGTTAATCTATTAATTAGCATAGACGCTGACAGGCCGGGCCCACCCATAGATTAGCTATGAAATTAAAAGATAAACTACTGTTAGCCTCACTGCAGCTGACAGGTGGGCCCCACCTGTCAGGTTTGACTCTGGTCAGCCAGAGTTGACTGCTGATGTCATCTTTTCATCATGCTGACATCACCGTTTACTGTTTTGGATAATTCGAATTAATAATAAATCTGTAATTTCAGAATATTGTTTAAACTTTGAAAAATCATATAAAATAATCCGTAGCTCAGATCGAACAACTTTGTACATGAAAGTTGCTCAGAATTTCGAGATGAATCCGAACAAGGGGTCCGTTCATCCATCACACATCGCCAACTACCCGAACATGGAACCGTTCCCCTCCGGTCATCTGTCTGACAAATGTCCGGAACCGAGAAAACATTCCCGGATGGATTCCCCTTCCTCGGTGACGTGCAACCTTACGTTAGAACACACCATGCACTGCATATTGTCATGTCGTACATCGTGTTGCTCATGTTTGTTGTATATTTATACTATTTCCTCCCCCTCTTCTCTCTCGTTAGACCCCGAAGCAGTTCCCGGTACCGACGCAGCTCCGAAGCCCGACGCCACCGTTTACGACCTTGCCCTTGCCGCTGAGCAACCAGGCAAGCACCCCCCCCCCCTTGAGCATACCGATATCGCCTATTCTTTCTCTCTCATGCTTGCATTAGAATCGCTGCTACTACTGGTTTACCTATTCTGATGCATAGCCTGTTTATTGTAACCTGCTATTGAAACCTTACCTGCTCATCCTAAACTGTCTAGTATAAGCTGGGTAGAGACGTATCAGTGACCCCACTTGTCCCGACTGCCCCGCTGGATTATCAGAAGACCCGATCAACGGGATCGAAGACAGGCCTCGGCACCGCTCATCACCCCCTTGGTTGTACGACACTACATCGTTACCATCGAGTGCCGAGGGTGATACCTCGTATAGTACTCCTGATGTTAACTCTGTAGAGTAGCTATTTGGTCGTGGTCATCAAGGGTGATTCCTCCCTCTCCACTTCCAATACGACCCTGTCGTGCAACACAACAAGTGTGAACCCATCGAGGTGATTCCTCCGAGTTCACCTTGACGGATACATCAAGTTGGAATCCAACGAGGGTGATACCTCGGATTCCCTGATGTTATGGACACACAGATACTTGGACTGTACTATTGTTACTTGGAAAGGCGGGTCGACCCTAAGGGGTACCCGCGTGTGATGTGAAGACGGGTTGCCTGGATGGTGCCGGGTGATGAATACGAGGCGTGGTCGGGCATTCTTGGCCTTTGCCGCAAGTCCTCGAGACGGGGCGACGGGGTCACATCGATCGTGAGTCTCTGCTCGTTACCGCACCCCAAGGTACTAACGATTTGGATATTTGATCTGAGTGGGCCTTTGGCCCGATAGCACTAACCATCACGCGGGAATAAATATGGGTACTCTGGATCGTGGCATCAGCCGAAAGTTCTGTCAGACGTCCAGTTCAGCATTGTGGCACGGTCGGATCGTGCCGACCATCCGAGGCGGTGCTGGTATCCACCTTGCACACAACGACCCGGAGTGCACAGGGCGATGGCCCAAGACCCCTGAGTGCTTAGGATGTAGACCGGCGGGGACCTCTCTGCTAAGCTTTAGGTAGGGCTGCGGTGTGTCATTTGGCCGAGGCCGGGCATGACCCTGAAAAGTGTGTCCGGCCGGAGTTAAGCGAGCGTGGTGGGTAAGTTGGTGCACCCCTGCAGGGAAGAACTAATCTATGCATAGCCGGATACTCGGTAACGGACACTCGGAGTTGTATCCCGATCGATACAACTAGAATTGGATACTATGGCTCTGGGGTTGCTTTCTCGCAGGAAGTCGAGAAAGGATCTCTGGGTGAGGTTGATGACACGACTACTACATTATGCTGTACTAATCTACACTCTTCTAATGCTGAAAGACCGTTGAAGATGCTAGTCTTCGATAGGACTAGGCTCTCCCCTCTATTCTGGCATTTCTGCAGCCCAGTCCTCATATACAGCCTCTCTTTGATAATGTTGCATATGTAGTGTAGATCCTTGCTTGTTGAGTACTTCGGATGAGTACTCATGGTTGCTTTGTTTATTTTTTCCCCATACCCTTTTGATGCAACCAGATGACGGAGCCCCGGATACAGCTGCCCCCGCCAACGATTGCTACAACCACCTCGAGAGTGGTTACTTCTACGAGCTGGCCGACGACCATGAGTAGGATCGGAGGGTCCCAGGCAGGAGGCCTACGCCTTTCGATCATAGTGTTTTTCTTTTGCCCCGCCTTTTAAGGGCTTATCTGTGTTTTCTTTTATATCTGTACTCAGATATCTAAAGCTTCCGCTGACGCTTGTATGCCAGCTTATGTATTCGAGCTCTCGAGGCCCCTGGCTTGTAATATAAAGCTTGTATGACTTTATTTATGTTTTATAGTTGTGTTGTGATATCTTCCCGTGAGTCCTTAGGCTTGATCGTGTGCATTCGCGTGTATGATTAGTGCATGATTGGGCCGGGGGCGTCACAAGTTGGTATCAGAGCCGACTGCCTCTAGGAACCCCCCTTTCCAACTCCTTGGCCGAAGTTGAGTCTAGTGTTCAAAAAATATTTTACTAACATGGCTGTGTGGCTTACGGGCCCACGTCGCCAATTGGGTGGTATAAGGATCTTTTACTCCTCGACCTTTACTCTGGGACTCTGATCTCTCTCCTATTCGGGTTAAAATTTTACTAACTCCAACATTAGGTTCTCGTGATCACATCCACCCGGTGTTCTGAAATTTCCCCACTTCCTTCAAGATTACGGGCCAGGTTCTCCTTGCAGGATCCCCTTATCGAGGGCACCCTGTGTTGTCTCTTGCAGATTCCTCGCCCCAGCAGTTTTCTCTGACATGGATGTAACCTTTGCTATGTCTCGTTGTGTGCTTCCTTACCGCGTGCCTGCGCGCCACTTAGTTTGTCTAGCCGCGTGCATTTCCGAACTCCTACCGCCGTTTGTGTCCAATTCCGTGCATCGTTCTGTATGTCTTTAATGACTACTAATATGCACCTAATGCCTTCTTGTTCATCACTCGTGTTACATCATGAATAACTCCATTCACATGCAGTTTTTCTTGCTAAACTGCCCCTGTTGAATTGGCAGGATGGCTGACGATCCTCCACCTCCACCTTATATTGCCGAAATGATGCAGCAGTTTGAACTGAACCATCAGGTTATGACCGGGATATTGGCTCAGTTCCCAAACCAGAATGCTCATCAACAGCCTACCCCAATAACACTGCAAGAATTTGTGCGCCTCAACCCGTCTGTTTTCCGCAACTCCACCAATCCAATGGATGTTGATGATTGGCTTTGTGACATTCTGTTTGAGATGGACTCAGCTAATGTTGCTCCTGACAGTTACGTCACCTTTGCGACATTCCACCTGAAGGGCCCAGCTGCTCAATGGTGGGAAGGCCACAAGGGTATGTTGCCTGCTGAAACAGTAACCACTTGGCAGCAATTTCAGTCAGCTTTTCGTGCACGGTACATTCCTCAAGGTCTGATGGACCAGAAGAAGCAGGAGTTTCGCAAACTCTCACAGGGCACGATGACTGTGGTTGAATATCAGAGGAAATTTCTTGAATTATGCCGCTATGCTGAAGATGACGTCTGCACTAACGCACGCAAGCAGGAGAAATTCCGTGAAGGACTGCGTACTGATATAAACCTTGCACTTGCTGTCCATGATTGCACAGACTTTGCAACGCTAGTCAGCCAATCTTTCCAAGTTGAAACTGCTCTAACTAAATACCAGGAGTCGCTCAAGCGTACTCGAGATGTCGGCTCGTCTTTGGGTCGACCTATTCAGAAACGTCAAGTCTGGATTCCCCACAATGTTTACCACCGACCTGCTCCAACACCAAGGCCGTCATATGTTGCACCTCATCTGCCTTCACCGCCGAGACAGCTAACGGTTCATGATGGACCGCCTGATGCTATGGCTTCTCCTCAGGTTGCGCCATGTCCTCCTAATGGTCGTAAGAAGAGTTGTCGAAACCGCCAATTCAGAAACCGTAATATCATACCGTCTGCTATTGTACTTGGCCATGCTAGTCACGTCAATGCTGAAAAGGCTCAGAAGGAACCGACTATACTGCTGGGAACACTCTCTGTGAATTCAGTACCAGCCTCTGTTCTCTTTGATTCAGGAGCATCGCATGCTTTTGTGTCCCAACAATTTGCTCAGTCACATGAGTTATACTTGGAAGAATTACCCACTCCTCTAATGGTTCAGTCCCCGAGATCCAAGGGGTAAACCACAATGCTAAGCCCTCACAACCACATCAAGATTGGAGGTCTACTTTTTCCGGTTTCTCTCATTGTACTTGGACCTTCCGACTTAGACATCATTCTCGGTATGGACTGTTTGACAACCCATAATGCTTTGATTGATTGCGCTACTAAGACAGTCCAGCTCACTCACCCTTCTGGCCAGACAGTCAAATACTCAGCCCGAATAGCTCAGGATGCTGAGAGCCAGATATATGCTCTGAATGCTTCACCTCTTGAAGGCATCGAGAATGTTCCAGTTGTTCGTGATTTTCAAGATGTCTTTCCAAAAGAACTTCCAAGAATACCCCCTGCTAGAGCTGTCGAGTTTGTCTTCGACTTGAAACCAGGCACAACTCCTATTGCGAAGCATCCTTATAAGATGCCTCCGCACCATCTTCTCGAGCTTAAGGAAGAAATCGACAAGTCACTTAAAAAGGGTTTCATCCGCCACAGTTCCTCTGCTTGGGGAGCACCATCACTCTTCGTTAAGAAGAAGGATGGAACTAACCGATTGGTTAAGGATTATCGACCCATTAAACAAGCCACAATCCAGAACAAGTATCCGCTTCCCAGAATCAACGATCTGTATGATCAACTTGCCGGTTCCTCAATATTCTCTAAGCTTGATTTGAGATTGGGATACCACCAGATCCGAGTTAATGAAGAGGATATTCCGAAGACAGCATTCATTACTCGCTATGGTTCTTATGAGTACACTGTCATGACATTTGGCTTAACAAATGCTCCAGCCACATTCTCCCGTCTGATGAATTACATATTCATGGATTATCTCGACAAATTTGTCATGGTGTATCTAGATGATATTTTGGTCTATTCGAAGAATAAGGAAGAACATGCAGAACACCTCCGTCTTGTACTGGAAAGGCTCCGAGAACACCAGTTGTATGCCAAATACTCCAAATGCGAATTTTGGCTTTCTGAAGTTACCTACCTTGGACATGTAATTTCCAAGGATGGCATTGCTGTTAACCCGGAACGGGTTCAGGCTATTCTTGATTGGACTCCTCTGAAGAACATCAAGCAAGTGAGAAGTTTTCTCGGCCTTGCAAGGTATTGCCGTCGGTTTGTTGAGAATTTTTCTAAGATTGCTAAGCCTTTGACTGATCTGCTTCACAAGGGCATTAAATTTGAATGGACAGAAAAATGTCAGGAAAGCTTTCAAACACTCAAGGACAAGCTAACATCTGCCCCAGTACTTGCTCCTCCAGATTCTCGCAAAGACTTCGTGATTTATTGTGACGCATCTTGTGAAGGATTAGGCTGTGTCCTAATGCAAGAGCGTAAAGTGATTGCTTATGGCTCTCGACAGTTGCGCCCGCATGAAGAGAATTATCCGGTACATGATCTAGAACTACCTGCTATAATCTATGCATTGCAGCTGTGGCGACATTACGTCCTCGGTAATCGTTGCCAGATATACATGGATCATAAAAGTCTGAAGTACTTGTTCACTCAGCCATCTCTAAACCTCCGTCAGCAAAGATGGATGGAGGCCATTGCGGACTATGACTTGGGTATTTCCTATACCCCTGGCAAGGCTAACGTGATGGCTGATGCCTTAAGCCGCAAGTCCTATTGCGACAACCTCATGGTTAGGCGAGCTCAACCTCATCTTTTTGAAGAACTACGCAAGCTAAATCTGTGTATTATTCCACAGGGTTCTCTTAATAACCTTGTGATACAACCAGATCTTGAGAAAGCTATTAAGAATGCGGAAGCTAAAGATGCTGAAATTGATCTGACGAAGAAAGATCTTCACCTGGAAAAGTACAGGGATTTCTCGCTGTCTGAAGATGGAACCTTGTATTTCAGAAACCGCATTGCTTCGCTTCGAGCTTATGACCGACAAGGTCATGAAGGAGGCACATGATACACCGCTGTCTATTCATCCGGGTAGCACCAAGATGTGTCGTGATCTCCGTCAAAGGTACTGGTGGTCTAAAATGAAGCAGGATATTTCTCGGTATGTTGCTGAATGTGATGTGTGTCGTCGCGTTAAAGCAGAACATCAGAAGCCTGCTGGAATTCTGCAACCACTTCCTATTCCTCTATGGAAATGGGATAAGGTTCAAATGGATTTCATTACTGGCCTTGCCAGGTCACAGAAGGGTCACGATGCTATTCTTGTCGTCGTCGACCAACTTTCCAAAGTTGCACACTTTCTGCCTGTCAAGGGAACAATCACTGCTAGTCAATTAGTAGAATTATATATCTCCAGAATTGTATCACTCCACGGTATTCCGAAGGAGATCAGTTCAGACCGTGGCGGTCTTTTCACCTCAAAGTTCTGGGAAAGTTTCCAAGAAGCTATGGGAACTCATATTACCTGGAGTTCAGCTTATCACCCCCAATCCCAAGGCCAAGTCGAGCGAGTAAATCAATTGCTTGAAGACATGCTTTGGGCTTGTGTTATATCGTTTGGCAAGAAGTGGGAAGAATCTCTTCCTTATGCGGAATTCTCATATAACAACAGCTATCAAGCCAGCTTAAAAATGGCTCCCTTTGAAGTACTTTATGGACGTAAGTGTCGAACCCCTCTGAATTGGTCAGAAACTGGGGAACGACCGCTCGTGGGTCCGGATATTATTCAACACGCCGAAGAACAAGTCCGTATCGTCCATGAAAACCTCAAGGCGGCTCAGGACCGCCAGAAGAGCAACTATGATCGCAAATGATGGGGTTTGAATTATCAACCTAGTGATCAAGCTTATCTACGTGTCACCCCTATGAAGGACACTCACCATTTCAGAATCAAGGGCAAGTTAGCTCCACGCTACATTGGTCCTTTCTGCATTGTTGCAAGACGTGGTCAGGTGGCGTACAAATTGGAGTTGCCGCCGCAATTCTTTCATATCCACGACGTCTTCCATGTGTCGCAACTTCGTAAATGCTTCAAGGAGTCTCCGCACCGAGCAGTGGATCACGAGATGCTCGAATTGCATGATGATCTTTCTTATAAGGAGCATCCGATCCGTATCCTCGATGAAGCTGAACGTCGAACCCGCCAGAAGGTTACCAAGTTCCTCAAAGTGCAGTGGTCAAATCATACTGAAGATGAAGCCACTTGGGAACGCAAGGATAACCTCCGTGCTGAATACCTCGATCTTTTCCCTTCTACCTCTTAATTCTCGGGACGAGAATTCTTGTTAGTTGAGGAGATTTGTAACACCCCATGTATTAAGCTACTGTAATCACCCTTTTGATTATGCCATGTCATCATGATCAACAGTGCTTAATCATCATTAGTATCATATCTCTTTTCAAATTCAAATTCAAATGGAAATTCAAACTAAAAGTGAAAATAAAAGTTGTCGAAACCTAGAAACAAAAATGTTCATTAAATAACAAATAATTTGGAGGCAATGATAAAATTGTAACCAACCTTATTGAAATTGGATAAGTGACTTAAACATCCTCAAATAGTGGCTGAAAACAATATTTAATAACCTATTAATTAATATAATATAAGTATGAAATGATAAATACCCCAAACTAATTTTTGGTGATAGGGTATGTTGCACTGTGATTTATGGACGAGTTCATATATTTTACAAAATTCATTTGGGTGCCACACATTTTGCAAAACAGAAACTAAAAAGAAAACATAAACAAAAAAGAAGAGAAAAAGAAAAAGCCCACTGTGGCTGGGCTCAAGTCACCCGCGCGGCCCAGCCCACCTCGCCACCCTGTCCCCTTCCTACTGCTCATGCCAGGGCTCGCTGTCGAGCACCTGTTGCGCGCGCGTTCGCCGCACCCCCTGGCGCCCCTCCCCGCGGTCGACAGCGGCCTCGCCTACGCCGCGCAGATAAGAGCACCCCCGCGGACACCTCTCAGCCCTCCCTCGCCTCACTCTCCCCTCGCCACCACCTCTCCCCTCTCCCCAGTGCGCATCCATGGCACCGCCGCCATAAACCTCGCGTCCACCGTGCCCCGATTGCCGCTCCACCATGCCTGAAGCGTTCCCCGTCCTCGACTGCATCTCCTGCGCCTCTCCATTCGAGCTCGGAGCCATCGTAGCCGCCTCCCCGAGCTCTTCCTCCTCGTACGGGCTCCGGTGATCGCCGCATTGATTCGCCGTCGCCGATCCCTCCCTGAGCACATCTTGCACCTCTACGGGCTCACTGTGTGCTCCGCCTCCTTCTCCCTCTCTTCCCGTGCTCTCCTCTACACCGTACGCGCCGCCCCCTTCTCGCCAGAACAAGCCACTGTGTGAGCTCATCACCGGCGTAGACACGGCGGCCGTTGGGCTCAGTGCTGCTACCCATCATGCTCGCCACGTTGCCTAGGCCTTACCCAGCCGCTTCATTTGCTCATCCGCACACTGCAGCCCCGAGTCCATGCGCCGCCCGTAGCCACCGCTGCCAACCGCCGTCGCCGGCGTCGTTCCGGCCACCCCCTCGTCCAACCGGTGGCACCGATCGACGTGCGGGCTTGCTAGCTCTCGAACGCGACCGGCCGCGGTCCAAATGGACCCCCATAGGCGAAACCCGAGCCTCTCCGGCGACGTCGCCGTCGCGGAGGACTCGCCGGAGAGATTCCGGCGCCGGCGTCCTACGTGGACTGACCGGTGGGCCACCCTGAGCCACTGGCAACTAGATCCCACAGACCCAGCTGATCAGTTGACCTAGTCAACCTGCTCATGTGGCAACTACAGCCGCTGACCAGTGGGCCCCCCCTCATCAGTTAGTTAGTTAGTTAGAGACTAATCACGTTTAGTTAGTTAATCTGTTAATTAGCACAGACGCTGACAGGCCGGGCCCACCCATAGATTAGCTATTAAATTAAAAGATAAACTACTGTTAGCCTCACTTCAGCTGACAGGTGGGCCCCACCTATCAGGTTTGACTCTGGTCAGCCAGAGTTGACTGCTGATGTCATCTTTTCATCATGCTGACATCATTGTTTACTGTTTTTCATAATTCGAATTAATAATAAATCTGTAATTTCAGAATATTGTTTAAACTTTGAAAAATCATATACAAGAATCCGTAGCTCAGATCGAAAAACTTTGTACATGAAAGTTGCTCAGAATTTCGAGACGAATCCGAATACGCGGTCCGTTCGTCCGTCACACATCCCCAACTACCCGAACATGGAACCGTTCCCCTCCGGTCATCTGTCTGAGAAATGTCCGGAACCGAGAAAACATTCCCGGATGGATTCCCCCTTCCTCGGTGACATGCAACCTTACGTTAGGACACACCCTGCACTGCATATTGTCATGTCGTACATCGTGTTGCTCATGTTTGCTATATATTTATACTGTTTCCTCCCCCTCTTCTCTCTCATTAGACCCCGACGCAGTTCCCGGTACCGACGCAGCTCCGGAGCCCGATGCCACCGTTGACGACCTTGCCCTTGCCGCCGAGCAACCAGGCAAGCATCCCCCCTAGAGCATACCGATATCGCCTATTCTTTCTCTCTCATGCTTCCATTAGAATCGCTGCTACTACTGCTTTACCTATTCTGATGCATAGCCTGTTTATTGTAACCTGCTATTGAAACATTACCTACTTATCCTAAACTGTCTAGTATAGGCTGGGTAGAGACCTACCAGTTACCCCACTTGTCATACTGCCCCGCTGGATTATCAGAAGACCCGATCAACGGGATCGAAGACAGGCCCCGGCACCGCACATC
This sequence comes from Thinopyrum elongatum, assembly GCA_011799875.1. Classification (NCBI taxonomy): domain Eukaryota; kingdom Viridiplantae; phylum Streptophyta; class Magnoliopsida; order Poales; family Poaceae; genus Thinopyrum; species Thinopyrum elongatum. Next base: position 575,597,798 of record CM022301.1, read on the forward strand.
ACCCTCTTGGTTGTACTACACTGCATCGTTACCATCGAGTGCCGAGGGTGATACCTCGTATAGCACTCCTGATGTTAACTCTGTAGAGTAGCTATTTGGTCGTGGTCATCGAGGGTCATTCCTCCCTCTCCACTTCCAATACAACCCTGTCGTGCAACACATCAAGTGTGGACCCATCGAGAGTGATTCCTCCGAGTTCACCTTGACGGATACATCAAGTAGGAATCCAAGGAGGCTGATACCTCGGATTCCCTGATGTTATGGACACACAGATACTTGGACTGTACTATTGTTACTTGGAAAGGCGGGTGGACCCTGAGGGGTACCCGCATGTGATGTGAAGACGGGTTGCCTGGATGGTGCCCGAGTGATGAATACGAGGCATGGCCGGGCATTCTTGGCCTTTGCCGCAAGTCCTCGAGACGGGGCGACGGGGTCACATCGATCATGAGTCTCTGCTCGTTACCGCACCCCAAGGTACTAACGATTTGGATATTTGATCTGAGTGGGCCTTTGGCCCGATAGCACTAACCATCACGCGGGAATAAATATGGGTAATGTGCATCGTGGCATCAGCCGAAAGTTCTGTCAGACGTCTAGTTCAGCATTGTGGCACGGTCGGATCGTGCCGACCATCCGAGGCGGCGCTGGTATCCACCTTGCACACAACGACCCGGAGTGCACAGGGCGATGGCCCAAGACCCCTGAGTGCTTAGGATGTAGACCGGCGGGGACCTCTCTGCTAAGCTTTAGGTAGGCCTGCGGTGTGTCGTTTGGCCGAGGCCGGGCATGACCCTGAAAATTGTGTCCGGCCAGAGTTAAGCGAGCGTGGTGGGTAAGTTGGTGCACCCCTGCAGGGAAGAACTAATCTATGCATAGCTGGATCCTCGGTAACGGACACTCGGAGTTGTATCCTGATCGATACAACTAGAATTGGATACTATGGCTCTGGGGTTGCTTTCTCGCAGGAAGTCGAGAAAGGATCTCTGGGTGAGGTTGATGACACTACTACTACCTTATGTTGTACTAATCTACACTCTTCTAATGCTGCAAGACCGTTGAAGATGCTAGTCTTCGATAGGACTAGGCTTTCCCCTCTATTCTGGCATTTCTGCAGCCCAGTCCACATATACAGCCTCTCTTTGATAATGTTGCATATGTAGTGTAGATCCTTGCTTGCTGAGTACTTCAGATGAGTACTCACGGTTGCTTTGCTTTATTTTTCCCCCATACCCTTTTGATGCAACCAGATGACGGAGCCCCGGATACAGCTGCCCCCGCCGACGATTGCTACAACCACCTCGAGAGTGGTTACTTCTACGAGCTGGCCGACGACCAGGAGTAGGATCGGAGGGTCCTAGGCAGGAGGCCTACGCCTTTCGATCGTAGTGTTTTTCTTTTGCCCCGCCTTTTAAGGGCTTATCTGTGTTTTCTTTTCTATCTGTACTCAGATATCTGATGCTTCCGCTGACGCTTGTATGCGAGCTTATGTATTCGAGCCCTCGAGGCGCGTCACATAGGTCTTTTGAATCAGCATAATAATGTTTAGTTGATAGCTTATAGGGTTTCACTAAGACCTAAAATGAGGGTATTAATGTTTTTGTTTATATCTTGTTTTTGCATAAATCAAGGAGCCCTGCATCATCGCCGCCGTCGTCCTCGTCACCGACCCCCTCCGACCTCGAGGTGAGACCAGCCAAATCCCCATGTCCCATGTCGATGATGATGTAGATGTTTTGATAGATGTAGTACAATAGTAAATGAGTAGCTGTGACAATTTCCGTGGAATAGAACATTTTCAATGTAGGTCTTTCAAATATGATGGAGATTTAGACATGTGATATGTAGTGTTCTGTACTACTATAGTGCTTGCCCAAGTGGCCTATGTTTGCAGGGAACACCTCCGAGTGGCCTATTTTTTGCTGGAGTGTTGATTAATTTCCATTCTGGTAAATTTCAGGCGCTCGATATGTCCTTTTTTAGCAAAGGTCATGCCGGATTTTTCCGTGAATTTTGGCATGGCTTGTGCTACAATATAGAAAATATCGAGTGCGTTGGATTTGCCAGAAAGAGCATTAAATGACATTTTGGGTTGACTTTAAGTCTGTTGGGGCTCCATATATGAGAGGACGAAGAATCCCGACTGTTGTCGTGGGGGTAGCTTCTTCTTCATTCGAAGGTGCATGACATTTTGGTGTAATGCACTTCGGAATGACAGGAGTAGCTACCACCACCGACGGTCGAAATGTCAGAGATGAAGAATCCCAACTGTTGTCGTGGGGGTAGCTTCTCCTTCGTTCCCGTGTGCTAGACAATTTGGTGTAATGCACTCGGGAACGAAGGGAGGAGCTACCATCACCGACGGTCGAACATATACACCACGTGAGATGAGAGATTTCAAGAAAAGACTCGATAGACCGATAGTCAACCCGTGATGAATAACAATGATCTAATTTAGTTTTTGTAGTATATATATTGAATTTTAGAAGTTTAATCTTTGAATTATGAACATAGGAAATGTCTGACGACGACGATAAGATCTCGGAGTGCGACTACTATGGCGACGACCGGGGTCTGTGCGACAGGCCTCACCTGGTAGATGGTCAACACTTCAGTATTAAGCTCGATGAGACTTCGATGTTGAAACCGTACGCAACGACAAGTCTTTTTTCGTAATTAAGGATGACTTCTACTTCTTCAACGTGTAATTTTCATCTTTTACAATTCGACTAGCTTATCCCATGCCATGCAAGACGCTATGTCTTGGAGCATCTGAATTTCAAAGATCATGAAAATATGGAGACAAAGATAGTTCATCTCAGGACCCATCATGGTTATGATTTTGCTGTCAAGCTATACAATTCGGAGAGCGTATCCCATTTTGGTTGCTTGAATTGGGAAGCACTGTGCAAGGCGTATGATTTTCAGGAGGGTATGCATGTCACCTTCGAACTACGTGATCCTGAAGATGACATGGACGAAGATAATGTCGACGAAGATAATGTTGATGAAGATAATATTGATGAAGCTACTATCGACATTTAGGTCCTTGTTGATACGCTTCCACTTCTACCTTTATGTGAGTTTCTCAAACATATTTATTAAGTAATTTATATTGTTTGTTTCAAAATAGTTGAGAGCTTATTTCCATTTACAGCTTATTTTCATTCTTCAAAAAATATACGGAAGATGGTAGATAGAACCTACTACACTGATGGCACTGAATTAACTTATGAGTAGAAAGATCATCTTATCTCATTTATTATTGATGTTGAGAATTACAATATCAATTATGGAACTCCTGCACATTATGGTGAATACGTGCCACTAGTGCACATGTTGAACTACGGTAACATCCATGGAGATGGCATGGTAAGATTTTTTACTATTACGACCTCCGTGCATCTTTTGCATAAATTCTTCTAAAGCTAAACTACATTGCTAACTACGATGTTATTATTATGTTTTCCAACAGAAAATCCCGAAGGATTGTGTGCCTGATCCGATGTTTCTGAAAGGCCGCCTTGATGTTATTAGCTTACGGCCAGGTCATCCTAGGCTTCACCGCTGTTCATACCGGATTTCTAAAACCGATGAAGACATGACAATCAAAGAATGGAAAAAATGTATGGACAATCATAGGGAGCTACTTGGAAGCAACATTATGCGAAGCGCAAAAATTGGAGACTGGATAATCTCCATTCTCCATAATGGAGCGTCAGGGCCTATCTTGTTTTATGCTATTTTACCTTAGAGAGGGTAGTAGGTCCTAGCTAATACTCATGATCATGTGCTAAGAACAGTTAAGTAGGGTTGGTTAGATGACTATGATGATGATGAGTATGGCTTGTTAGTATGATAACAATGATGAGTTATTAGATGACTATGATGATGATGAGTATGACTTTTTATTATGATAACGAGTAGAAGTTGTTAGATGACTATGATGATGATGAGTATGACTTGTTATTATGATAATGATGATGAGTTATTATTAATGATGATGATGCTTAGTTATTATATCATTATGAGTATGATTAGTTATTATATATATTAGTGGGTGAAATAAACATGGATTAGATTCAAGTGGAGGCAACACATGGTGCAGATCGAAAGTACTACCAATCCAAACTTGATCATACTAATCCAAACTAAAGTGATCAAGTTTGGATTAGTAGTACTTTGGATATGCACCATGTTTACTCGACTTGAATCTAATCCATGTCTTTTTCTCCCACTGAAATAATAACTCATCATGATCATAAAATCATATGATGAGACTACTATAAACCAGTACAAATACAGCTGCAATATGCAGTAGAAAAAAAGGGAAACTTTACCAGTAGCGCTGGTAGCCCACAAGGCGCTACTGCTAGGGAGGTGTAGTAGAAGCACTGGGTGGGGAAAAAAGCTGCTGCTAGGAAGGAGTAGTAGTAGCGCCGGTCTGGAAAACACGCTACTGCTATGCAGTATAGTAGTAGCGCGCCGCAACCCGCACTATTGCTGAACACTAGCTGTAGCGCCGTATCAGTAGCGCGCCCCCCCTCGCCACTACTACGCCTCCAATACGCGCTACTGGTAGGCTTCTCCCTAGTAGTGTTTGTGAGTTTGTGTGGACAATATATCCCTAAGTGCATATTCTGGGTAGATTTGTTTTTGCTGCAGGGTTACATGAAAAAGGGCAGAAACAATGTTGACAATCAATCTTTGCAGAGATCTCCACATGGCAGAATAACCTTTACGGAGAACGACGCTCGACAGACCGACGCTCGACAAGAACTCGACCCTTCCTGAACAAGGAATGCGTTGAGCATAATTAAAAGAAAACATCAATTAGACAATTGTGGTCGCAATTTTATATCTGTTAGCAACTCATCAACACAACACCAGTAAAATCAAAACGTACTGCCCACACCATAAATTCCTCCTGAAGATCTATGCTGATTTCAGTGCAAGTGAGTTGAATCTTGTTGCACGCACCTAGCCTGCTACCACCACACCATTCGCATGCTTCTTTCTTTGCCTACATTCATGTTCAGAATTAGATATATATCACATAGTTGGTTGCATGATGTTATGGTATAGCTCAATGAATCGAAAAAATGGGCATGCCTTTTGCTAAAAAAAATGGTAACATTGAGTGCCAGAAATGTTGCGAAACAGAAATTAATCAAAGTTTTGCCATAATTTTGGCACTCGTTTGAAGCACTCCAAGTAAAAATGATCAGTCCTTACAGATAAGAGACCAAATAGAATAAAAAGCTACCAATGAATTACATACATAAACACCAACTAATATGTATATAAAGTTCATGATTATAAACATGTCTATGTTTTTACATTTTCATCTAGAATATATAAACATGTGGATCTAATATACATATTCGTGACTATAAACATGAACATTATACCATATGAATGGACGATCAAAATAGGCATGAATTCTGCTAAAATGAAAATATGAAGTGCCCAAAATGTGGTGAAACAGAAATTAATCAACGTTTCGCCATAATTTCAGCAATTATTTTAAACCCTACAAAGTTAAAATATTCTGAATAAAAAATGAGCACTCCATAAATTTGGAAATTTTTCTATGATTAATACACACAATCCAAAGACCCATGCATTGGTCGCTTTTCGTGTTCATCTGCTATTTTTGAGGCATTAACTAATTTTTCGGCAACGCAGACCGCTCTTCGATAGGAAATAACGTGCAAACGAGCTCCGAAAGGTATGTAACTTGGCATGTTGTCCTCATTGGACCCATGTAGGCTGTGCTCAAACTTGAGTTCGTCATGGCAAAAACTTGTTGCACCTTGTGTACAAACCAGCCACTCTACCGTGAAGTGTCAGGGATTCGAACGGAAACCGCTCCTTCCACACACAACTCCATTTTTTAAAAGCATTTCAACTTACAAATTTTTTATGATTAATACACAAAATCCAAAAAGCAATGCTCAAATTTGGCCACTTTTCGTGTTCGTTTGTTATTTTCGTGGCATTAACTAATTTTCCAGCCACTTAAAAGGCAGAACGCTCTTCTGTAGGAAATAGTGTGCAAATGAGCTCCGAAAAGGATGAAGCTTGGCATGGTGTCTTCATTGGACCAATGTAGTGTGTGCTAAAAATTTCAGATCGTTATTGTAAAACCTGTTTCACCTCGTGTACAAACCAGACACTCTCTCCCACAAAGTGTTCGGTTTCCGGTCGGTTTTTTGTCGTTTTTGACACTTTTTCCCTTTTCCTTTTTTCATTTCTTTTTCCAATTTTCATTTTGTTTTTCATGACTTTTTATTTTTCAAATTCATGAATTTATTTCAAATTTTTGAATTTTTTCATAAATTTGTGAACTATTTCAAAGTCATTTTTTTTCAAATTCATGAAGTTATTACAAATTCTATTCCTGTTGTCACATTCATGAAGTTTTACAAATTATTAAACTTTCTAAAAATCTGTGAATTTTTTATTCAATTCTTCAAATTGTTTTAAAATTAATGAACTTTTTTTAAATTAACCTTTTCTTTTCAAATTCGGGATGCTTTTCTAATTCATGTACCTTTTTCCCAAACTCGTGAACCACTTCTCAAATCTATGAAGTTTTTATCGAATCTACAAACTTTTTATCAAATGCACGGATATATTCAAATCCATGAACTTTTTTTTATCAAAATCCACAAAGTTTTTTTAAAATCCATGTGCTTTTTGAAATTCATGATCTTTTACAATTTTTGGAAATTTCATGTTCATGGACATTAATTGATTAATACACTCATGATCAGTTAATGTTAAAAGGCATTGATGTGTTTACTTAATGATTAATATATTCATGGACATTAATGGAAATCCACAAAGACTTCTTTTTTAGAAAAGATGTTGATTCGAGAAGGTTGTGGAACTACTGTTAAAAGGCAATGATGTGTTTACTTAATTAAGTTGTATTGATGTATACAAAAGCAATAAAGCATTACTTGCATAGATTGGGGTAGAAAAATAAGTATTATCCCCTGATGTGGATACCCGATGTGGCTGATATGTCCATATCCCCTGACTCCAATTATCAGTTTATCGGCAGCTACGAAAGTAATAAAAAATTCTAGGAAAAAAGTACCACTTTGTCAATAGTCCTACAAAAGAGTTACATGGAAACATGGACTGCAGCATGAAGTTCTGAAAAAAATGTAGTTTTATTTTCTTAGTCTTCTTGCATCGTACATCCTTGTGTATACAAATTCACGACTGAATGGAGCGTACCAAAAGTATAAGTACAATTGATGAACCTGTTGACCCCAAGCGCCAATGCCAAGGAAGTGTAGTAGCAGAATTATACTCTGACCCTGTTTTCTGATGCAATCAGATATAAAGGGAAGTAACAAACCCATGCAGCACACGTCTATGAAAGCCATACTATCTGCAACAATGGCAACACGTCTCAACAAAAAAAGCTTTTAAGATCATAATAGTAAGATGGCGTTTAGATAATGACTCAAAGGTTAAAAGGAATTTTGGAAGTGGCAGGAATGCCACTTGTCTCGAAGTGTTTGTGCATACAAAAGAAATAAATCATTACTTCCATAGATTGGAAATAGTAGTGTTAATACAAAGATTTGAAACAAAGAAGCCATTCAATGATAACACTTACATGTTATATACATGAAAAGAGTGCATCAGAATCAGCATAGCTATAGATGAAACTAAGAGGAATAAATTCAGATGTTGGATCCATGTATGTGCGGTTATCTTGCTCCCTGAGCTGGATAGCTATTCTTATTTTTGGAGTATCATCAAAATGCAAGTAATTCCTTAACTATTTCTAGGAAAAATTAACTATAGGAGACAAAAAAACTGTTGCCACATATAGACAAAAACTTGCAGAGAAATGTCACCTTGTTTAACTGAATTTAAAATGAACCAATGCAGCAAAGCCAGCAATCACTAACCTGCAAAAGTCTCAAGAATAACCAAATTAACATTACTAAGATGTGAACTAATGTATAGCAGTATATCACAAATGAAAAGGCAGATGAAATAAAAAAATATTCAATCAGGAACTATGTATGTGTCCATTGTCAAGATGAAGAGTATAAATTGACCTAAACCACATTGTCATGTGAAAATAAAACTGACCGATGCACTTCTATAAATTACGGGGTATTTAACTGGGTTGTACCTACTACATAAAAGATACTATACTGGATCCTAATAGGAAGGTTTGTTTCAAATTGCCGAGGAATAAAACAATTGAAGAGAGGATCTGATTATGCATTAGTACATAGTAAGATGAGAATATAATCATTCACAGCCAGCAAGACAACCCAACGTCACGCTGCACCTGTACCCAATAAAAATACACGAATGCATAAACATTAGTACATGTTGGAAACGCAATCAGCTTCGCCTTGAGTCATTGGACCGGAAAACAAACTACACTGGCACAGACACAAAATGGGAGATAATCTGTACAGACAACACAGATGTACATATTAGCGAGAGCTGGCGAATCATCTAACGGTGACCCGGATGTAGTCCTCAAAGGACTGACGGTACCTATCGTAGAGCTGCTGCGAGTAGTCGTGCCGAGGATTCTGAGAATCCATACTTGATAGGCTCGAGGATCAAGAATAAAAATCATGATAGAATATCATATTGAAAGATCCCAATCATTTTTTCTTGATTCAGTGTGCACATGTTGTATATCATGTTGCGCCAGAAAAGAGACAAACAGCGGGTGGAAACCCTATGTCAGTACCATATTGGATCGAATCGGCATAGGCATGGATGGAAGGAGGCGGGGATGAAGGACAAACAGGGGGCAGAAACCCTATATCAGCACTGGATTGGATCGTATCGGCCTAGGCTAGGCATGGACGGAAGGAGGCGGGGACGAAAGCGACTTACATGTTCAGATGCATCATGTCACTAGGAGGAAACGGGCCATCAGTCCCTGTTCCAGTGGGCCTTTAGTCCCGGTTCTTCAACCGGGACTAATCAATCGGGACTAAAGCCCTCCACTTTTAGTCCCGGTTGTGTTACGAACCGGGACTAAAGGCGCTCCACGTGGCCGCTGTTGGGCGCCCAGGGAGGAAGACCTTTAGTCCCAGTTGGTAACACCAACGGGGACTAAAAGGCAGCCACGCGTCAGCACCTGGCAAGCGCTGGAGTAGTCATGCCGAGGATTCTCAGTATCCATACTTGATAGGCTCGAGGATCAAGAATAAAAATCATGATAGAATATCATATTGAAAGATCCCAATCATTTTTTCTTGATTCAGTGTGCACATGCTGTATATCGTGTTGCGCCAAAAAAGAGACAAACAGGGGGCCGGAAACCGTATGTCAGTACCATATTGGATCGAATCGGCATAGGCATGGATGGAAGGAGGCAGGGCCGAAGGACAAACAGGAGGCAGAAACCCTATATCAGCACTGGATTGGATCGTATTGACCTAGGCTAGGCATGGACGGAAAGAGGCGGGGACGAAGGCGATTTACATGTTCAGATGCATCATGTCACTAGTAGGAAACGGGCCATCAGTCCCGGTTCCAGTGGGCCTTTAGTCCCGGTTCTTCAACCGGGACTAATCAATGGGGACTAAAGCCTCCACTTTTAGTCCCGGTTGTGTTACGAACCGGGACTAAAGGTGCTCCACGTGGCCGCTGTTGGGCGCCCAGGGAGGAAGACCTTTAGTCCCAGTAGGTAACACCAACCGGGACTAAAAGGCAGCCACGTGTCAGCACCTGGCAAGCGCTGGGGTTTTGAAGGGTTTAGGGGTTTCATATTGTGTTTCCCCCTTTCCTTTTTGTGTTTACCCTTCAATTCTTTTACATTTAGGGTTTCATTTTTATTTTATGTTTTCCAATCAACACGACTCTAGCTACTACATATAGCAATGAAGGAACCATTACACAACATCGTCATGAACATATATAGAGAGAAGTGACCTCTCTTTCTCAGTGATTGGTCGAACAACAAGTTTTCGTATATCTATTCGACGCTATTACATATAGTACACGATCATGCATATCTACAATATAACATCTCTTACGATCCCTAACATCATCTACCAAAATCGCATTGCAATTCCCGATGGTATTATCCGTCTGTAGGTATGACGTGCTCAACAAAGAATCCCGCTAATTCCTCTTGAATTCCAGGTATGCGATCATTTGGTATGCAATTCCAGGTAGCGCATTTTCATAAGCTTCCGCAGATCTAATTTAAAGAAGGGGGTCAATATATATATATATATATATATATATATATATATATATATATATATATATATATATATATATATATATATATATATATATACACATAAACACTATTCTGATCACGGTATTCTGATCACAACCTGAACTTTCTGAGATACACAATCCGAACTTCTCTCTGTACGAACCCGACCTTCGGGCTATCTTCGCAACCGTGTCTCCCCGCGCGAATTATTCTGATCAGTCATGTTCTATGTGATGTAAGTGTAATCTGCAAACGGTTTTTAGCAACTAAATGCCCGTTTTAAATAGGAATCTCACTCATTGGCGGATTTTGCTCTCGGGTCGTGATGAACATGCGTCTGTTGCAATTTTACTGCCTGAATTGTTCGACCTGAACTTCCCCCAGTGCTAGGTTGAACTTCCGCAGACATTACCCAAATGGGGCTTGCGATATACCGTTGGAAAGCTATGGACACGAGTATCATGACCCAAGTTAAATTTTTGGCAAAATGTAAGTGGTTGTAGAGCAGTTTTGAAAACCATTTTTTCTTCATACAAAAAACGTGAATCGTATTCTTGATCACATTTCTATACCGTTTATTGGAATGAGGCAAATAATATGGCGTTGGAAAGCTGCTGCAAAACCGCTCCTTCCACATGTTGATAGTTTTCTCTAATTCCCTATGGTTAAAAAGTAATTTGGAAAATCGTAAAATTTCGCAAACCGAACAACCGAGTTTGTATTTTCGATGTCATTTCTTAACGGCTAATCCAATTGAGGCAAATGATATGGCGTTGGAAAGCTTATGAAAATGCGCTACTTTTTCATGTTGAAAGTTTTTTCCAATTTTGAACGGTTTAAGAGTAATTTAGAAAATGGTACAAGTTCCACCGAGTTCGTATTTTTGAGTTAATTTTTTAACCGTACGTCCGAATGCAGCAAATGATATGGCGTTGGAAAGCTTGAACAAATGCGAAACTTTTTGGTATGTATTGTTTCTCCCAATTCTTTACGGTTTTAAATCAATTTTGAAAATGGCTAAAAATGTATTTTCACCGTAATTTCTACAAACTTTATCAGAATGGGGCAAATAATATACCGTTGAAAAGCTACGGAAAATGCGAAACTTTTTCATGTTGATGGTTTTCTCTAATTCATAGCCGTTTTCAAGTAATTTTGAAAACGGCGAGATCATGCGTTCTGCCTTTATTGCGAAACAGATTCTTCGAAAATGCACAGCGTGAAGAACTTTAACTTCTCGGTATGTCTACTTGAACTTCACTCTGTTTTTCACGTAATTTTTTTTGCTCGTACCTCTCCATCTACTCACCGGAGTTGAGCAAGTGATATACCGATGGAAAGCTGCTGTAAACACGCAACTTTCCCGTATTGATCATTTTTTCATACACGCGATGGTTTTAAAAGTTTTTCATCTGAAATTCATTCAGTGTAGTAGTTGAACTTCCTAGTGTTTTCACGTTGAACTTCTGTGGCGTATTTTTGTTTGTAATTTTTTCATCCATTCGTCAGTGTTACACAAATGATATTCCTTTTGTACAAACCTTTCTCACAATAATTTTTTTAACTTTCTCCGACCGAGGACTTGAACTTATAACAACAAAACTTTTAGCCTTTGCTTTTTTTTAATACAAAATGCACACCGTATAGTACGTGAACTTCTGTCAGTTGTCAATCTGAATTTCTCTCGGTTACGTGAAAATATCTGAGTTTTTTATGAATTTTAATCTGAATTTCTTAATCCTTTTTATGAATTTTTAAGCGCTCTATTTTTAAAAGTTGAACTTCTTGTTATTTTATTTTTGAACTTCTTGTTTCCATTCTTTAATAACAAGGAAAATCTGAGTTTTCTATAATCATCGAACTTCTCCATCTTTTTAATATGGACTTCCTGGTTTTATTTCTTAATCCTTTTTTATGAAATATTGAAGCGCTCTATTTTAAAAGTTGAACTTCTTGTTATTTAATTTTTGAACTTCTTATTTCCATTCTTTAATAACGAGGAAAATCTGAGTTTCAAAATGCACACCGTGTAGTATGCTCTGCTATTTAAACATGAACTTTTTTATTTTATTTTTTTGAAACGGTGATAAGTTGTTTTTATTTCTTTAGTAAACTTCAAACTTACCTATTTTAAAATTTGACCTTCATAGTTTTTTTTGTGTGTTCTCCTAATTTATTTTTTTGGATACCCAATGTGTGTGTTTTCCCATAAGCGAACATTTTGAACTATCCGAGACAGAGAATATGAACTTCGCGTTGACATTTTTTTTGTCTTCAAGGAATGCTCTCTTTTTTTCTTTTTAATTTTGAACTTCTATGCGCTATTTTTTGGTAACAATTTCATGAAGGAAAGCACCAACATAATTTGTGTGTGTGAGAGAAACAAGTTGGGGAAACCAACCAACACATGATACCTTTTTTATTGTAAAGAGCAGAGAATACTTTTTTATCATGTCTTTCCAATTTGAACCTCACTAAAAAAATATTGTATTCAATGTGTTTTTTTAGTGTTTCCATATTGGTTGAACTCGCTGCTTTCTCAAAATTGAACTTCCTTTTTTTTTACTCCATGAACACAAAAAACTAACACTATAAAACTAATATGGAAAACAAACATGACAAAAAGTAGTTTTTTTAATTCAGTGTAATCCACGCGCATATGCACACGCACAACACATCCACAATTTCTTTTTTGGCTGACATGAAATGAAAACAGTTTTCAGTCTCACGGGCATATGGGCAACACACATGGCCAACTTTTTTGTGTTTTTGCAGCAAACAGAAAACATGTGCTCCGAAAACTCTCTTACGCTCGGACTTTCAATTCTCACCATGCATTTCTAGCCACCTGCGGCTGTGTTGTCGCTGCCATTATTACTCGACCTACCATGACAATTTTAGTCGACCTGCCATGGATGCTCTACAGCCACGCGATGGTGAGCAACAGTAGCATCAACGGCGGTAGGACTCGCTGGTCGACAAGCTCGCCAGAGTTGTGCTCGGCAGATGGAAGAGGGAACGAGAGGAAGGAGACCATCGTCTACGCGCTTTGCTCGAGGATGAAGGAGCTCGCCGGAGTAACACCGCTCCCACGCATGAGCATCCGTCGGATCTGGCGGGTTGCGGCTGTTGGAGGCAGCTAGAGACTGGCTGTGCTCGAGGAAGGAGTTGCCGGAGCAGCACCATCTCCCCGCATGAGCTAGCGGTGGACTGCGGCGGCAGCTAGCAGCGGACTGCAGAGGCAGCGGTAGCTAGCAGCGGACGGTGGCAGCCATACCATGCACCTGCAGGAAAAATATAGAAGTTCAGAGGTTGTTCTATTCCCTGTCAGTTGTAGCAAAAATCCACAAACCAACAGACAACAAGAAAGGAATGCCTCATCGAGAAAAATTAAGCTAACTTCTAGCACCGCATCACATGGCCGAGGTCGTGGCAATCCCAGGGTTGCTTGTAGCAGCGGCGGATGGGGCGGCGTCGTTTGGTGGATGCCACGAAGAAAAAGTAATGATGTTATCATAGAAAGATTGGATAAATTAAGGTATGTCATTTAGGAACATGAATGAAAGTTTGCTTTTGCATAATTGCTCTAACAAAATCAATTTCATCATTTCTGGTACCTAATTTTTGTAATGCAGGTTGAGTTTTCAGTAACCATCCAAGAAACAAAGTAGTACCTCAATTCTCTGTAGCTCAAGTTCCACAAATCACCAGTCCCCTGTATTTCCAGTGCAAGTGCACATTTTTCGATTGAGCCATCAAAAACTCATCTTTTTTAACCTGAAAGTGGAGAGGGAAATAAGACAAACGGTTGTATATGAAGTCCAAACATAACAGGACCACTACTGGCTATTGACCAAGCATATGGCCATGAAGAATTAACAGTTGATCAAACAGCCACATACTCTACCTTGCTATGTTTTCACTCCTCTGATAGCAAGTACGCAACAGTTCAAGATGAATACAGAGCGAAGAATAATACATCAGTTTCTAACGAACAAGAAGTAATTCACCTCCTCCTTCTATGTGGTATCCATGAACGGATGTTTTAACTGCTCTGTTGGCGATGCTGTGACTGCTTGTGCCAGCGGCCGCGCTTGCTTCCGGGAGCAAGGAGCTGCACTTGTAGGGTTGCGGCAGCGTGATCCAGGCACGGCAGAGTTGAACGGCGTCGGCATGGCGTTGGAGCTCCAGTGGGAGGAGGCGGATGGGGAGGCAAGCCAGCTGCATCCAGGATCCACGACGCCCAGCCAAGCAGGGGCAGTGTGCCACCACAGCGGCGGCTGAATGTTGACGGAGTGCCTGACCGAGAGTGCACGCAACAGAGGCCCATTGATTGGGGCGACGTGGGACAGTTTGACGGAGCTCCAGGTGCTGGCGGTGGAACGGGGAGGGGCCGGCGGATCTCACCGGATCCGTAGCCGGGGCGGCACATCCGTAGAGTGCTGGCGGTGGCCTGGAGGCGCAATCCTTGGCCGGGATCCGGAGAAGATGTGCGGCGGCGTCGCAAGTTGGTGGCGGGGTAGGGCGGCGGCGGCGTCTCCGGTTGGTGGCGGGGCGGGGCGGCGGCGGCGTCTTCGGTTGGAAGCGGGGCGGTGCGGTGACGATTTCTCCGATTGGGGGCGGGGTGGCGATGGGATCGAGTCAAGGTGGTGGGCAGTTCAGGGGATCATGGGTGGTCTTTTCCTTTTTTTTTTGGCTGCCGGTTCGGGGGAGTTCGGGAGCATCCCGTCCGCGCCAATATAGGGCGGGTTGTGATCTGAATACCTATTCTATCCCAGGATCAGAACAGTGCTACTCTCTCTATATATATATATATATGTATATGTATATATACGTACTTTAAATTGTTGTGAAGATAAGACCCGCTCGGAGGTCGACTGGCGAATAAACTCGAAAACATAGTATCCACATAAATTATTTCCGGATGCCTGCCACAAGCATTTTACGAGAATAGAGTTCAATCAAAATGATAATCAAGCATGATAATGGTATTTAAACTAGAATCAATGAGAGATACATGGAACTAGCTAGTAGTACTTACTTTGGGTTGTTGAAATCGCAGCTCCTTTTTTCATTCACCCCTAACCTTGCTGGTGAACTTTTTCCAAACCCTGCCCGGCAAAGAAAATGATTACTTGATATCAGGAAATGAGCGAAAGTTGCCGATATAGGGCGATAATGATTGAAGTTACTTCTGGAGCATTTCACTAATGTCCGCCCACTCCTTAGGCTCTTTATGTCTCGAGTCCGAGACAATTACTAGTCCCGCATCAAGCTGAATGGCCAGCAGAATAAAGTGGAACCTGCTCACGCATAACTCATCAATTACACTTAACCTCCAGTAAGCGAAACAGAATATGCACAAGACAGTAACACTCACTTCAAGTTGTAAGGAAAGACCATTTCCTTTCTGTTTTGTTGCCGAAGTAACGCGTTTAGCAAGTTTTTCTCAGTACCGTCGGGGTTCTTTTGTACCGTATATTCATTTACGGTATTTGGGTTAATGAACCCAATGTCATAGATTTGTCCTCTTTTGCATTTGAGGATCTTCAATCTTCATAATATAGTGATGATAATTATACATGCAATGAATGAGCTGAGGTAGAGACTTAATTACATAAATAATACTTATAGACAATAGCAACTGACGATAGTTTTGTCGAGGGCATCTTGATTGTATAACTGAAATAATTCTTTAAATTCAATGTACAACGCCTCAACTCCATTGAAGTAGTGCTCATCTTTAATTCCCACCAAGATACTGTCGGTCCCATCCTTGCAGGTTTTCAAGTACTGGTCATGGAATTTTCGCATCATCATTGGTAGATGCGGGAGCTGCTCAGGTTTGACGAGAGGCTTCCTGTGCTCGTATCTAAAGGCTACCTCAGCCATTTCGAACTGTACATCATCGCCTAAGTAATCACCAAGAGTGATACCAAGACCACCGGCCACTAACCCTGGATCATTAGCGATATCGGTAAACACCTTGAGCGGGGGCACGGTTGCTTTTCCTGTTCGTCGAGCTAGGGAATTGTTTTCCCACTTTTTGAACCACTGCTACTTCCCAACTGCTTCACTTGATCAAATGTCTTTACAATACAACAGTCATAGTGTGATAGCGGCAGAGGCGCTGGTGGTCGCGTAAGGTTATCCAGACAGCGCTTCGCTTTTACCGGATCTATTTTTCCTTTGGATCTGGACGTTTTGGTGCAAGCTGGCGTTTCACATCAGCAGCCACGATGTCATTGTTTTCCTCATCAGTCATGTCGTATGGTAACTTGGCAGGAGCCTTCTTGACGCTTGGACCAGCCCTGGATTTCTTCGCTTTTGTACTACTAGCCGTGGAGCGGCAGCGGCTCTCGGCCGCCGTTGCTGAGGCGGCGGAGGAGGTGGAGTCAGCTGATGCAGCGGAGGAGGCGGAGTCCGCTGAGGCGGCGGAGATAGCTGGGGCGGCAGAGGATTCTGCTGAGGGGCCTCCTCCATCGGAGTCCGCTGACGCGACGGAGACAGCTGAGGTGGCGGAGTGTGCTGACGCGGCGGAGACGACTGTCGGTGTCAAAACCGACCGATCTCGGGTAGGGGGTCCCGAACTGTGCGTCTGAGGATCGAAGGTAACAAGGGACAAAGGGAACATGATGTTTACCCAGGTTCGGGCCCTCTTAATGGAGGTAAAACTCTACGTCCTGCTTGATTGTATTTGATGAGTATAGGGATTACAAGAGTTGATCTACCTCGAGATCGTAATGGCTAAACCCTAGATGTCTAGCCTATAGGAGTTATGATGTCCTACACAGACCAAACCCTCCGGTTTATATAGGCACCGGAGGGGGCTAGGGTTATACAGAGTCGGTTTACAGAGGAAGGAAACTATACATCCGGACACCAAACTTGCCATCCACGCAAAGGAGAGTCCCACACAGACACAAGGAAAGGTCTTCTGCCTTGTATCTTCATGGCCCATCAGTCTGGCCCATGTCACATAGCCCGGCCACCCGAGGACCCCTTAATCCAGGACTCCCTCAGTAGCCCCTGAACCAGTCTTCAATGACGATATGTTCGGTGCGCAGATGGTCTTCGGCATTGCAAGGCGGGTTCGTCCTCTGAATACTCCAAAGCGATCTTCTGATTGAAAGAACAGTATCCGGCTCTGCATGACAGTCACAACCCTCAACCATGAAGGTAAAATACTTAGTCAAAGTAATGTCCATCAACTGACAACTTTTTCGGTGAAACGTCACATCTAGCCTCTTTATCATTTTGAACCATTTTTTGGCCTCCCGCTTCGCGTTTCGAGACACGGCCTCTATTGACACGCCTCGTCAAAGCGGAGATCGTGCCCATTTATTGTGGGATCCTCATCAATACGGGTTTGGGTAATCCAACTGTGCCATTCGCACGACCCCTTGGGAACAGGTGAGTTTTAAGGCTTGAGAGGCAGGCGCTTGATATTCATTGCCTATATAAGTGGATAAAGATCCCTCTTTTCTCCCCACGCCTACTTCCTTCTCCTGTTTTCCCATCCTCAAGCTCCAGCGCCCAAGCCTCAATCTTTCCCACCGCCGCCAACCTCTCCAGTCATGTTCGGATCTGGCTCGAAGGGCAAGTGGGAGGCCTCCTCCGTCACGGAGAAGGACATCAAGGTGCTCCGGGGGGCGGGATATCTGTCCACGGAGATCGCGCACAGACTCCCTGCCAAGGATCAAGTCATACCCACTCCGAAGCCCGGCGAAAGGGTTGTATTCATCCCCCATTTCCTCCGTGGACTAGGGTTTCCCCTTCACCCCTTTGTCCGCGGCCTCATGTTCTACTACGGGCTAGATTTCCATGATCTAGCCCCAAATTCTTTCCTCCACATCTCGGCATTTATCGTCGTGTGCGAGGCGCTACTCCGCATCCCCCCACACTTCGGCCTATGGCTAAAAGTCTTCAATGTGAAGCCGAAGGTGGTCGACGGGCAACATGCGGAGTGTGGCGGCGCCATGGTGAGCAAGCTCCCCCACACCACCTGGCCTAAAGGGGCCTTCGTGGAGACCGTCAAGGTGTGGCAGCAGGAGTGGTTCTATATCACCGAACCTCGCGGCGCCAGGTGGGCGGCCACTTCTGAGTTCAAATCCGGACCCCCCATGCGGCTCGCGTCGTGGACCAACAATGGTCTGGACTGGGGGTCGACCACGGATGTGATGACGCTACAAAAGCACATAAAAAATATGATAAGCAAGAATACCAGTCTCACTGACGTGATTCAGGTGATGCTCTTCCACCGGATCCTCCCCTGCCAACTCCGGCCTCTCCATATGTGGGAGTTCAATCCGGAAGGTCCGCGGACCCTGCAGCGTTTCTTCGGACAACGCACACAGAGATCTGGAAGCTGCTCTTTAAGACCCAGAAGACGTGGCCGAAGAAGACCGAAGACATCGGTCTTGACATAGAGAACCCAGCCACACCGGTAAGTATTTTAGTTCCAAACACAAATTTCGGTAAATAAATCAAAGGTTATACTGAGATTTCCAATCTCTCATTCAGGGCTGGACAGCGAAGGAGGAGCAGATCAAGTGTCCGGCTCCACTACCTAAAGACCCAGCCAATCCTCTGCTAACGAGGATGCTGGTTCCGGCGACGTATCAGGCACCGGAGAAGAAGGCCAAGAAGAAGGGCAAGGAGGCCAAGGGCAGCCTCTGCCGTAAGGGTACTCCAGACGCAATGTTCGGAGAAATCGAAGCCCACTCCTCCCACGAGGGGGATGAAGATGAAGAGGAGGAGGAGGCGGAAAGTGGTTCTCCCCTAAAGGGGGGAAAGAAGAAAAGGGCCGCCTTCACAGACCTGGAGGAGGGGGCGTCCAAGAGGGAGAAGATAACCCTCTCGGACAGTTCGGATACGGACGCCGAACACACCCCCAAGAGGCGCCCTAGGGAAAAACCCCTGGGCGAATCGTAAGTGTCGAAAAGGATACTTAGCAAATATTTGGTCTGTTATGGTTGTAATATAACATATCATATTGTGCGTTTCAGCCCAGCCCGCAACCTCCCCCAATCATCGTTGTCTGAAGGGAGTTCTCTGCCGCCCGAGATGGTAGAGAGCAAGATGCCACCGCGAGCCCCTTCGCCAATCACCGTGGATGACACCGAGGTGTTGTCCCGAAGGACCTCTCTTGGCCATAGAGGGGCGAGCGAGGCTGCCGAGAAGGCGCCCGAGGACAATACCTCGGTTGCCGAAGATATGGAGGCGGCGACCCCCATGGCGACCGACGGCGGGGGTCCTGAACAATCGGGCCCCCAGCCGGACATCATTCCGGAGACCAATGTGGCCCCGGAGTCAGGCGAGCAGCCCCCTTCGAAGGAGGGGGGAGCATCAGCCCCGACGGCGGCCTCCACTAATCCGGAGGTGCCGAATACCTTGGTGGAAGCACTACGACGTGTTGCCATCGTGGAGGAGCACCGCACCCTGATGGGTGTGGTGTTTGAGAAGATTCAGTCCGCCAAGAGCGGGCTGAACGAAGCCTTCACCATCCTGCTAACAGGCTTCGAGGTATGCGACATAATGCTCTAGATGCTTTTTATAAAGGGACAGACCTGTGCATAGATAGTAGCCCCTGAGACTCTGTCTGGTTTTGAAAAAGCCGGACAGAGGATCATATAGTATTCGGAAGAGGTGACGTACTTTTATATTGTATAACAGGCTTCCATGTTAGCGGCAACCGCCCAGGCCGCTGAAGTTTCCGATCTCAAGCGGAGGCTGCAGCTGGCTGATGATGATATCGACCGCATGAACAAACGGTTCGATGAGGCGCAAGGTATGTTTAAAATATCTCGCACATGCCTGAATTGGTATGCAAATTCTGAGTTTAAACTCATGCGTCGCTATATGTATGATTGCAGGCAGCGCGGCCGAGGTCGAGACCCTCAAGAGTGCCTTTGCCCAAGCCAAGGAGGAGGCGAAGGCGAGCAAAGCGGCCGCAGACAAAGCGGCTGCAGATTTAAAGTACGAACAGGTTGCCCACCGCCCGTACAAGGAGAGGGTGACCGAAGTGGAGCAAGAGCTCAAGGACGCCGCCAGCAAGTGCGAGTCCTTGGAGGAGAAGAATAAGGCCCAAGCGGCCGAACTCGCCAAGGCCCTCCAAGAGGCCAAGGAGGCGAGGACAGAGTCCCGGGCAGCTCGCGAGGAAATCCGGCAGTCCGAACAGATAGCGGCTGGTAAGCCCTTTCTTTTGCAGACTATATTTGGCGGTCAAAGATATGCCTTGCTCACTCGACTGTGGAGTTCTCCAGACGCATTTGCGGATCTTTCGAAGAGTGCCGCCGACGCCGCGCAGTTCTTCCGGGCCCAGGAGGGGCACACGGCAGAGAAGCTCTTCTGGTCACAGTTCGCGGCGTCGGAGCGTCCGACGCTGTTGAACAACCACATGATGCAACTGGCAGAGCTGCACCGGATGTCCGGATTGGCCATGAAGCACGTCATAGTCCGGCTATGGCCAACCGAACCCATTCCTAGCAGCTACTTCGGCCTGGTGCAGCGACTGGCCGACGCGCTACCCCGGATTGAAGCTGTCAAGCGCTCGGCGTGCATAGAAGGTGCGCGGATGGCCTTTGCCCGTGTCAAGATGCACTGGGCAAAGATGAAGGCCGCTGTCGTAGCGGTCGAAGGCCCACCCGAAGGCAAGGACCACCGCAAGCGAGAGCGGTATTTTGAAGACGTCCTTGATGGTGCCCGATTAATAGAGGGCCAATGCTCGAAGGATATCATATTTGAGTGAATGTATCCGAGCTACCCAGACGTTGTTTTATAAACCAAGTCTTTGTAATATATTTATGTCTTTATCTGGAATTGCTTGCCTCCTGTGCGGCCGTATTTTGTTATCTTGAAAGTTTGCAAGACGTCGGCTTCAGCCCCCACGTAGGTACTACGGGGGTGTTCAGAATAACGCATGATCACTCTTGACCCAACGTCTTGGTCCGTGAAGGAGGTGTCTGCATAGGCGTACCAGGCAATCAGACTATGCGGCTTTATCACTTTCACTTAGCCATAGGAGTTTGACGGTGGGGCTAAGTACTAGCCCCTGGTGCGTATGCGGCTATCCGAACTAGGATGCCTTAAGCACATGACAGGACGGAGGCCAGTCCTTCGCATAATACGGAAGAAATCGCAAAAGATTTATAGCAAGTCGCTGAATAGCTGACCAGCTCTCACCTCACCATGACAGTCAGTTTTCGGCTTTCTCTACTGAGGTGTTTGACCGGACGAACCAGAAACACAATCACAGTAGTTCTCCCTTTACTACCCTAACCGAACGAGCGGAACGTAAGGTAGTAACCACATGAGCCGGGCAAACCAACTATTGCCAAAGACATGATTCGGAGCTGATGCATATAATGCAATATTCGGGACGCCGAAGTACACTCTAGAAGCATTCGGACTTTTTTTTTGAAAATATAGGTGGCCGAATAGAGCCCCTGGCATTTTAAGCTATGCCGAAGTGTATATGCCAATCTGACATGAAGAGGGAATACAGATTATGAAATAAACCAATACCGAATAGGGTTGGTAAAAACTGTTTCCATTATAGTCTGATTGATACGTCAAAACATGCTTTTACAGATAATGCTATAAGCATCAGGGCTATTTTACATGCCAAGAATTTGAGAACAAGGGAAAGTTGTATACATGTCCTAAAAAAGAAAAGGTATCATGAAGATCCTTTGGACACCCTGCCGCACGTGTGCGCCGCTTTTCGCCTTGGTGGTGGATCCTTTGAAAGGATCGACGATCGTGTATATAAAAGGGGCCTGGGAAAGGGCCCTGCGCCATCGTAAAGTGACTTTAGGTTTTAAAGAACCTGTAATATGAGAGAAAAGAGAAAAAGAAGAAGAAGAAGATTAAGGTCCGAATAGGGTCGAGCCGTATTATGGACCTCGTCCGCGGAGTGCCTCCGTCGTCGCCCAAGGTATTTTGAGTGCATAGTTATGCGCACGCGGTACATATGCCGCGTTTAGATGGGGCGGTGGACGGAGGCAGAACTGCTAGTCCAGCGCCGGATTGACCGAGCTGTCGTTCTGCAGAGTAGACCGGACTCGTTTAATAGTGTCCGGAGGCTTGATGGCCGATGAAGTGTTCGGCTTGATAAGGCCGCTCTGTTCCTCGGCTGCAAGGGCCGCGGTGTGCTCCTCGGTACGGGGGGAGCATTCCATGTGTTCCATTGACTGTGATAACGCCACGGGGTCCAGGCATCTTGAGCTTTAAGTAACCATAATGCAGGACTGCATTGAAGCGGGCGAAGGCAGTATGTCTGAGCAGTGCGTGATAACCACTGCATAAGGGGACGATGTCGAAGATCAAGTCTTCGCTTCGGAAATTGTCCGGTGAACCGAAGACTACTTCCAATGTTAATGCGCCCGTACAGCGGGCCTCGACGCCGGGTAACACTCCTTTAAAGGTGGTGTTACTAGGCTTGATTCTTGACGTGTCAATACCCATTTTGCGGACAGTGTCTTGATAGATCAAGTTGAGACTGCTGCCGCCGTCCATAAGGACTCGAGTCAGATGATATCCGTGAATAATTGGATCGAGGACCAGGGCCGCCGAACCTCTGTGAAGGATACTGGTCGGGTGGTCCCTACGATCGAAGGTGATCGGACAAGCCGACCATGGGTTGAATTTGGGGGCGACAGGCTCTACGGCGTAGACGTCCCTTAGTGCACGCTTGCGCTCCCTTTGGGGGATATGCGTGACATATATCATGTTCACTGTTTTCACCTCAGGGGGGAATTTCTTTTGTCCCCCTGTGTTCAGTGGGTGGGGCTCGTCATCGTCCTCGCTTGGCGGCCCTTTCCCCTTATGTTCAGTATTGAACTTACCGGCCTGTTTGAAGACCCAACAATTTCTGTTGGAGTGGTTGGCAGGCTTGTCAGGGGTGCCATGAATCTGGCAAGCCGATCGAGTATTTTGTCCAAATTAGATGGACCGTCCTTATTTCCTTTGAATGGCTTCTTCCGCTGACCGGATTTAGAGCCACTGAATCCAGCGTTAACCGTTGTGTCTTCAGTTTCTTCGTTGTTGTTTCGACGCTTGTGTTTGTTCCATCGTGGCCTGCCATTGCCGTCCCTGACTTCGGAGGTGCCAGGGTCACTGGTACTATTGCTTCTACGAGCCAACCAGCTATCCTCTCCCGTGCAAAAGCGGGTCATGAGTGCAGTAAGAACTGCCATAGACTTCGGCTTTTCCTGACCAAGGTGTCGGGCGAGCAATTCATCGCAGACGCTATGTTTAAAGGCCGCGAGGGCTTTGGCGTCCGGACAGTCGACGATTTGGTTCTTTTTAATTAAGAACCTAGTCCAGAGTTTGCGGGCTGACTCACCGGGTTGCTGGACTATATGACTAAGGTCATCGGCATCTGAAGGCCGTACATAGGTACCTTGGAAGTTGTCTCTAAAGGCATCCTCCAAGTCTTCCCAGCTACCGATAGAGTTCTCTGGTAGGCTGTTTAACCAGTGCTGCGCTGGTCCTTTCAGCTTTAGTGGGAGGTATTTGATGGCGTCGAGATCGTCACCGCGGGCCATGTGAATATGGAGAAGAAAATCCTCAATCCATACCGCGGGATCTGTCGTTCCATCGTATGATTTGTTGTTTACGGGTTTGAACCCTTCTGGAAATTGGTGCTGCATTACCTCATCGGTAAAGCACAAGGGGTGTGCAGCGCCTCTGTATCGGGCAATGTCACGACGGAGTTCGGATGACATCCATGTTCGGTTTTCGTCCCGAGTTCGGTCATGCTACTCGCGCCAAGCTTGAAGGCTGTCGTCTCTCATTGGAGCACGCCCCCTTGATCCGTATATTGATCTGGTCTTGCCGGCTCTATTGTCCAGGTCCTGATGTAAGTCGTAGGTGTAGCCCTGAGCTGAACCTCCTTGCCTCGACGGCGAGGTGGCGCGGGTTGGTGTTCGGCATGAGTAGCCGCTTTGTCTCGCCCACGTGGTGGTCGGTCTGGTTGATCAGCATGATTATGTCTTGACGGTATTGGCTCTAGGGCCTTGTCATCGAATTGTGGCAGTAGCCGATGCTTCGGATAGCTCTTTGTTGGGCGTTCGAGGCCGTACTCCTCGGCAGCTAGGACCTGGGTCCATCTGTCATTGAGCGTATCCTGTTCGGCTTGAAGCTGTTGTTGTTTCTTTTTTAGGCTCCTCGCAGTTGCGATGAGCTGTCGTTTAAAGCGCTCTTGCTCGAGGGGTTCCTCTGGCACGATGAAGTCTTTGTTACCGAGGCTGACATCCTCCTCGGAGATCGGTAGATAGTTACTATCTTCCGAATCCTCATTCTTGACTGGCTCGTCGGGGTTAACTTGTCCCTCTTCCCAATTATCCTGCTCTACGGCAGGCTCAATGGGTTGGTCAGAGTCTTCGGCATTCTCCGGAGTGTCAATGTCTCCGGTGCCGGTATTACTTTCTTTTTCCCGCCATGATCGAGAATGGCGCCGCTGACGTTGACGCTTCGGTGGTACCTCGACGGGCTTGTCCTCGATCGGATCTTGCTTGCCATCGTCGTCCTCTTTGGGTGTATCCACCATGTACACGTCGTATGTAGAAGTGGCAGTCCAATGTTCGGTGATGGGCGGGTTTTGGCCTGGTTCGGCTCCGGCATCGTCGTCCATACCGTCGATGTCTTCGGAGGCGTAGTCGAGCATGTCGGTTAAGTCTTCGACAGTGGCTACCAAGTGGGTGGTGGGTGGGACGCAAAATTCCCCGCACTCAGCCCCTAGTTCGGGCTGGGCGTAATTCGGAGCTGATACCTCCGTGATGGCGAGAGACCGCATTAAGCCCAAGGCCTCGCTTAAGAGCGAAGGCCGGACGGGGAACCGAGGACCTGCGGAGCTGGGCATGGCAGACTCTGCCAGGTTGTGTTCACCAGCCGCAGACCTTGAGAGTTCGGAGTTGGCCTCTAGAGGTGAGTTCGGCTCTCCGATGACAAGGAGGGTCCTGCTTGATTCCAGGCTCACCGAACATACAGTTGCTTCTGGGTCTTCGGCAAAGGGCTTCATGGGAGGAGAGGGTCCGGTGGATTTTAAGATCCCATCTTCGGATGAGGTGGCCTGCCCAGGATCTATGGCCAGGGCAGGGATAGTAGTTGGTCTTTGAGCGGCGCCTGATGACGGATCCGATGGGTTGCCTTCTTGAAAATGAGGAATAGTGGTTAAGGCTGTGAACCCTTCGAAGATCAAGTCTCCTCGGATATCAGCGACGTAATTCAGGCTCCTGAATCTGATCTGATGACCAGGGGCGTAGCTGTCGATCTGCTCAAGGTGACCAACTGAATTGGCGCGCAGAGCGAAGCCGCCGAATACAAAAGGTTGACCGGGGAGGAAGATCTCCCCGGAAACAGCATCGTTGTTGATGATCAAACGAGCCATCGATCCTTCTGCCGACGACACAGTGGAACTCTCAATGAAAGCACCAATGTCGGTGTCAAAACAGGCCGATCTCGGGTAGGGGGTTCCGAACTGTGCGTCTGAGGATCGAAGGTAACAAGGGACAAAGGGAACACAATGTTTACCCAGGTTCGGGCCCTCTTAATGGAGGTAAAACCCTACGTCCTACTTGATTGTATTTGATGAGTATAGGGATTACAAGAGTCCTCCACAGACCAAACCCTACGATTTATATAGGCACCGGAGGGGGCTAGGGTTATACAGAGTCGGTTTACAGAGGAAGGAAACTATACATCCGGATGCCCAACTTGCCGTCCACGCAAAGAAGAGTCCCACACGGACACAAGGAAAGGTCTTCTGCCTTGTATCTTCACGGCCCATCAGTCCGGCCCATGTCACGTAGCCCGGCCACCCGAGGACCCCTTAATCCAGGACTCCCTCAACGACTGAGGTAGCGGAGATAGAGCTGGAATGTGAGGTGTTTGCTGAGGGGCCTCCTCCGGCTGAGTCTGCTGAGGCGGCGTCCATTGTGGAAGCACGATGTTTTCCTTTCTCCATAGAATGGTAGTCCTTAAGGCATTTTCTAGATGATTCTCCCCTTCACCTGTAGGGTAGTCAAGTTCCAGCCCCTCAAATAAAGTCATAACTTCATCCACCCCGACAACAGCAAAGCCATCTGGAATCGGAGCGCAATGGAAAGTTCCAGCAGGTCGATGAAGTAAGGCATAGCCGATCGCCACCTTCAAGGTTATGTTAATGCATTTTGCACATAGCTCACAATGTCCCTCCTCCGTCATATCATCCACGGGGTAGCGAGGACCTGTGATATCAGGCCGAGCGAGCTCCATGGAAGCCACGCTGCTTTTCTGCTGAGATGGTGGGTTAGCTTCGTGGGCAGTATCGAATGAAGGATCTTCGTGTTGCTGAGATGGTGGGCCGGTAGCTCGCTGACTGGTAAGTGCCTCTAGTTTCTTCTCCTACAACGCTAATCTTTCTTCTACCTTCTGCATCCGATCTGCTTACTCTTTCTTCTTTCTCCCTCGGCTTCTATAACTAGTGCTGTCGGGAAACCCATGCTTCCACGAAACAGAGCCTGATGTGCCTCGTGTTCGTCCAGGGTGTTCAGGATTCACGAGGACGCGTGATAGCTCGTCCTTCTCTCTATCGGGATGGAACCTCCCTTCCTGCACTTCCTGGATTGCTTCCTGAATCTTTTTTGACGGGTGTTTCAAGTTGAGCTTTCGTGTAAACAGACTTCCATGTTTCTGGGTCAAAAGTTCCTCCATGCCCAAAGAACCAAGTCCTTGCCCGTTCGGGCCAGTTCAATGTCGTTGGTTGGATCCCTTTAGCAAGCTGGTCATTCTCAACTTTGTCCCACGTAGGCCGGGCAACATTGTAGCCACCTGACCCCGTAACATGGTGATACTTCTTCTTTGCAGCATTTTGCTTATTTATCTATGACCTTTTCTTAGATTTCTCCGATTTCTTGTACGCCACAAATGCGGGCCAGTGATCTTTTACCTTCGCATATTGACCGGTGAATTCTAGAGTCTCGTCTTTCTCGACAAACTATTCGTTCAATCTTTTCTTCCAGTTCTTGAATTGTTCTGCCATCTTCTTAAGAGCCCACGCCTTGACTTTTCACTGTATAACTGGGTTATTTGGATCCTCCTCTGGCGGTAGGCTGAAATTTGTCATGAGCGTGTTCCAAAGCTCATCTTTCTATCTAACATCAACATAAGAAACTTCATCGTCCTTCTTCTTATTCCATTCTTGGATGTTGATCAAGACGCTGTCCCTAACAACAACTCCGCACTGATGTATAAATTGGTCTTTGGTCCGCTTGGGAAGAGTCGGTTGGCCATCTAGAGTGACTTCTTCCACTACAAAACAACCACTTCCGTGATGATACGTGTTTTTCATAGTAGGTCACGTTTTCTGTCATGCATGTACATCCATGACGATTTTATGACCGAATCAAGATAGTCATACCTGTGCTGTCATAGAAGTGTTCCATGACAATACCAAAATTATCATCACAGAAGTGTCCACTTCCATGACGATAAATGGCTCGTCATGGAAGTGTTTTCGTCTAGGCTAACTGACACGTGGCATCCACCGTAACGGGTCGCTGTTAAGCTATCGGGTTCTGGTTTAGATCTGATAACCCGTTAACAGCCCTGACCAATGGGGATTTTCCACCTGAAAAATTCTCATTCGCTGGAGGATCCACGCGTCAGCTCCTCATTGGGACAGGTGTCAACCGTCCACTGGACATGAGTCGCCAATGAAACATTGACAAGTGGGACGGCCCAATAGAGGCCTATATAGGTTTAAAAGCCGGCCCAGGAAAAGGCCCACAAGATTTCGTCAGATCTAATGGGTCGGCCCATTCATTTTCTGGACCAAATTGTAGCCCACATCAGATACGGCCCCTTAAATGCCTCCAATATTCTCGGCCAATTTATGGCACATATCAGATCCGGCCTGTTAACAGCCTGCAATAGTTTGGGACAAATTACGGCCCATAACAGATACGACCCTTTAAAAGCTACTGTGCCTTTGGGCCAATTGGGGGCCTGCTTTGCTCTTCGGCCTGTTAAAGTACCGTTTAACAGTTTGGCCCGATATTAGTTTCGGCCTGTCAGCGGCCCTGTGTACATATGGGCCTCTTTTGGCCCGGTTTCCCTTCGGCCATTTAAAGGCCCGAGCTACATCTGGGCCTAATTCTCTTCCGTAGTGACTTTCGGCCTCTTAACGACCCGTAGTCTTCATGGATACATTTTAGCCCAAACTACCTATCGGCCCATAAAAGTCCCTTGATAGTGTTGGGCCTAATTTCGGCCCGCTATGCAATCGGCCTTCTTCCAGCCCGTACTAATATTGGGCCCACCAAGGCCCAACAACATTTCGGCTTGTTAATAGCCCGTCATATCACTGGGCCAATAATGGGCCGATGTATATTCTAGCCTGCTGTCGAGCCGTGATTTGTTCAATACAATTCAGGCTCAATCTGCATCTCAGCCTATTAAAAGCCCATTTTATTTTTTGGCCCAATTAAGGCAAGTGCTTTACACGGCCTTTTAAAGCCCGAAACTAATAGAGGGCCGGATTAAGTCTAGGCCTACTAAAGGCCCAAGATGATTGTAGGCCCACGGTTTGGCCCATTCATAGTGATTGGCGGCCAGCCAGTTTTAGTACCGATTTTTTATATAAACCTAATGTATTGGCTAATTGCGTTTCGATCGAAGATTACGACCTTTTCTAAGAGCGACGAAAGAACATACAGCAAATAAATTAAAGCATCGTGACAAAGAATAAACCTAGACTATACAACAAAGAAATTACGGCATATTACATCCCTGGGCATCAAAGTTCGCCGCTAGTGATAATAAAGGGCAACCAGACAGCAAATTCCATACACTGGGCAGGTCGCCACCAATCGAAGTAAACACGCCGACAAATTAGCCCTGCCCAGGAGCTGCAGCGCAATCAGCTTAGCAACCTGATGAGACTGCACTTGTTTGATGCTTATATCCACCAACTCAAGCTGCATAGCATCAATAGAGGTCCTGTACTTATGGTTGATCTTGCATAGAGATTGGAGTTCCAGTCGGATTTGAGCGGAAGCTCGTCTATCTGCTTGAATTTCAGACTGAAGAAGTCGAACAGATTCAAGCGGCGACTTCATCGACCTTGTGTCACTTCTATTAGCGAGTAAGTTCGACACTACATCAAGACATGACTTTGGGGTTGTATCGCTATCCTCAAGATGTGTTGCCTTCTTCTCTAGAATATATCTTGGAGGGACAAGTAATGGGTTCGTCTCACTATCATTGTGGCAGTTCTTCCTAGCATCAGTGCTGTCACCCTGAAAGAGAAACAAGTAGTTAGATAACAGGTTTTACACGTATTAGCATCAGTGTTGTCAATTCATCTCATTTCTTAGTCAGAAATAAAGAGACACTGTTTAAAATAGCATTAACATAATAGGCATTGTTCATAGTTAAGACGGCAGGAAATGGCATTGTGCAGGAGCGGCCAGCTTCACCACACCACTAGATTACAGATCAAGAACACAAGCATACATGTAGTGCTAAACAACGTATAAGCATGAATGGTGAGTGTACTGTCACTTTATACCATTTCATATTGGTAAATAAAGAGACATGATTTAAATAACATTAACATAATATGGCCTTTTTCATAGTTAAGACATAGCAGGATATGACATTGTGCTGGAGTTGGTAGTTTCACCACACCACTGGATTATAGATCAAGAACACAAGCATACATGCAGTGCTAAAGAAGATAACTTGCTATGTTTAGTTTAATTTACATGGTATGAATTGTTGGGGAACGTTGCATGGGAAACAAAAAAAATTCCTACGCTCACCAAGATCAATCTAGGAGATGAACATCTACGAGAGGATAGATTGGATCTACATACCCTTGTAGATCACTAAGCGGAAGCGTTAAGAAACATGGTTGATGTAGTCGAACGTCTTCGTGATCCAATCATGATTCGTCCTGCGAACGTCTTCGTGAGCTAATCACAATCCGTCCCGCGAACTCCCGATCCAAGTGCAGAACGGACGGCACCTCCGCGTTCAACACACATATGGCTTGATGACGCCTTCACCTCCTCGATCCAGCGAGCGATGGTGAAGTAGTAGCTCGAGTCCTCCGGCAGCAAGATGGCGTGGTGGCGGTGGTGGTGGCGGAATCTCAGCAGAGCTTCGCCAAGCACTACGGAGAGGAAGAAGGATATAAGGGAGAGGAGGGGCAGCGTCGTGGCGTAGAGATGTGCTCAAGGGGTGCGGCTGCCCTCTCTCTACCTCTCTATATATAGGGGAAGGGAGGAGGGGGTGGCGCCCCTAGGGTTTCCCCTAGGGGGCGGCGGCCAGGGCAGATGGGATCTCCCCTAGGGTGACTTGCCCCCCAAGCCGGGTGGAGGGAAACCCTAGAGGAGGGCGCCCCACCTCTCCTAGTCATGTGGGAAAGGGTGAGGGGGGCGCACAGCCCCTTAGTGGGCTGGTTTGCCCCCTCCCCTTGGCCCATGGGGCCCCCCAACTTGCCGCCCCCCCCCCCCGAAACCCCTTTCGGTCATGCTGGTCATCACCCGGTACCCCCGGAACACTTCCAGACTCCAATACCATTCGTCGAATATATCAATCTTCACCTCCGAACCCTTCCGGAGTTCCTCGTCATGTCCGGGATGTCATCCGGGACTCCGAACAACCTTCGGTAACCACCATAATGACTCAACTACACTTATATCATCACCAAACGTTAAGTGTGTAGACCCTGCGGGTTCAAGAACTATGCAGACATGACTGAGACACCTCTACGGTCAATAACCAATAGCGGGACCTAGATGCCCATAATGGTTCCTACATATTCTACGAAGATCTTATCGGTCGAACCTCGATGTCAAGGATTCAGCTAATCCCGTATGTAGTTCCCTTTGTCTATCGGTATGTTACTTGACCGAGATCCGATCGTCGGTATCACCATACCTAGTTCAATCTCATTACCGGCAAGTCTCTTTACTCATTCCGTAATACAAGATCCCATGTCTAACACTTTAGTCACATTGCTTGCAAGCTCATTGTGATGTTGTATTACCGAGTGGGCCCTGAGATACCTCTCCGTCATACGGAGTGACAAATCGCAGTCTTGATCCATGCCAACTCAATAGACACCCTCGGAGATACCTGTAGAGCACCTTTATAGTCACCCAGTTACATTGCAACGTTTGGTACACACAAGGTACTCATTCGGTGTCAGTGAGTTGCATGATCTCATGGTCATAGGAACATATACTTGACATGAAGAAAACGATAGCAATAAACTTGACACCATCATATGCTACGTTTATCGTTTGGGTCTTGTCCATCATATCATTCTCCTAATGAAGTGATCCCATTATCAAATGACAACTCATGTCTATAGCTAGGAAACCGTAGTCATCTTTGATCAACGAGCTAGTCTAGTAGAGGCTCACTAGGGACACGTTGTTGTCTATGTATCCACACATGTATCTGAGTTTCCGATCAATACAATTCTAGCATGGATAATAAACGATTATCATGAACAGGGAAATATGATAATAACCAATTTATTATTGCCTCTAGGGCATATTTCCAATAGTCTCCCACTTGCACTAGAGTCAATAATCTAGTTCACATCGCCATGTGATTAACACTCATAGTTCACATCGCCATGTGACTGACACCCAAAGAGTTACTAGAGTCAGTAATCTAGTTCACATCACCATGTGATTAACACTCATTGAGTTCTGGGGTTTGATCATGTTATGCTTGTGAGAGAGGTTTTAGTCAATGGGTCTGCAACATTCAGATCCGCATGTACTTCGCAAATCTCTATGTCATATTGTAGATGCTGCTACCACACTCCACTTGGAGCTATTCCAAATGGTTGCTCCACTATACGTATCCGGTTTGCTACACAAAGTCATCCGGATAGTTGTTAAAGCTTGCATCGACGTAACCCTTTATGTCAAACTCTTTATCACCTCCATAACCGAGAAACATTTCCTTATTCCTCCATGGATAATTTTGATCGCTGTCCAGTGATCCACTCCTGGATCATTCTTGTACCCCCTTGCCAAACACGTGGCAAGGCACACATTAGGTGCGGTACACAGCATAGCATATCGTATAGACCCTATGGCTAAGGCATAGGTGACGACCTTAGTACTTTCTCTTTCTTCTGCCGTGGTCGAGTTTTGAGTCTTACTCAACTTCACACCTTACAACTCAGGCAAGAACTCCTTCTTTGACTGATCCATTTTTAACTCCTTCAAAATCATGTCAAGGCATGTGCTCTGTGAAAGTCTTATCAAGCGTCTTGATCTATCTCTATAGATCTTGATGCCCAATATGTAAGCAGCTTTACCCAGGTCTTCCTTTGAAAAACTCCATTCAAACAACCCTTTATGTTTTCCAGAAATTCTACATCATCCCCGATCAACAATATGTCATCCACATATACTTATCAGAAATGTTGTAGTGCTCCCACTCACTTTCTTGTAAATACAAGTTTCTTGCAAACTTTCTATAAACCCAAAAGCTTTGATCACCTCATCAAAGCGTATATTCCAACTCCGAGATGCTTGCTCCAGTCCATAGAAGGACCGCTGGAGCTAGCATACCTTTTAGCATCCTTAGGATCGACAAAACCTTCTGGTTGTATCACATACAACCTTTCCTCACGGAAACAGTCAAGGAAACTTTGTTTTGACATCCATCTGCCAGATTTCGTAAATGAAAATGCAGCAACTGCTAATATAATTCCAACAGACTTTAGCATCGCTATGAGTGAGAAAGTCTCATCATAGTCAACTCCTTGAACTTGTCGGAAACTTCTTTGCGACAAGTCGAGCTTCATAAATGGTGACATTACCATCAGCGTCTGTCTTCTTCTTAAAGATCCATTTATTCTCAATGGCTTGCCGATCATCGGGCAAGTCCACCAAAGTCCATACTTTGTTCTCATACATGGATCCTATCTTGGATTTCATGGGTCCTGGCCATTTGTTGGAATCCGGGCCCACCATCGCTTCTCCATAGCTCGTAGGTTCACCGTTGTCCAACAACATGACCTCTAAGACAGGGTTACCGTACCACTCAGGAGCAGTACGTATCCTTGTCGACCTACGAGGTTCGATAGTAACTTTATCCAAAGCTTCATGATCACTATCATTAGCTTCCTGTTCAACTGACGTAGGTGTCATAGAAACATCTTTCTGCGTTGCACTACTCACTGGTTGAAGTAAAGGTTCAACAACCTTATCAAGTTCTATCTTCCTCCCAATCAATTCTTTCGAGAGAAACTCTTTCTCAAGAAAGGACCCGTTCTTAGTGACAAACACTTTGCCTTCAGATCTGAGATAGAAGGTATACCCAACTGTCTCTTTTGGGTATCCTATGAAGACGCATTTGTCTGCTTTGGGTTCGAGCTTTTACTGCTGAAGCCTTTTGACATAAGCATCGCAACCCCAAACCTTAAGAAATGACAACTTAGGTTTCTTGCCAAACCACAGTTCATACGGTGTCATTTCCACGGACTTAGATGGTGCACTAATTAAAGTGAATGTAGTTGTCTCTAATGCATAACCCCAAAACGATAGTGGTTGATCGGAAAGAGACATCATAGAACGCACCATATCCAATAAGGTTCGATTACGACGTTCGGACACACCATTACGCTGCGGTGTTCCAGGTGGTGTCAACTGTGAAACGATTCCACATTGTCTTAAGTGATTGCCAAACTCATAACTCAGATACTCTCCCCTCTATCAGATCGTAGGAATTTGATCTTCTTGTTACGATGATTCTGAACTTCACTCTGAAATTGCTTGAACTTTTCAAACGTTTCAGACTTATGCTTCATTAAGTAAATATACTCATATCTACTCACGTCATCAGTGAAGGTGAGAAAATAACGATATCCACCGCACGCGTTAACACTCATCGGACCGCACACATCAGCATGTATGATTTCCAGCAAGTCACTTGCCCGTTCTATTGTTCCGGAAAATGGGGTCTTAGTCATCTTGCCCATGAGGCATGGTTCACATGTGTCCAGTGATTCAAAATCAAGTGACTCCAAAAGTCCATCAGCATGGAGTTTCTTCATGTGCTTTACACCAATATGACCTAAGCAGTAGTGCCACAAGAAAGTGGTACTATCATTATCAACTCTACATCTTTTGGCATCAATGTTATGAACATGTGTATCACTACGATCGAGATGCAATAAACCATTCACATTGGGTGCATGACCATAGAAGGTATTATTCATGTAAACAGAATAACAATTGTTCTCTGACTTAAATGAATAACCGCATTACAATAAACACGATCTCATCATGTTCATGCTCAACACAGACACCAAATAACATTTATCTAGGTTTAACACTAATCCCGAAGGTAGAGGGAGCGTGCGATGGTGATCACTTCAACCTTGGAAACACTTTCAAGTTACAAATATTAGCAACTGAACCGGTATCTAATACCCAGGTGCTACTAGGAGTACTAGTAAGGTACACATCAATAACACGTATATCAAATATACTTTTGTTGAAGTTGCCAGCCTTCTCATCTACCAAGTATTTGGGGCAGTTCCGCTACCAGTGACCGTTCCCCTGACAATAGAAACACTTAGTCTCGGGTTTAGGTTTAGCCTTGGGTTTCTTCACTGGAGCGGCAACTGGCTTGCCATTCATGAAGTTTCCCTTCTTGCCCATGCCCTTCTTGAAACTAGTCGTCTTGTTAACCATCAACACTTGATGCTCCTTCTTGATTTCTACCTTCGAGGCCTTAAGCACCGCAAACGTCTCAGGGATCATCTCCATCCCTTGCATGTCATAGTTCATCACGAGGCTCTAGTAGCTTGGTGATAGTGACTGGAGAACTCTGTCAATCACTATCTTATCTGGAAGATTAACTCCCACTTGATTCAAGCGATTGTAGCACTCAGACATTCTGAGCACATGCTCACTGGCTGAGCTATTCTCCTCCATCTTGTAGGTAAAGAACTTGTCAGAGGTCTCATACCTCTCAAC
Organism: Thinopyrum elongatum; assembly: GCA_011799875.1. Lineage (NCBI taxonomy): Eukaryota > Viridiplantae > Streptophyta > Magnoliopsida > Poales > Poaceae > Thinopyrum > Thinopyrum elongatum. The sequence goes on from CM022301.1 coordinate 575,633,036, forward strand.
ACGAGCATGAGCCTGAAATACCAATTTCAGCTCTTAGAACATCTCATATGTTCCATGGCGTTCAAAACGCCTTTGGATCCCCGATTCTAAGCCGTAAAGTATGGCGCACTAATGTATCAAGTATTCATCTGAACGTGTTTGCTAGATGTTCACAACATCCACAGACGACGCTAGAGGGGTTGGCACACTGAGCGGTGCATCAAGGACATAAGCCATCTGTGCAGCAGTGAGGACAATCCTCAGACTACGACCCTAGTCCGCATAATTGCTTACAATATCTTTCAACTTAGTCTTTCTCTAGGAACGTATTAAAACATGGAGCAATAGTGCGAGCCATTGATCTACAACATAAATTTGCAAAGGTAACTTAGACTATTGTTCATGATAAATGAGTTCAATTAATCATATTACCTAAGAACTCCCACTCAAATCAACATCCCTTCGGTTGTCCGAGTGTAACATGATCCAGATTCACCAACCCAAGTCCGATCATCACGTGAGATGAGGTGGTTTTAATGGTGAACATATCGATGTTGATCATATCTACTATATGACTCGTGTTCGACCTCTCGGTCTCTTGTGTTCCGAGGCCATGTCTGTACATGCTAGGCTCGTCAAGTTTAACCCAAGTGTTCCGCATGTGCAAAACTGGCTTGCACCCGTTGTATGTGAACGTAGAGTCTATCACACCCGATCATCACATGGTGCTTCGAAACGACAAACTTTCGCAATGGTGCACACTTGGGGAGAACACAATTTTTATCTTGAAATTTTAGTGAGGGATCACCTTATAATGCTACCATCACCCTAAGCAAAATAAGATGCATAAAAGGATTAACATCACATGCAAATCATAAGTGACATGATATGGCCATCAACTCATGCTTTTGATCTCCATCTCCAAAGCACCAGCATGATCTCCATCGTCACCGGCATGACACCATGATCTCCATCATCGTGTCGCCATCAGGGTTGTCATGCCAACCATGCTTCCACTACTATTGCTACCGCTTAGCGATAAAGTAAAGCATTACATAGCGCTTAATGATTGACACGCAAGTCATACAATAATTAAAGATAACCCTATGGCTCCTGCCAGTTGCCGTCTGCATCGACATGCAAGTCGATATAAACTATTACAAACATGATCATCTCATACATCATATATATTTCATCATGTCTTTGGCCATATCATATCACAACATACCCTGCAAAAACAAGTTAGACGTCCTCTAATTGTTGTTCCAAGTTGTGGCACCCCAATAGAGGGCCGACGCACGCCAGCCCCAGGATAAGACCTGCCGCACGTCAAAGACATGATACAACAATTCCAGGTATAAAATGGCTTTATTATATAAAATGGAGTATTACAATACTGTTGCTTACAATAATATTACATAGCTCCAAGGCTAACTAAATGGTAGCGAAGGTCTTGGTTCTGTGGCAACGACGTCTCTGGCTGGGCTCCACAACTCACAGGACTGGCTGGGTTACGATCTAGCACGACGGATCTTCTCCTGCAACTGGCCACGTGCAAGGCCAGGTGAGTACTTTGAATGTACTCGCAAGACAACCAAATACATAGCATCCAAACAAGCAGATAAGAAAGCAAGCCCTATGCTATGCAAGAATTTATTCTAAACATGGCATGGAATTAACAGGAAAACATGAATCAAGCATGGCATAGCATACCTATCCAGCATTACTAATTATCATGTTGTAGCAAGATTACCTGGCATGATTAAACATCTAGCAGCATTGATCATCATGACCTAAAGAGGTTATTTAGCAAGATAACTACGCAAGTAGAGTACAGTAAAGTAAAGCATAATAAGTATACAATCCATATCGCGAACATTCTCATGATCCAATCTGAAACTGATCCCAGTCCAATCCAAGTTTTTTGGTCATCTGACCATCTCTTCCATAGCCATCCCATGCCTAACATACCATATTCCTGACAACATCTGATGTCTATGCCGGGCAGGTTCTTCCACCATTATTATCATCATTACGGTTGACCACCTAGTGAGGTCTGGACGGGCTGTCCAATACCGTGGACGCAGCTATTCGAATAGATTTTACACTCTACAGAGGTTATGCACTTTACGCACACCATGGAACACCTAACCTCGTGATCCCATTCGGGTGGACCAGCATTGCTCCAACGAAACCTGCCTAACCCGTGACTCCTCCATCATACAACCGACAATCATACCCTCCCAGGGTCATGTCCTAGGTGGCCCCTGTTTCACTCTTGACACCTGCCACCATCTTGGCCAACACAACTGTCCCAAACGGGGACTCCCGGGCTAAACATACAACTGGGCTCACAAGGTTATTGCCGCCTACCTGATCAGGGCAGCACGCATGCATAACCTTCCCTAGTTGGTGGTACCGATGAAAGAGCACAAAGCTAGACCAAGTCAAGGCTGTCCATACCGGCAAATGTGGCTGCACGAATAAGCCCGGACAGGTGACTCTAGATCAACCGACTATTTAATTCAACATCTCCATCATCCCACCATTACCTCAACAATTATAAGTGTGAATAGCCACTTAACATCAGCATAGCAGAATCATTACAACGTTAACAAACATGGCATGAAATCAAATCATGGCACTAACATGATAACGGTATTCAAAATATTGTTACTAGCATGGCAAGATATGGCATGAAAACAAGTCATGATATTAGATGAAAAGTAATGCTAACATCTAATGCAGATGACATAACAGGTGTATGCAAGTGTAGACTAACAGGCAATACAGACGTACTACGATAAACACACAGGGTGCAAGCAAAGTCATCACGCAAGTCCGGAGCTCATGATAAGAGGTTGGCTTGCCCGGGGGTGAAGGAATACGCCGGGTGGAAGTGCGATAAAACTCTGGAAAGATTTGCCGGAAAAGTTTCCCTCTCGGAGGGGCTCAATCGGAATTACGGTCGCGGAGAAATGGCCGTTCGTTCGTTAGGCGATAAAACAGAAAAAATCTGTCCATTTCAGTGCTTAACGGACGAACGTTCACATTACAGTGGTTTCGGCCGCGGGCTGGATCTGAAGGCGTATTTCGGGAATTACGCTTCCGTGCGAGGGAACCGCATTTCAGCAAAAGGCGCGGCAGAGTATGTTTCTTAGAGCGAAGGCATATTTTACAAAATATGCTTCCACTAAAATGGTCAACGGGACCGGTTGGTCAGCGCAGTGTGACTGACGCGTGGGGCCCCCTTATCTCTCTCTCTCTCGCTTCCCTTTCTCCTCTGTCTGTGTTGACCTCGACCGAAACAGGGGCCGCGGCGGCTCGGGCCTGGCCGGCTGCCGGCGTTCCCCTACGCAGCCGTGCCTGCCGATGGACCAGGCAGCCTCGCAGCGCCGTTCCACGCCAGGAAGTGGTCGCCAGGGAGCTCGGGAGAGCTCGGGGCAGGGCGGCCATGGGTGGTAGACGAGGCGGCCACGGGTACTGGAGGAGCCGCAGTGGCGGCGTTTCCCCGAAGAAATGGAGGACGGCGGCAGCTTTACTAGCTCTTGGGGAGGCTGAGAGCGTGGACAGAGGAGAGGGGAAAGGCCAGGGAGCCGGAGCTGGCAGAGGGAAGTGTACGGCGGCTCACGGCCGTGGGATGGGAAGGTAGCTCGGGGAGCTCCAAGAGCTCGAAGGGGAGGGAAAGAGGAGCTGCTGGTGAGGAGGAAGCTTGGGGGCACGCCTTAAATAGGCTCAAAGAAGAGCTAGCCGACGAGGGAGAAGCCGCTCGATGCTTGTTGCCGTGGCGGAGATTCAGCGGAGCACCCATGTCGGCACGGCCGTCCAAAGGCTATGGGACGAGAAGGAGAAGGCTCCAGAGGGCACACGCGTGTGGTGGGCAGCTCACCGGCGTGCCCGGACAAGCTAGAACCCACTGGAGGTGGCCTCCCGAAGCCTCCAATGCACACCGCTCTGGTTCTACCGACAATGTCCGTGGTCACCACTGGCACCACTTGGACTAAGCTCCAAAACGCTCTCAAATCGTGTCTACCGCGTGGGCAATGTATCAAACAGCTGATGTGAGTCCTCAAATAGGAACAGGAAGCTCAGATGTGACTGCACTAAGGTCAACTGCTGATGAACAGCAAGGTGTTTGATTGATGATATGGACAGCTCCTTGCTACTCTTGGCTTGATCTTGGGAAGGGTTTGGTCATCTACTAAGGTAGTCATGCTGGCAAAATTTGAGCTCAAATGGACAACTCTAGATGGTACTTCCTTCACAAAGCACCAATCTGACCAGAAATGCAAATGAGGAAGTAGGGGTCAAATGGATAAATGGATTTGGATGATTTTTGATGTAGAGTGATTATTTGGTCATTAGAGATAGCTAGAAAAGTTTCAGCTCAAATTGATCATCTATGAGGGTACTTCCTTCACAATGATGCAATCTGAATAGAAACTTAGATAATTCACTGGGGAAGATTGGCTAGATGAAATGGGCTGGTTTTTCGTGTCCAAGGGTAACATATCATAATGAATCACCCTGCAAAATTTCAGCCCAAGGAGATCAAGGAATCAAGCACTTCCTTTGCAAATAGGAAATCTAGACAGAATTTGCAAAGTGGTGTTGTGCTCAAAATTTAATTGGTGGAACTTGTGATTTTGATGGAAATGGTGAAGATAGGGATGTGATAAGCTCCACAAATTATTTGGGATTTTTCCTAACTACCAAAATGGTAGTTCCTTTGGAAAGGCCCCAAATTGAAATATTGGCTTAAAATAGGAAAAAGCAATTTCCCTTATTTAATTATGGCCAATATTTTTATGTGAGCTTAATATGATCACAAAGAATATCTCCACAAGTTTTTATGAACTTTGGAGATGGATAGATATTTTCCTGGATTTAATTCCTCTGAAAGGCAGAAAAAGGAATTAATTCTAGATGAGAAATATTGCATATGACTTAGCAATATTTTTGCACATCTATGGTTTATAAGTGAAGAAGGATCTCTGGAAATTTTGGGAGGGTTAACAGAGCAAGAAAAATGATAGCTCCTTTGTAAACACAAAGGAAGGATTTCTAGTTCCAGTATTTTGGAACCAGGGTTTGAATGAGGTTCGGGGTTTACTGACGGGAACTTGACTGGCACAAGAGCATGGAAAATTTATGGAGAGGCTGAGGATTGTATGGATTCACCTGGTCACTCACTAGATTCCAGAGGAAAAATTCGGGAGAGGAAAACTAGGAAGGAATAACAGCACAAAAATCGATAACCCGATTTTTGGGGTGTTACACATGTTTTACGTGGCTGCTATGGGTATCTAGCAAGAACGATTCTTACCTACGCAAAGACACAATGGTGATATGCAAGTTGCTAACCTTCGACAAGGACCGCCTTTGTCGAATCCGATTCAGCTAAGGTGGGAGAGACAGACACCCGCCAGCCATCTTTATGCAACAAAGTCACATGTCTGTCGATGGAACCGGTCACATGTACGTGGACATGTAAAGTTGGTCCGGGCCGCTTCATCCCACAATACCGCTGAATCAAGAAAAGACCAAGGAAGGAAGCAATCTGAATATCAATGCCCACAAACTCCTTTGTGTTCTACTCGTGATGTCATCTACGCATAGACCTAGCTCTGAAACCACTATTGGGGAACGTTGCATGGGAAACAAAAAAAATTCCTACGCTCACCAAGATCAATCTAGGAGATGAACATCTACGAGAGGAGAGATTGGATCTACATACCCTTGTAGATCGCTAAGCGGAAGCGTTAAGAAACGCGGTTGATGTAGTTGAACGTCTTCGCGATCCAATCATGATTCGCCCCGCGAACGTCTTCCCGATCCAATCACGATCCGTCCCGCGAACTCCTGATCCAAGTGCCGAACGGACGGAACCTCCGCATTCAACACACGTACGTCTTGATGACGCCTTCACCTACTTGATCCAGTGATCGATGGTGAAGTAGTAGCTCGAGTCCTTCGGCAACACGATGGCGTGGTGGCGGTGGTGGTGGCGGAATCTCAGCAGAGCTTCACTAAGCACTACGGAGAGGAAGAAGGATACGAGGGAGAGGAGAGGCAGCGCCGTGGCGGAGAGATGTGCTCAAGGGGTGTGGCTGCCCTCTCTCTACCTCTCTATATATAGGGGAAGGGAGGAGGGGTGGCGCCCCAAGGGTTTCCCCTAGGGGGGCGGCGGCCAGGGCAGATGGGATCTCCCCTAGGGTGACTTGCCCCCCAAGCCGGGTGGAGGGAAACCCTAGAGGAGGGCGCCCCACCTCTCCTGGTCACGTGGGAAAGGGTGAGGGGGGGCGCACAGCCCCTTAGTGGGCTATTTTGCCCCTCCCCTTGGCCCGTGGGGCCCCCCAACACTTGCCGGGGCCCCCCGAAACCCCTTTCGGTCATGCTGGTCATCACCCGGTACCCCCGGAACACTTCCAGACTCCAATACCCTGCGTCCAATATATCAATCTTCACCTCCTGACCCTTCCGGAGTTCCTTGTCATGTCTAGGATCTCATCCGGGACTCCGAACAACCTTCGGTAACCACCATAATGACTCAACTACACTTATATCGTCACCAAACGTTAAGTGTGTAGACCCTGCGGGTTTGAGAACTATGCAGACATGACCGAGACACCTCTACGGTCAATAGCCAATAGCGGGACCTGGATGCCCATAATGGTTCCTACATATTCTATGAAGATCTTATCGGTTGAACCTCGATGTCAAGGATTCAGCTAATCCCGTATGTAATTCCCTTTGTCTATCGGTATGTTACTTGCCCGAGATTCGATCATCGGTATCACCATACCTATTTCAATCTCGTTACCGGCAAGTCTCTTTACTCGTTCTGTAATACAAGATCCCGTGTCTAACACTTTAGTCACATTGCTTGCAAGCTCATTGTGATGTTCTATTACCGAGTGGGCTCTAAGATACCTCTCCGTCATACGGAGTGACAAATCCCAGTCTTGATCCATGCCAACTCAATAGACACCCTCGGAGATACTTGTAGAGCACCTTTATAGTCACCCAGTTACGTTGCGATGTTTGGTACACACAAGGTACTCGTTCGGTGTCAGTGAGTTGCATGATCTCATGGCCATAGGAACATATACTTGACATGAAGAAAATGATAGCAATAAACTTGACACAATCATATGGTATGTTTATAGTTTGGGTCTTGTCCATCACATCATTCTCCTAATGAAGTGATCCCATTATCAAATGACAACTCATGTCTAATGCAGTCATAGCTATCCAAATATACACAACAAAGTTAGAAGGCTTGAGGAGGACAAACTTACGTTTGTAGTGAAGACCGGCTCTATAAAGCCCTTATCCATATTGATGGGGGGCAATTCAAGAACTTTACCACAGACTCTTCTTCAAGAGCATTGGCTTTATTCTACATTTTTTAAGAGTAAATATAGATGTGATAATATAGGAACAAATGGCGATTATTAAAGCTAAGATGCAGACTATAAATATAAGTACATCATACATGCAAAAGGCACTGACAAGAGCAATGCAGAGTTAAACTTCTTCTGTAGCATTGGTTTTATTCAATATTTTGGCAATAGTAAATATAGATGTGATGTGTAGAAAATGGAGGGTAAGGGAAGAAGCTGCAAAGTGTACATGAACAACTAGCTGACAATATAAGTACAATGATACTTACAAGAACAATGCAGAGCAAAACTTCTACATAAGCATTGGGTTTATTCTACATTAATGTAAGCATTAATATAGATCTGATAATTTGGAGCGAACAGCGGATAAGCAAGCTATAATGCACAATGATGTCACATAATCCACCAGGTATGAATGTAAGTACAATGATAGGACAATAGGTACTAACAAGAGCAAAGCAGCGAGCAGCATTGTTGCGATATCCTAGGTTTTGCGGCGCTGGTACTATCGCCAATATAAGTGGGGTGCTATCTGATTTCTCCGGTACCACCACCTTTTTCAAGGACTATGCTTGTACTCCCTTAGGTTCTGCAATCACCCTCTTCCTTTTGGATGTCTGAAACACAAGAACAACATTTGAATGGAAAAACATGGTACTCCCTCCGTCCAAAAAAGCTTGTCCCAAGCTTGTGCATTGAATGAATGTATTTAGCACTAACTTGGTGGTAGATACATCCATTTGAGGGACAAGCTTTTTTTATGAAGGGAGTATGACGACAAATGGAATAGGTATTGATAATGGATGGGCATGTCATCCTCACATATATCATGAGTAAACTAAGCAGATGGCGGTGCAACAAAACAGAAGAAATGCAAGACACCTTATGCAAGATACATGCAACCAATAAAACCTTGCCAAATTAGAATAGGCACCTTATTGGGTGAACTAGATAGGCCATATGCCTTTGACTCCTTGAGCTCAGAATAGTCATTAGGATCATATTCTGAATACGAATCTGTAGATCGGGAGCATGTGGGTTTCATTGCATCTAGAATGGCCCTCAATCCCTTGATGCCAAGTTTGTTACCCATTGAACTATTCCACACTATTCTTCTGATGTGCGCATTCTTATATTCACTGTGATTACGTACAATATCTGAGAAGCATGAAAACATAAATAGTAGTGAGATTATCTTTGTAATGAAGAGGATATTCTAATATAATAGGGGCTCCCTGTAAACCCTTGTGTGCTATCAGTGGATTCTGATGAGAGAGCCCATGTGTGCTGTAATATGGTGCGTAGATTAATATAATCTGGCACAACTACACAAAAAATAGGCTCCCTGTTGGGAGCTCCAGATGTAAAGATAGTTGGCAGATGATAGGTTCATAATATACTGTATAGAAAATTTATTGCCAAACCTCGATAACGAGAGCGCACAGCCACTAGGCAGATCATAGTGTAGATAAAAGGGGTACACCATAACAATCATAAATAAATCGGGAAATCGGAACTGGCTGGAAAATACGGGGTTGTATTACCGCTACTAATATAAAGCCTATCGATCACCTACAGGCCAGCTCTATTCATCTGAAGGCGCACTGCTGTTACTATCAGCCTAGTCTATCAAAGACCGCACAGCTCCCACCATTTCCTGGATATTATGGCAGACCAACTCGAAGTGCTGAAATCATGTAGCACAAGCGGCCCAATAGAGCTGTCGACTGCAGATGTCCCTGCTACCCTTCCTGACAAGGAACATACTGTACTTACTAAAGAAGAACAAAAGAGGAACATGTTAAAGAATAGAAGGGGAAGCATATTATGGAGATTCCGCTTCTTTCTCTATAATGTTGGTTGCCCACCCATGATGAATTAGTGTGCCCAAATAAATGCCACTCCATGATGTATCTCTATATGTGGCCACATACATTTGGAAACTCAAGTGGGAGCATTAGCTGACCTATTAAATGTGTCTATTAACTAATGTTAGTATCATATCACATTTGTATTTGTAGAAGTAAGCTTTGGACATATGATTCATTTGTTGTTTAGCTTCAAGAGTGGACTGCTGCTATTACGACACAAAGCACCTACACAGATCATAGTGTAGATATAATAGGAAAACCCTAAGCATCATGAGTAAAATCAGGAAAGTGAAACTTGCTGGAAAATATGTGCTAGTATTGCCGGAACGGCTAGAAGGGCTTCGGATACCAGCTCGCTACAACTGAAGGCGCAGTACTCTTACTATCAGTCTAACTCTCAAAGGCGACACAACTCCCAGCATTTACTGGATATTACGACAGACCAACACGAAGAGTTGAAAGCGTCCATGACAAGCGACCGAATAGACCTGTACACTGCAAATGTCCCTGCTCCTCTTCACTACAAGGAACATACTGTACTACTATTATACTCCCTCTGTTCCTAAATACAAGTCTTTGTAGAGATTCCATTATGGATCACATACGGATGTATATAGATACATTTTAGAGTGTAGATTCACTCGTTTTGCTCCATATGTAGTCCATGGAGGAATCTCTACATAGACTTATGTTTAGGAACGGAGGGAGTACTTATTAAAGAAGAATAGAAGAGGAGCATGCTAAAGAAGAGCAAGCAGAGTTTGGATAATAAAATGTTCGTTGCCCACACATGATGAACCAGAGCGCATAAAGAATGCAACTCCCTGCTGTCCCTCGATATGTGGCGCACATGCTTTTCGAAAGTAAACTAGGAATGTTGTTTAGCTTGATGGATTGAGGAGCACTCCTTGCACGTCTCGAAGCACCTATGATGATGGTACTGAATATATGGGAATGTCCTGACGCAAGTCGCCTGACTTTCATCATTTGGGTCAGTCGACCATTTCAAGCGGTTGGATGAAGATCCTACGTCTCCTAACCCTTCTTCTTCCTCGCCTCTTATTCTTCCCCTACAGACCACTGCACAGGCCGCCGACCGAACCACCGGCCCTCGCCCTCCCCTAAACCGCCCACCACCTCCGGCCTTCTGGCGGCCCCGGCCATCCCTCTAGCCAACCTCACCCCCCACCCCCCACCCACTTGGAGTTTTGCCTTCGGCGAGGCCCCACCATAGCCCGACGACCGCCCCCCACAACCACTATCCCCACCTGAAACCCTAAGATAGATAATGGGGCAGCCCTCCAGTGAGCCCCTAACTTCCCTCCGGCGAGCTCCAGAAAATGGACTGACCCCGAATTGAAATTCAGTCGACTGTCATTTAAGCTAATGCAGAATATATAAGGGGAAAACCATAAGCATTGCGAGTATAGTGGTGAGCGTGCCATGGCAGATCTGAAGGTGCGAACCGGACAAAGGCAACTTCACAACCAATGTTTGGTTTCAACTAACAAGTAAGATTCTAAGTGATGGATAAGAAATCACAGTAAAGCAGTGGCGATCTATTTTCTTGCTGAAATAAGTAACTTGAGCAGATACGAAAGAGTACCACCTCTGGTGTGGCGCCGTGTAAGTGTTGTAGTAGCGATGGCTGTCGGCAGCGTGGAAGCAGATCTAGGAGGGCAGACGGTGGCAGCGAGGGAAATATCCCAACGCGGTGGACGAGAAGGTCATACGAGCGGCCTCGGCAAGGTGGACGATGGCGCGGATGAAGTGAGAGGACGCGATGCAAGGATCCAGGTCTGAAGCCGTGGATGAGAGAGGTCGATCTCTTGTAATGGACGACGGCACCGGGGTAACAGCTCCGGCATGGTGGAGGAGGACGGCGGTGGATGGGGTGGCGGACGGAGGAAACTGGGGTGGAGAAGGTGTTTAGGCGCCCACAGAGTACGAATGGGGAAATGGAGGGAGAGAGGTAGGACGGAACCATGTCTTCAGGACGCGCTTGTCTCAAATGCAAGGAAATTTACAAACTTAGCCCCCGTTTATATTTTCCTACATCACAACAATTGGTCGGTTGGGGATAGGACGGTAATCTCACATACACCGAATATTTGCCGACCCTGTATGAATCCGGGGGAGGTGAGAGGCAATTTCGGCTGAGGAGAAACTGTGTTTTGGTGCCCTCCATGTATGAATCCGGTTGAGAGGCGGTTATGTCACATTTGAGCGAAATTACAAGCCTGCCCCACTCAAAACCTATAGAAAATCGAGCCGACTAGTTTTGCGTGTCAGGGTTAGGCAGTAATTTCCATCTCCCTGATTTTACGCCGCTTCGTTCAAATTTTTGGAGAAAAAGATTGCAAGTTTACCGTGCGAACTCAATTTGAATCTATTTTTTATTCTTTTTTCGGGTAGGATCCATTTTGTATTCCAATACAAACCTATATACATCATTTTTTTATATATACTTTCAAAAGCGCAACACCGTTTATGCATAAATATGGTTTATAAATGGCATGATCTCAGATTCATAATGCTGAATCCATCTTAATTTGACTTTTCAAATATTTGAAACCACTTTATGTTGAAATCCAATGTATGCATTCCTCGCTAACTGTCTCCAATTAATGTGTGTTTCATGCGGGTTTTTTTTACTTCTCAAACACGTATAATGTGTTTGACCCACGCAACATATATATAGTGTAATCCCGTTTAGACATTAATTGCATATAAACCATGCATTGTCTCTAATTAAAAAATCTATGGATCACTTATATTGATAAACTAAATAACATTAGACGTGTCCCCAAATTCAAATGAATATGCATGTTTGATAGACCAATTTTCGTTATGATATTTATCGATGTCCTAATCTCTAGTTTAAATATTTGAATCCCCTTTAATCCAAATATTCGTCTCATATAGCTATCACTCATGCTTATATATCTCTCTAGACCTATACGCCTTCACCGTCTCATGGGTATCTCTAAAGCTACTTGTATGTCAACAACAATCTTTTATCTTCGTAACACACTGACGGTACTCTCTCCCTCAACCTTCACTCTATCTCTCTCGAAGTATATCTCGCTCACTACTATGTGTCTCTAACTATGATTCTCCCTGTGAAATCTCTTTCTCTCACACAAACACAAACTTTGTCTCCCGGGGTCTCATTTCTCTCTACTATTCCCATGTATGCCGCTCACACACACCCTCACACACATAGATGTCTCGCGCTCCCTATGTCTTAGTAGCTACGACTCTCCCTCTTAAATATCTCTCTCTCACACACAAACACGAACTACGTCTCACAGGGTCTCGTATCTCTCCACCATTCCTTTGTATGTCGCTCAGACAACCTCTCTCCCTAGGGATATCTCGCGTTCCTTGATATGTCTCTCTAGCTACGACTCTCCTTGTGAAATATCTTTCTCTCTCGCAAACACAAAACTCCGTCTCTCAGGATCTCATTTATCTCTGATATTCGTTTGTATGTCACTCACATGCACCCTCTCTCTATCTCTCTCCCACCCACACACATAACTCAACCGTCTGATCCACTTGACTATTATCTCTAACACAGACACTAGCCGATCTCCCTCTAGCTAGCATCTCTATGTTTCTATTTCTATGTTTCTCCAGCAACCTTCTTTCTCGCCCGCACTCTTGCTTCCTATCACGCACACTATATCTGTTTCTCTCTACATGCATTCATGCACCCTCTTTTTATCTTTCTCTCCCACACACATAACTCACCCCTCTGAACCACTCGGCTGTTAACTCTAACACACAAACTAGCAGATGTCCCTCTAGCTAGCATATATATCCCCTATCTATTTGTTTCTCCGTCAACCTTTCTTTCTAGCACGCACTCTTGCTTCCTATCACGCACATTATATGTGTTTCCCTATACATGCATCTATAGGTCGATCTCTTTTGCACACACATTGTGTCTCGCTCTCTCTCTTCGCCATAGATGCATGCTCCAGCCCACGCCACTCTCTCTTAAAGAAAAAAACACACATGCTCAATCATTGGGCCTTCTTCCCTCCACTCTCACATGCATGCATACTGTCATACTCATACCGATCCATCTCCCCCATCCCGTTGATCTCATGGCTAATGTCTCCTTTCTGTTATCTGGATCATGCGCGCACACACATACACACACACACATCCCACGTATGTATACCTTTTGCACATGCACGTTCAAAGGTCTCATATGTCTCCATATGTAGTTAATTACCCTCAACCCTCACCCCACATCGAATCTTTCTCTTCTTTTGTGCACATGAATTCCGTCTGGATGGGTCTCTTCTCTAGAACACACACTCACACTTAACTATCTCCTTCTAGCTACCCCCTCTCCCACTCCTTCCCTCTATCCCAGAAACCAATAAGACTATCGTTTTGTTTAATTCCCGCCTACATGCACCATCGATAGTAGTCTTCCTCGGTGTCCCTCGAACAAACACGTTATCTCGATGTCCACTCCTCTCACGCGCACACTCCTTCTCTTCCCTCTTTACGGGCCTCTTCTCTCTCGTACCCCCCCCCCCCTCGTTGGAGGCCTTTGCCATACACATCACCTCTCTAGGATGAAGCCACACACACTTAATTACTTTCCCTACCAAAGACTCAGTTTCACACACACACTATAAGACTCCATTTCACACACACATACTCTAGGTGGAGCATTTGTTCCTACCACCCTTCGTCCAACCTTACCCATATGATAATCAATCACCTTAATTTACTTATATAACATGGACAAATTTCATTTTATTTTAGTAGTTAGCAAACTTCTCATAATTATATAACGCAAATCACGAGCAGCAAGTGACCTTTTTTTACACAACCACATTAATATGGCCACGTAAATGGTATAAATCACAAGCTAAAGTGTAGTAACCATTATACTTATATCCCGATGCACAAGGTGCAGTACATGTCCGAAGAGTAGAGGCGCACGTACATTCTGTCTCTCAGAATCTCACACACATACCAGTTACGTGACGCCCCCTAAACAGACTCATATGTGTACAATTTGTGCATGCACGGGTACATGTGATGGAGCACATTTATTTAAGCCGGACGCCGAACCCAAATAGTAGCCGCATTCATTCCCCTCCCGCCGCCTCTTCTCCAGTTGCCATCGCTCGATAGCCATGGCCCGGCCGAAGGTAACGACATACGCCAAGCCCCCGCCGGAGCGGCGCTTTGATATGCTTCCAGAGATCTGGAGGCGGCGCGAAGCCCGGATCGAAGCCACCATGCCTCCGAAATCCGGACTAGCCAGAGCTGGAGGAGGAGGCAGTGGAAGCGGAGCAGCACAAGGAGCCAGAGGAGGAGAACGACGACGAGGGCGACGCGGAGCCGGAACAGGAGGACGACGGCACAGGCGAAGCGGAGCCGGAGGAGGAGGACAACGACGTGGGCGAGGCGGAGCCGGACGAGGAGGACTACGACGTGGGGGCGGTGGAACAGCAGGCCACCCTCGAGTCCATCCAGTCGGAGGCCGAGGTGGAGGCCAACCGCCGCTTCCACCGCCAGCAGGAGTGGGGATCAATGAGATGTTCGCTAAACTGGAGGAGGAGCAGGAGGAGCCGGAGTTGCAGCATGCGGCCGCCTACCCATCTCCGACAACGAGTAGTGTGGTCTAGCTTAGGTTATGTAGTACTTAGTAGTACTAGTTCTACTATTGCATGGTATGTATGGATTTGAGATATCTAGTACTACTCCTCAATGTAAACTGCTTTTAAGATGAATGAATGAAAGCTTGGCGACCGCCTTTTGTTTGTTAAAATAACATAATTCTAATACTCCCTCCTTTCTTGTTTATAGGGCTCATCTAAAAAAATAGATTTCCATTATACTCAGACTTAAAGGTCTTTGAGTCTCATGCTACATTTATTTCATAGAGATAAGAGAAAGGAAATTTTAGTGGTCATGCATGCATCTTTTGTGCTACTCAGTAGTACTACTATATTAGGGTTGACCGGTCGCTTCCCGCAGACGTGCCCGGGCGGTGGAAGTGGAAGGAGAAGGGAAGCGGGCTGTTGAGTACTATTACGCTAGTTGCAGCACGAACTCCAAGGAACATTCGTGCCAAACAATGCATAGTACACCAGAGGAGTGACATGGCTAGAACATGCAGTCTGTAGTTCGACAGCCTACCGCTCCGCCTCGCACGGTGTTTGGTCACGCAAGATTTGCATGCACGCATGTCACGCACGTAGTTGTCGAAGTCATGCTCGAAAAAGGGCGACGAGGTTCGCTAGTCCGCGTTGGTCCATGTGCCCGAAAAATAAACTAATCCCAAACGCTGTAAATGTCATGCGTGCTTTAATTCCAGGCTAGTGGATGGACGCGAACGTGCCGTACAACCAACCGCCCGCTAGCTCCCTAATCTCAAATATAAACCGCACTAGTGTGCGCCCACAGAACTTCATTTCCGAAGGGATGAAGCCCTGCAGTTACCATCTCCTCTCGTATAAACCAGCTCCACAAGGGACAAGGCAGTTTGTCGCCATTGCCATGGATTCGCAAGGCGGTGGTGCTTCTCATCCTCGTCGAGGTTGGGAGACCTAGGACGATGATCCTTTGGGAGAAATCTTAAGTCGCTCTGACTTCCTCACATCCGCAAGACTTAGCGGTACTTGCACCAAATATTTTAAGAGGGTGTGTAAATATGCGTGGGAGAAGGCCATGCTAGTTGGTCTGTGATAACCCACAAGTATAGGGGATCGCAACAATTTTCGAGGGTAGAGTATTCAACGCAAATTTATTGATTCGACACAAGGGGAGCCATAGAATATTCACGAGTATTAGCAGCTGAGTTGTCAATTCAACCACACCTGAAAGACTTAATATCTGCAGCAAAGTATTTAGTAGCAAAGTAGTATGGAAGTAACGGTAACAGTGGCAATAGTAACAGTAGCAGTTTTGTAGCGATTGTAACAGCAGTAGCAATGAAAATAACTTAGCAAAGATCAATATGTGAAAAGCTCATAGGCAATGGATCGGCAATGATAATTGTGTCGGATGATATTCATCATGTAGAAGTTATAACCTAGGGTGACACAGAACTAGCTCCAATTCATCAATATAATGTAGGCATGTATTCCGTATATAGTCATATGTGCTTATGGAAAAGAACTTGCATGACACCTTTTGTCCTACCCTCCCGTGGCAGCGGGGTCCTAATGGAAACTAAGGGATATTAAGGCCTCCTTTTAATAGAGAACCGGACCACAACATTAGCATTTAGTGAATACATGAACTCCTCAAACTACGGTAATCACCGGAAAGAATCCCAATTATTGTCATCTTGGGGTATGCGGATCATAATTCGTAATAGGTGTCTACAACTTGCAAGATAGGATCAAGAACACAAATATATTCATGAAAACATAATAGGTTCAAATCTGAAATCATGGCACTCGGGCTGTAGTGACAAGCATTAAGCATAGCAATGTCATAGCAACATCAATCTCAGAACATAGTGGATATTAGGGATCAAACACTAACAAAACTAACTCGATTACATGATAAATCGCATCCAACCCATCAACGTCCAGGTAGCCTATGATGGAATGTCTCACTCCCGACGGTGAGCATCATGAAATTGGTGATGGAGGAAGGTTGATGATGATGATGGCGACGAATTCCCCTCTCCGGAGCCTCGAACGGAGTCCAGATCTGCCCTCTCGATTAAGAACAGGAGGTGGCGGCGGCTCTACATCGTAAAATGCGACGAATCCTTCTCTCTGATTTTTTTCTCCCCGAATAGGGTTATATAGATTTGGAGTTGAGGTCAGAGGAGGTCCAGGGGGCCCACAAGCCTACAGGGCGTGCCCCGGGGGGGTGGGCGCGCCCCAGGGCTTATGGCCTCTGGGTGGCCCCCCTCTGGTTAATTCTTGCGCCAGTATTTTTTATATATTCCAAAAATACTCTCCATAAATTTTCAGGTCAATCCGAGAACTTTGATTTCTGCACAAAAATAACACCATGGCAATTCTGCTGAAAATAGCGTCTGTCCGAGTTAGTTCCATTCAAATCATGCAAATTAGAGTCCAAAACAAGGGCAAAAGAGTTTGGAAAAGTAGATACGATGGAGACGTATCAACTCCCCCAGGCTTAACCCATTGCTTGTCCTCAAGCAATTCAGTTGACAAACTGAAAGTGACAAAGAAAACTTTTACAAACTCTGTTTGATCTTGTTGTTGCAAATATGTATAGCCATTATTCAGGTTTTCAGCAAAGATTATGAACTAACCATATTCACAATAACATTTAGGTCTCACATTTACTCATATCAATGGCATAATCAACTAGCGAGCTATAATAATATATCTCAGATGACAACACTTCTTCAAAGCAATCATGATATAATATGACAAAATGGTATCTCGCTAGCCCTTTCTGAGACTGCAAAACATAAATGCAGAGCACCCCTGAAGATCAAAGACTGACTAGACATTGTAATTCATGGCAAAAGAGATCCAGTCACACTCATACTCAATATCAATTAATAACAAAGCATACAAATGACAGTGGTGCTCTCTAGCGGGTGCTTTTTATAAGAGGATTATGACTGACAATAAAAGTAAATAGATAGGCCCTTCGCAGAGGGAAGCAGAGATTTGCAGAGGTGCCAAAGCTAGGAGCTTTTTAAAACAGAGATAAATATAATTTTGAGCAGTATGCTTTCATTTTCAACATAACAACCTAGAGATCTCACTATCTTCCATGCTAGATACATTATAGGCGGTTCCCAAACAGAATGGTAAAGTTTTTACTCCCCCTCCACCAACAATCACACTCCACGGCTAGCCGAATCCACGGGTACCATCCATACCAACAATAGTCCTGGGGGAGTTTTGTTTAATTTATATTTTGATTTGATTTTGAGCATGGAACTGGGCAACCCAATTAATAGCCACTTTCTCATGAATGACAAGTGAATAAACACTCCTCGTGAGAATAACCCACATAGCATGGAAGATACTAACAACGCCCAGTCACTACATGAGCGATTCAGGCATACAAAACATATTATTATTTGAAGGTTTAGAGTTTGGCACATGGAAATTTACTTGGAATGGCAGGTAAATACCGCATATAGGTAGGTATGGTGGACTCATATGGAACAACTTTGGGTTTAAGGAAGTGGATGCACAAGCAGTAATCCCGCTTAGTACAAGTGAAGGCTAGCAAAAAGATTGAGGAGCGACCAACTAGAGAGCGACAACGGTCATAAACATGCATTGAGATTAACCAACATTGAATGCAAGCATAAGTAGGATATAAATCACCATGAACATAAATATCATGGAGGCTATGTTGATTTTGATTCGACTACATGCGTGAACATGTGCCAAGTCAAGCCACTTAAATCATTCAAAGGAGGATACCATCCTATCATACTACATCATAACCATTTTAAATTGCATGTCGGCACACAAGACAAACCATTATCCACTCCTAGCTTTTTAAGCATGGCATGAGTAACTATAATCTCTAATTGTCATTGCAAACATGTTTCATTCATAATAGGCTGAATCGGGAACGATGAGCTAATCATATTTACAAAAACAAAATAGGTTGAGTTCACACGAGCTTTTCTCCATCTCAATCATTTCATCATTTATCGTCATTATTGCCTTTCACTTGCACGATCGAACGATGTGAATAATAATAAGAGTGCACGTGCATTGGACTAAGCTGGCATCTGCAAACATTTCTTTAAAGGAGAAGACATGGTAATATGGGCTCTTTGTTAGATCAACAATAATGCATATGAGAGCCACTCAACATTTTCATCATGGTCTTCTGCTTACGACCCAAAAGAAAAGGAAAAGAATTTCAAAGAAATACACTGAAATATTTTTGGAGTTTTTATTTTCTGATCAAAGTAAAACAAGAACGGGAAAAACTATTTACACGGGAAAGTTCCCAAAAAACAAAAGAAGAACGAGAAATCTTTTTGGGTTTTCTTTTAATACTACTACTAAATAAACTAAAAAGAAAAACTAAAAAGAAGCGGGAACTAATTTTTTGGATTTTCTCAAAGTTTTTAAAACAGACTAGAAGAAAGCAAGAAAAGTAGACTAACATGGATAATACAATGAAAAAGTATGAACACCGACAACTGAAATGAGTGTGTGAACATGAATGTAATGTCGGTGAGAAATACGTATTCCCCCAAGCTTAGGCTTTAGGCCTAAGTTGGTCTAGGGCCACGGCTTGAAATAATCCTCTCCTCGATACTCCGGAGGGTCCTGGGGGTTCCACTGGTTGGCGAGCTCCTGTGGCTCACACTGATAGACAGGCTCCTGATGTGGGTCAGGAACTGGTGCTGGCTCAGGTGCTGGGGGTTGTGAAAGACCCCAAAATCTGTAGATGTCCTCGGGCATAATAGTGTACCTGCCTGAACGAATATCGAACAAAGAAGAAGCAGGCAGAGCAATAGACTCAAAAGTACCCTAACCAAATACTAGGTTGTAGAGGAGTCTCTTGTCCTTATCCTTCTTAATAAAATCATGAGCTACCATACTAGAATAGTTTAAATACTTAACAGGTAACAACATCTCCTCCTCATCATGCCTAATGGGTATCTCAAAATGTTTAGCAAGGCGGGAGGCATAGATACCTCCAAAAGAGGACCCTTCGAGCGGTTTGTGTTTAACCATCGAGCAACCATAGCACCCAAACTGAAAGTTCTATCAGTATATAAAGCATGGCGCAAAATGGCAAGGTCAGGGGCACTGAGGCCTCCACTCTCCCCACGACCAATCAAACATCTCCCAGCAAATAATGAATAATAACATAAAACAGGAAAATGTAAGCTAGCCACTCTTGCTTCCGACACCCCTCTCTCTTCCCCCATAGTAGTTTCATCAATGAAATCATCCACATCCCTAGGACGTGGCTCGCGGACACTGCCCTCATAAGGTAATTTGCAAACATCGCAAAAATCATATAATGTCATTCGCTTAGGCACATCATACAAGTGAAATTCTACCATGCACTAGTGGAAAAACGCCTAGCCACAACTATTTTTTTTCCAAATAGTGATGGTGTATGCCAAATTGGTACGCCAGCTATAAGTTGCTATTGCTGACGCTGGCAATATATCCAACGCCACTACTATGTGGGCCCAGTTGTCGTGACCAGTTGCAGCATATTGCTGTCGTGCGATTTATAAACACGCCATAGATACTTTACATTGTGCGGTCGTGTCTTCGCTCGAAACGCCAGCACTAAGTTGTGCTTATATATAGATGTGTTGGCAGTCCCTTTTTATCACATTCACTTCCATTCTCCACAAAATTCTACTACCTCTTACTTAGCTACTTTGGTGACAATGGACCCATCGGAGCTTGCCGAATCGGCACGAGCCGCCCGTTCGAGCCCACGTCGGTGTGGCTCGCAAGTTTGGGACTCCGCCGCCTTGGCCGAGCTCTCATCTAGCCCTGTTGGCCACGACATGCACTCGCCACGGCCAACGTAGCCAGCCCTGTCTGGCGAGTCATCCCGCTGCAGCGCGACGTCCCTTCGATGATCCGGCAGCTATGCCATCGGCGCAGAAGCTGCCAGGAATCGAGCGAGGGCACCTATGTTGCTTTTTTGTGGTTGTGGACGCCCTGCTGATAAGAATATGTCGCACACACAAAGTAATCCAGAGCGAGAGTTCTACATCTGCGGTAATCATGGAAAGGTACGTAATATGACAGAAAATACCTCGATATTCTGCTAATTTGCACAATTCGCGATCATTAATATATGTGTGTGTATATTGTGATCCATGTAGGCGTTAGGGACAAAATATTGCTACACATGGATATGGGTTGATCTCGTGCAAATGTACGTGAGGGAGTTGCTCAAGTACTCCATTGGTGAACTAAGACAACAGATAGATGAGATGCAGCTAAAGACTGATGTGATGCGCGGCCAAATCCAAAAATTCAAGATGCTTCGAGATGCCCTTTTAGCTGGTGTTATGCTTGGCCTCGTTCTCCCTGCTGGATCGGTGGCAGCTTTTTTTCTCGTGGGAATCATTACAGTGATGATGTTCTTAGTCTAGATCAAGAGTGTGTGTAGTACTAGAAGTTATATATATGTGTTATTATTTTTATCATTCAACTATTATGTATCTATACTAGATTAATGAGATCGATCGATGTTGGAAAATAACAAAATAAAATAATTAGTAAAAATAACAATATAATAAACAATAGGAAAATGAAGGACATGAGGATATGCACTAGGGTTAAGGAGAAGGAGAGTAAAGAGGCCGAGATGCAGTTCTTCGACCCATTGGTGAGCGAGCTTGCGAGAGATGACAAACTCGTGGAGGCCAACAAGATGATGTTACTTCAGTATGCAGCCAGGAAGAGCGCAGAGGAGGATCCCATAGACTGAGGAGCAAGGTCAGCAGGGGTGTCGTCGTAGGTCGACTAGGCATGACCACGAGGCCGGTCCCTCTGGCCACTAGCTTAGCGCGCGCTACCTTTTTCATATGAACTGTTTAACTTTATGCATGTTTTATGTTTGAACTACGCATGGTTTGTAGAACTGTTTTATTACAAGTACGTATGTGTTAATAACTAGTGGGCGGATGGCGTTGGTTCATACTAACTGCTTATTATGTTGCATTATATTTATGTGCATCTTATGTATGCTTATTTTTCTCAACTTCATGCATGAAAGCAGTAAATGGATGCCCCATGTGAGACATGTGGTTCGGTCAGATGCCAAAGGGATAAGAAGTTCTTCATAGATCTGCCGAATGACTTCCTCACTAGGACGGTATGTTTTACTTGAACATGTTTTGATTGAGTTTCATGCATGACAAGACTATTGTGTAACTAGCTAGCTACTTCTTTCTTTCAATTTTGCTCAGGTCATCCCTTGCGGGGCAAGGCGTGACTTCTTAGAGAAGTTTAAAGTTCTAGTTGATGCCACCGTCACATTCCAGTGCACCCTCATGAAGATGCTGACGGCCCAAAAATTCAATTGTCTTGTCACCAACGACGCAAACCGCACCTACTTTGGTTACCCTGGTTGGAAAGCCCTTGCACATGCTTACGAGATGGAAGCTGGGGAGAGAGCCACGTTCTACCTCGACTACGATCGTGATGAGATCATGGTCTACTACAAGCCTGCTGATAGCGATGATGGTGCACTTACTCCGGACTATGACCCTGACTCTGCCCGCCGAAAAGTCGTAGTTAGCTAGTTGGCTTGCATGGAAGATATCATGTTATTATAATCTCTATTTATTTGAACCTGTACATTCATATTTGTGTTACTTTGCCTACTTTGTTGAACTATATCAATAAGTCCATTGTTGAACATAAATGCTGTCATTGGGTCTATTTACAGTTGATTTAGTGACTGTTCTTAAATTGGATTATGCTATCATTCTGGCTGAAATCGCTGCTGTACAACTTTTATTTCAAATTTGAAAATCAAAATACTGGCGTCAAGAAAACATGGAACGTCACAACTGCTGACTAATATTGCTGGCATGGACAACGCGCCACGCCATTACCGTCCAAAATACTGATGGCGTAGGTTCCAACGCCAGCACTAAGTTTTAACACTGGCGCCATATTGGTGGCGTCGGGTGTCCACGCCACCAAGGCTGTTTTTGGCACGCCATAGCTAGGCTTTTCTCCACTAGTGATGGGAGGATCCTTCCTAGAATGAAAGTGAAAATTTTGCATGCAGGTATTAGTGAGTAGGAGGTATTGGTCACACTTATCGTGGAGGAAGTCAGTGATGCCAGCATTCTCCGCCAAATAATAGAAATCATCATAAATTCTGGCCGCCCTCAAGAATGCATCACTTGGCCATTCACATGGCCGAACCTCCGTGGTGCGAGGAAGGTTGTACTTAGTCTTCTTATCCTCATTTTCATTTTCATTTGAATTCCGGTCTGAAGAACCCCCTAGCCACCTCTTCATCCTCTTTCTTTTCTCTGAAAATTTCTGAAATTTTTAGTGACTCGAAATAAAAGTGAACAAAACTCAACAAGATTGATAGCAACTACTCCCACAAGTGTCTAGAGAGTATATCATGCAACAAAACTACTTTGGACCATATAAATTTGACATGTAAGCTCAAGAACAAGGTCACCACAGTAGAAAAAAATTGCAATATACAAAGCACTAGAACAAAAACTAATTGGACCATTGGAGGAGTCACATACCGAAGAACATTCCCCCGAAACAGTTTCGGAAACAAAGTTCCAAGAAAGGAGATCGAAAATGGCAGCAAAAGGAGCAAGAACACGGGTTTGAGCAATGGTGGGATTTTTTCTGGAGGAAGACGAAGTGGATGGGTGCTGTAATAAGTGAGGGGGACGCACGTGGGACCCACAAGCCCTGTAGGCACGCCCAGGGGGTGGGCGTGACCTGCGGGCTTGTGGCCCGCTGGTGCATCCCCCTGATTTGTTTTCAGTGCCAAAAATTCTTAAAAAATCTAGAAAAAATCATACTAAATTTCCAGGGCATTTGGAGGACTTTTAATTTCTGGACATTTTTTTATTTCACGGATAATGCAGAAAACAGACAAATAATATTATTTTTGCTTTATTTATTCTAAATAACAGAAAGTAAAAAGTGGGTACAGAGAGTTGTGTTTACTAAATTCATCCCTCTCATGCCCATGAAAAGGAATCTATTAACAAGGTTGATCAAGTCTTGTTAACAAAATACTTCCGAATGACATGAAACCGGAGAATCTTCGTATAACACTAGGTTACCTCAATAGGGATATGCATGTCCCCAACAAGAAGAAAATCATATTTCTTTTTGACAGTAGGGAGAGGGAACTCAAAACCTCCAATAGTAATTGTTGAAATTATTCCAATACTATTGATAGTATTCAATCGAGGTTGTTTCTTTGGAAAGTGTACCGTATGCTCATTACCATTAACATGAAAAGTGACATTGCCCTTGTTGCAATCAATAACAGCCCCTGCAGTATTTAGAAAGGGTCTACCAAGGATGATCGACATACTGTCATCCAAGGGTATATCAAGAATAACAAAGTCCGTTAAAATAGTAACATTTGCAACTACGACAGGCACATCCTCACAAATACCGATGGGTATTGTCGGTGCAACAAACCCTGGGTCCGTTGCCCAGACTGTGCACAGGCACGAGAAAAAGATCACAGCACCAAGACCAGAGTAAAGCAAAGGTATCAATTCTTTGAGGGATCCAAGCGCAGATCCAGAAGACCAAGATGAACCAGAGGAGCAAGTTATCGCTATGAAAAGAACCTCCCTCTACCGGGCAGGCGAGCCCGGCAAGGTTGGGTTTGCCCCGGAAGCAAGCTTCCAGATCGTCCTGGCAGGACTGCCGGGACTAGCGGAGGCAAGCCACGCCACCGCTCCACCTCACAACCAACCCAAGTCGCCAATCAGTGTGGTGTCAAGCCGCGGCGAGACTAAGTGGCTGCTATTTGCCACATGGCAGCCACTTCCTACAACAAGCACCTCCATATGACACCCGTCCTTAGACGTGTCAAGCAAGCAGGCACAAAGCTGGCAAAACAGCCAGGCAGGGCCTGCTGGGCGAGCTGTGATGTGACGTTGAGCGGTGCATTTATTGCGCTCTGTCAGCCTGCAGGATAGGTATGATAGCACTGTTTGCTATCTAATCAGTGCATAATGACTGATTTGCCACTGTGGTGACCCCTTAATCTATAAAAGGAGGCCCATGGCGACCGTAGAAGGGGTTGGACAGTGGATTGGCTAATCCACATTACGCCCGTTCTCACCTTGAGGCAACCCCGCCGGGCAAATGGGCTGCGCTCACCACCATCTTTTCCATCATCAATCCACCAAATCAGGAGTAGGGTTTTACGCCTCACGGCGGCCTGAACCTGGGTAAAAACTGCCTACGTGATCTCCGTCGTGCTGTTCCACGCTTCTCCGCTGTTTGTGCAACGTGCCATCCCCCTCCCCCGAACCAGAAAGTGTCTCTTGGTCCCATAGGTGGCCGTGGTTTCCCGCAACATCTTTGGCATGCCAGGTAGGGGGGTCACTTGCGCGAACCCGAGAGCATGAGATGCACGTCATCTTCATCGCCATTTTTATCATCAACGGCTCCATCGACTATGGTGCCCAAGAAGAAGCCCGGTGCCGTGGCTCGCCCGTCCACTTCGAGGGCCCCGCCGCCCGCGGCCGCCGTCGTCGCGAGGAATGCGGAGGCGCACGAGGATGTGGGCGCTGCGGGGGACGCAGTTGGCACAGGTGGCATTGTCAACGTCTCCCCCGCGACCGAAGTAGGAGCGGGAGGCACCTGAGAAGAGCAACATCGGCAACATCACAGCGGTAATGCTCCACGAGGTACGAACGAAGGGGTTATTCCATCTGTACCTCTTCCCCTCGCCGAAGGGCACAGTCGCAGTGGTGGCGCCCGGTCTGGGGCGAATCGCCACCCTCCGGCCGCCCCTGTCACAGGCGCGACCGCAGGGCGCGCGCCTCCCCCGGAGCGGGTTGACCCAGCCACCGTGCCCAATGGAGCCGCTGGCCCTCAAGCACATTCACCGCGTCACCATGCCATCCAAGCGGCTGGTCTGCAACAGCAAAGGCGCTAGGCGGTCGCCACCGGCACCGTTAGAAGACGGGCAACGATGCGGTCCACTTCATCATTATCGATGCCAAGCACCGCTACAAAGGCCATGGCGCGGGCCCGGCTGCTGTTGCGGTTCCTGCCAGCGGCTGATCAGATGGATGAGTGGAGAGCCACCATTCAGAGCCTGATTGGCTTCGCCGAGGCTGGGGGCTCACAGCGAGCTGGCCCGCCGTGGCCTCCCCAGGCGACGACGGCGGCTCGTGCTGCTGGTCGTACAGAAGGGGCCGCCCTCATGGTGCAGTCCCCACCACGGCAATGAAGAACCCGACGACGTCTTGATGGCCTCTTCCTACCCTCTAGCACGTCAAGGCCAACGGCGAGCCCCAGAGGACAGGCGGAGGGGAGGCGTGCGAGTCATCATCGAGCGATGCCGCGACGACCACCGCCGGACCAATGGGTGCGATGGCCCCGACGTCGACGAGCCTGCGCTCGAGGGTGGCGGGTGCCTGCCTTCTGAGGTTGGGTGCCCTGCTTTCACTCATGAGCTGCAGCGAGTCCGTTGGCCATCCACTCGCACGTTCAAGCCAGAGATACCAGAGAAGTACGACGGGAGGCTGAACCCGGCAGAGTTCTTGAGCATCTACACCATCGCTGTTCAAGCTGCCGGGGGAAGAGATGAGACGGTGTTTGCCAACTACTTCCCTTTGGCACTCAAGTCCAATGTGAGGTCTTGGCTGATGTGCCTGCCGAAGAACTCCATTTCAACATGGTCTGACCTATGCCATGAGTTCATTGGCACCTTTACGGGCGGCCATCAAGAACCAGGGCGGCCCAGCGACTTGCAGCTTCTCCAACAGAAAGAAGGAGAGACTCTATGGAAGTATTTGCAAAGATTCAGCAAAGTCCACAGAAATATCCCAGATATCCACCCGGCGGCTGTGATAGTTGCCTTCCAATCCAATGTGCGCAACCACAGGATACGTGCCAAGATGAATGTTCGGTTGCCCAAAACTGTGAAGGAGCTTTACACCTTGGTGGACAAATGCGCTCGGTTGGAGGAGGGGAGGAAACACCCTGGAGAGGAAGATTGCATCGACATCGACTCAAAAGATGACGACGAATCCACTAGTCAGAAGAAGAAGAACAAGAAGCGCAACAAGAGGCGCAAGGATAAGGCAGTGATGAGTGTTGAGAGATCGAGCACGCCTAGTACCGGCAAGAAGGTTAAGGCCGAAGCCCTCGGCAAGGAAGCTGCCGCGTGCGCTGACTGTCGGGAGGCTGCGGCTGCCGAGAAGGCTGGGAAAGGCGATGGTCTGTATTGCAAGATTCATCGGACCAAAGGCCACGATCTCCAAGAGTGTCATCAGGTGGAGGAGCTCGTCAAGAGGTAGAGGGCTGAATATTAGAAGCGTGATAAGGAAAAAGGTCAGAATGGCGCTTGCGGGAAGAGCCGAGGCGGTGAAGCAAATCACCCCAGCAAGGCTGTTTGGAACCAAGGGAAACCCGCCAGGGGCCGAGAGAAGGAAGGTTGCAATAACAAGAGTGATGAAGGGGATGAAGAGGAAACCAGCGAGCAGGAATTCCGGAAGGCTACTGACGCCCTGTGCATTGACAAGGGTGCATCTTTGCACTCCTCTCACCGCCAACTTAAACGGTGGGTGCGTGAGGTCAATGCCATGGAGCCAGCAGCAGAGTCTCAGAAGCCGCTCAAATGGTCACGCACGCCCATCATCTTTGACGAAGAGGATCATCTGGACCGCACCACCATGGTAGGATGTTTGCCGTTGTTGGTCTCACCAAGAATTCGCAACCTCAAAGTCACAAAGATGTTGGTTCACGGCGGGGCCGGGTTGAATCTGATCTCCCCAATGGTTATCAGCAAGCTTCAGATAGCAGAGGAGGAGCTAAAGGTCACGGGCACATTTCAAGGAGTCAATCACGATAGGAGTCATCCCAAGGGAAAGATCACGTTGCCAGTGACATTTGGGGGAGAATTGAACTACCGGACTGAGAAGGTTGTGTTTGATGTAGTCGACCTCCCCCTGCTGTACAATGGGATCCTTGGACGCCCAGCGCTGGTGAAATTCATGGCGGCATCCCACTATGCCTATAACAACTTGAAGATGCCAGGGCCGGTAGGAGTCATTTCCATCCCATCAGACGAGAAAGACGCAATCATTTGCATGGATAAGATGTACCGGGATGCAGTCGCGGCAGAGGCCATGGCAGTAGCAGTCCCCGCCAAGGAAAACAAAGGAAAGAAGGATAGCAGGGACACCAGCAAGGAATCCGGGAAGCATACCTCTTCAGAGTGCGCTGCGCCTATTGATGACTTGCCGGAGAGTTCCAATAGCAAGAGATCCAAGGTTGCCGCACCACATGTGAAAAAGGTCCCGACAGGGCTGGCTTGCGTTGATGGTACCTTTACTATCAGCGCCACCATTGATGACAAATAGGAAAGCGTGTTTGTTGCCTTCCTGCAGGCGAATATCGATGTGTTTGCCTGGCAACCATCTGATATCCCCGGTGTTCCCAGGGAGATAATCGAGCACCACCTTGTTATCTGCCCACATGCCCGACCCGTCAAGCAGAAGGTTCAAAAGTAGGCCTTGGAAAGGCAGCAGTTCATTGCCAAAGAGATTAAGAAGCTTGAGGCAGCTGGTCTGGTCAGAGGAGTACTGCTTCCGACATGGTTAGCAAAACCAGTGGTCATGGGCAAGGCTAATGGAAAATGGAGGCTTTGCATAGATTTCACAGATCTTAACAAGCCTTGGCCAAAGGACCCATTTCCCTTGCCGCGCATCGACCAGATTGTGGACTCCACTTCAGGTTGCGATTTGCTCTCCTTTATGAATGCATACTCTGGATATCATCAGATCTTCATGTCCAAGGAAAACGAAGAGAAGACCTCGTTCATCACCCCATGTGGTACGTACTGCTTCATGCGCATGCCTTTCGGGTTAAAGAGTGCCGGGTCCACTTTTGCAAGAGCGGTCCAGATTGGTTTTGAACCACAGTTGCACAGAAACATTGAGGCATATATGGATGATATTGTGGTTAAGACCAAGGACAGATTGACCCTCATCCAAGATTTGGAGGAGACATTTGTTAATCTGCGCAAGATCGACTTGAAGCTGAATCTGGAGAAGTGTGTGTTTGGCGTTCCCTCCGGTAAGCTACTTGGGTTCTTCGTATCCCATCGGAGGATCGAAGCCAACCCCGATAAAATCAAGGCTATCGAGCAGATTCAGGCACCCAATACAGTTAAAGATGTGAGGCGTCTGACAGGGTGCGTTTCCGCACTTAGTAGATTCATCTCCAAGTCTGCCGAGCGCGCCTTGCCGTTCTTCAAAATTTTGAAGAAGGCAGGGCCCGTGAAGTGGAACCCGGAAGCAGACGCAGCGTTACAAGACTTGAAGACCTACTTGTCCTCTATGCCCACCTTGGTTGCTCCCAAACCACAAGAGTCGTTGCTACTATACTTAGCAGCAACTAATCAAGTGGTTAGTGCAGCCCTGGTAGCACAGCGGGAAGTGGAGGAAACAGAGAGCGAGCAAAACCTGGCAGGACCGAATGAGAATCAGGGTAAAGAGGAGCACGGCAGCAGGAGCGACCCCAAGGATGTGGCAAGGAAGAAAGTGGTGCAGCGCCTAGCATACTTCGCCAGTTCCCTGTTATAGGGGGCTAGATCGAGGTACTCTGGTGTGCAAAAGTTGATTTTTGGCCTCATTATGGCCTCAAGGAAACTACGCCACTACTTCCAAGCCCACGAGATCACGGTTGTCACCCACTTTCCGTTGCAAAGGATACTCCGAAATCCTGAGGCTACCGGCAGAATAGTGGAGTGGGCTTTGGAGTTATCTAGCTTTGGCCTGAGATTTGAGAGCACATCAACAATTCAGAGCAATGCATTGGTAGAGTTTATTGCAGAATGGACGCCAAGCCCTAATGAAGAAGTGCTGGAAACAGTTACCCCCGGCAAGGAGGTGCCCCAAGAATGGATAATGTATTTCAATGGTGCATTCTCCCTGCAAGGTGCTGGGGCTAGCATGCTTCTCGTTGCTCCCACTGGGGAGCACTTGAAGTACGTCGTCTAGATGCATTTTCCCCGCGAGGAGGCAACCAACAATACAACAGAGTATGAAGGGCTCCTTGCCAGGCTGAGGATTGCCATGGAATTGGGAATCAAGAAACAGATCATTCGAGGAGATTGACAACTTGTGGTGAGACAAGTCAACAAGGATTACCAAAGTCCATTGATGGAGGCATACTTTGAGGAAGTGAGAAGATTGGAGGAACACTTTGCCGGATTGCAAACAGAGCACGCACCCCGTGCGAAAAACAGCATAGCTGATCATCTGTCAAAGTGTGTTGCACAAAAACTTCCTGTGGAACCAGGAACTTTTGTTCTCCATCTTACTCAGCCCTCCGTATCCCCGGCAACACTGGCCCGAAAGAGGAGGAAATTGGACTCCGGTAAGCCTCTCCCGGTAGAGCCCCTCAGGGCTCCTAGCAGGGACCCTGCCAGAAACAACTACCCATCGCTTGCCGGGCTACGCTCTCCTCCCGGGCCATCAATCCCCGCGGTTGAGGAATGCGTTCCCGCAGATGAGGAGGTGCCATTAGTCCTTGTTGCCGAGCCCCAGGATCCAACTTGGGCAAGGCACATTGTCCATTTCCTCCAAACTGGAGAATTTCCCGATGAGCAAGAGGAAGCTGAAAGAGTAGCCCGGAGGGCCAGTATGTATCAGTTTGTCTATGACACTCTGTACAGAAAGAGGCCCAACAGTGTGAAATTGAAGTGCATTTGCCGGGAAGAAGGAAAGGAACTGCTGGCAGAAATACACAAAGGCATGTGCGGCTCCCACATTGGATCAAGGGCATTAGTTGGGAAAGCATTCCGGCAAGGATTCTATTGGCCCACAGCCCTCCAAGATGCTGTCGAGCTAGTCACTAAGTGTGAAGCCCGCCAGTTCCATTCCAAGGACATCCATCTGCCTGCACAAGCTCTTCAGACAATCCCTTTGTCATGGCCGTTTTCGGTCTGGGGGCTCAATATCCTCGGCCCTTTCCCCCAAGCTGCCGGGGGCTTTGAATTCTTGGTCGTTGCCATCGGCAAGTTTACAAAGTGGCCGGAAGTAGATGCCGTGAGAAAGGTGACTGCTCAGTCAGCTATCATGTTCTTGAAAGGATTGGTGTGCCGCTTCGGGGTCCCTACCCAGATCATCACCAATAATGTCACCCAGTTCACGAGCCGCGCCTTCATTCAATACATTCATGCCCTCGGAAGCAAGATCTCATTTGCTTCTGTTGCACATCCCAGAAGCAATGGACAAGCTGAGAGGGCGAACGCTGAAGTGCTGCGAGGACTCAAGATGAGAACATTTGATATGCTACAGAACTGCGGCAGGCGATGGATTGATGAGCTGCCGGTAGTTCTCTGGTCCCTCAGAATGACACCAAATCGAGCTACCGAGCAGACTACCTTCTCCCTAGTCTATGGGGAAGAAGCAGTTATCCCCACGGAACTCATTTATGGGTCGCCTCGAGTGCTTGCCTACGATGAAGTAGCGCAGGATCAGCACCGGCGTGACGACGCTGTGCTTCTCGAGGAGAACCGTCTTCGGGTTGCTACGCGTGCTGCACGCTACCAGCAAGCCCTGCATCGCTATCACAACCGCAGGGTTTATGCCCGGTGTTTTGAGGAAGCTGACCTTGTCCTTAGGCGCGTTCAGTCCGCCAAGGGTCCGAAGAAGTTGAAGTCGAAGTGGGAAGGCCCTTACCGGGTAGTACAAGTCACCAGACCTGGCGCAGTCCGTATGGAGACCGGAGATGGCATTCAATTGCAAAACTCATGGAATATTGAGCATCTCCACTAGTTCTACCCGTAAGGCATGGCTGTCGGGCCCTGCCCGGTAGCCACCCTTTTGTACAGGCCTTGCCCCAATTGCATGTAACCCCTTGTAAAAAACCAGGTGCAGACCCTGAGCAATAGAAAAATAAATGAAGCGCTGGGGGCCCCCGACAAGTTGCATGCATGCATAAGCATTTCATGAGCATCGCATGTTCATGTAGATAAGATCGCATCTGGCATCATTTCCATCTACACAAAACTGTAGGTTCCTACCGAAAACTTGGCCTTCTAGGGAAGCTGGAAAGATGGGCCAACACTGCGATCTCCGGCAAGCCAAACAGATAAGTTTTGTCTCTTGTCCATACGTGTTCTGTAAGCAAAGACTTCTGCATAAGAGAACCCCGCCGCTTTTTGAAACTTAGGTGCTCCCATAATTTGACTCGAACGCTGCTTTGGTCAGGATGGTCGCAGTAGCCTTTGATGAAAAAAGATTGGCGGGGGGTACCAGCAGGATAGACTGCCGGGGGCAACTCGTTTAATTAAAACTATAGAGGCACTCCACCTCTGCATGGATGTATACATGCACGAGTCCCCGGTAAGGTTCATCTTTTTCATTAATATGCTGATCAAACAAGTACAGACCTTACAGGACACAGACATGGATTCAAGAGATTACATTATTTGAACTAAAATTTGGCAAGTGCCAACAGATTTAAGATTGAAAAAAGATAAGTGCCCCGTGATGCCTTTGCCCTTGTCCATCTCCTTCAGGAAATCATGGGGAGGGACTAGGGAGGAAGAGCCTGGCTGGGATTCGATGCCTCCCCAAGATCAGGATGGCGCCACTTCAAAGCTAGGAGGAAGAGACCGGAGGGCAGGTGCGGATGGTGACGCTGCCGGAGGCCCAGACTTAAGTTAATGAAGAAGCTAAGAAGATCTCAAGGGGCCAGCCACTTCCACACCCCTGCCTGTGCACTGGTTAGGGCCTACCCCGACGACGCCTGGCAGCGCATTCGGGCCAGGCCCGGAGGCTTCTGTCAGTGCAAGAAACCCTAGGTCCATTGCACAGACTTTGCACAGGCATGAGAACAAGATCACATCACCAAGACTAGAGTAAAGCAAAGTTATCAATTCTTTGAGGGTTCCAAGCGCAGATCCAGAAGACCAAGATGAGCCAGAGGAGCATGTTATCGCTAAGGAAAGAACCTCCCTCTGCCGGGTAGGCGAGCCCGGCAAGGTTGGGTTTGCCCCGGAAGCAAGCTTCCAGATCGTCCCGACAGGCCTGCCGGGACTAGCGGAGGCAAGCCACGCCACCGCTCCACCTCACAACCAACCCAAGTCGCCAATCAGTGCGGTGTCAAGTCACATAGAGACTAAGTGGCTGCTATTTGCCACATGGCAGCCACTTCCTACAACAAGCACCTCCATATGACACCCGTCCTGAGACGTGTCAAGCAAGCAGGCACAAAGCTGGCAAAACAGCCAGGCAGGGCCTGCCGGTCGAGCTATGATGTGACATTGAGCGGCGCATTTAATGCGCTCTGTCAGCCTGCAGGATATGTATGATAGCACTGTTTGCTATCTAATCAGTGCGTAATGACTGATTTGCCACTGTGGTGACCCCTTAATCTATAAAAGGAGGCCCATGGCGACCGTAGAAGGGGTTGGACAGTGGGTTGGCTAATCCACACCCTCGTAGACTCGTACACCCATTCTCACCCAGAGGCAACCTCGCCGGGCAAATGGGCTGTGCTCACCACCATATTTTCCATCATCAATCCACCCAAGCAGGAGTAGGGTTTTACGCCTCACGGCGGCCCGAACCTGGGTAAAAACTGCCCGCGTGATCTCCGCCGTGTTGTTCCACGCTTCTCCGCTCTTTGTGCAACATGCCATCCCCCCGCCGAACCAGAAAGGGGCTCTTGGTCCCATAGGTGGCCGTGGTTTCCCGCTACAGGTATAGCAGTTGATTTATCAGCCATTTGCAAAGAGATTTCGGTAGGTGTCAACTTATTCAAATCAAGTCTACGATCTAAAGAGAAAGGCATAACACTAACACCGGCTCCAAGATCATATAAAGCAGTTTTAACATAATTTCTCTTAATGGAGCAAGGTATAGTTGGTATTCCTGGATCTCCTAGTTTCTTTGGTATTCCACCTTTAAATGTGTAATTAGCAAGCATGGTGGAAATTTCAGCTTCCGGTAACTTTCTTTTATTTGTAACAATATCTTTCATATACTTAGCATAAGGAGACATTTTCAGAATATCAGTCAAACGCATACGCAAAAAGACAAGTCTAAGCATTTCAACAAAGCGCTCAAAGTCTTTGTCATCCTTTTTCTTGGATGGTTCAGTAGGAAAGGTCATGGGTTTCTACACCCACGGTTCTCTTTCTTTACCATGTTTCCTAGCAATATAGTCTCTTTTATCATATCTTTTATTCTTAGGTTGTGGGTTATCAAGATCAACAGCAGGTTCTATCTCCACATCATTATCATTTCTAGGTTGAGCATCAACATGAACATCATCATTATCATTATTACTAGGTTCGTGTTCATCACCAGATTGTGTCTCAACATCAGAAATAGAAATATCATTTGGATTCTCAGGTGTGTCTACAACAGGTTCACTAGAAGCATGCAAAGTCCTATCATCTTTCCTTTTCCTTTTAGAAGGACTAGGTGCATCTGTATTAATTCTATGAGAATCTTGTTCAATTCTCTTGGGATGGCCCTCAAGATATAAAGGTTCCTGAGTCATTTTACCACCTCTAGTCATGACTCTAACAGCATTATCATTGTTCTTACTATTCTCTTCATTAAGCAAATCATTTTGTGCCTTGACCACTTGTTCTACTTGAGTTTTTATCATGGAAGCATGTTTACTAATAATCTTGAGATCATTAACAGTTCTACACATATAGTCACCCAAGCAATAAACCATATAAGCATTACGTTTCAATTGTCTACTAACATAAGCATTGGAGTTTTCTTGCTTAACAATAAAGAAATTCTTCCAAGCATGGACTAGCAGATTTAGTATAAGGGATATCACCTTCATCAAATCTATAGAGAGAATTTACCTCTACTACCTGTGTCGGAGTATTAAGACCATGTATTTCTTCAATAGGTGGTGAATTCTTAACATCTTCAGCTTTAATACCTTTTTCTTTCATAGATTTCTTTGCCTCTTGCATATCTTCAGGAATGAGAAATAGAATACCTCTCTTCTTTGGAGTTGGCTTAGGAGGTGGTTCGGGAACAGTCCAATCATTATCATTATTCAATAGTACTTCAGCTTGTTCATAAGTTCGTTCCCTGAAAACACAACCAGCACAACTATCTAGGTGGTCCCTAGAAGCATCGGTTAGTCTATAATAAAAGATATCAAGTATTTCATTTTTCTTGAGAGGATGATCAGGCAAAGCATTAAGTAATTGGAGAAGCCTCCCCCAAGGTTGTGGGAGACTCTCTTCTTCAATTTGCACGAAGTTAAATATTTCCTGTAAAGCAGCTTGTTTCTTATGAGCAGGAAAATATTTTTCAGAGAAGTAATATATCATATCCTGGGGACTACGCACACAACCAGGAGCAAGAGAATTAAACCATATCTTAGCATCACCCTTTAATGAGAAAGGAAGCAACTTAAGAATACAGTAATAGCGAATTTTTTCCTCATGAGCAAATAGGGTGGCTATATCATTCAATTTAGTAAGATGTGCCACAACGGTTTTAGATTCATAACCATGGAAAGGATCAGATTCAACCAAAGTAATCAACTCAGGATCGACAGAGAATTCATAATCCTTATCAGTAACAAAGATAGGTGAAGAGGCAAACTTAGGATCATATTGCATTCTAGCATTCAAAGATTTTTCTTTCCACTTGCATAGCAATTTCTTAAGATAATCTCTATCCTTACAAGCAAGAAAGTCCCTAGCTACCTCTCCATCCATAACATAACCCTCAGGTATAACAGGCAATTCATATCTAGGAGAGCTAGGTCTAGCAGGTTATTCAAAGTGTTTAGTCTCAATAATTTCATCAGTTTCAGAAATATCATCAGTTTCAGCATTCTCAATATCTTTTGCTCTAGTAAGTTGTTCATCAAGAAATTCACCCAGTGGCACAGCATTATCAAGCAGAGCAGTTGTATCATCATAAGTGCATAGCAGAAGTAGCACCATCAATTACTTGCGACATATCAGAATTAATAGCAGGGGTAGGTGTCGCAAGCTTACTCAAAACAGAAGGTGAATCAAGTATAGAGCTAGATGGCAGTTCCTTACCTCCCCTCGTAGTAGAGGGAAAATCTTGGTTTTGTTATCTTTCAGATTCCTCATAATGATCAACAGATATAAATCCCGAGTCACTCAGAGAATAGAGCTATGCTCCCCAGCAACGGCGCCAGAAAAAGGTCTTGATAACCCACAAGTATAGGGGATCGCAACAGTATTCGAGGGTAGAGTATTCAACCCAAATTTATTGATTCGACACAAGGGGAGCCAAAGAATATTCAGAAGTAGCATCATCAATTACTTGCAACATATCAGAATTAATAGCAGGGGTAGGTGTCGCAAGCTTACTCAAAACAGACGGTGAATCAAGTGTAGAGCTAGATGGCAGTTCCTTACCTCCCCTCGTAGTTGAGGGAAATATCTTGGTTTTGTTATCTTTCAGATTCCTCATAATGATCAACAGATATAAATCCCAAGTGACTCAGAGAATAGAGCTATGCTCCCCGGCAACGGCGCCAGAAAAAGGTCTTGATAACCCACAAGTATAGGGGATCGCAATAGTATTCGAGGGTAGAGTATTCAACCCAAATTTATTGATTCGACACAAGGGGAGCCAAAGAATATTCATGAGTATTAGCAGCTGAGTTGTCAATTCAACCACACCTCAAAGACTTAATATCTGCAGCAAAGTATTTAGAAGCAAAGTAGTATGGAAGTAACGGCAACAGTGGCAATAGTAACATACTAGCAGTTTTGTAGCGATTGTAACAGCAGTAGCAACGAAAGTAACTTAGCAAAGATTAATATGTGAAAAGCTCGTAGGCAATGGATCGGCAATGATAAATGTGTCGGATTATATTCATCATGTAGCAGTTATAACCTAGGGTGACACGGAACTAACTCCAATTCATCAATATAATGTAGGCATGTATTCCGTATATAGTCATACTTGCTTGTGGAAAAGAACTTGCATGACATCTTTTGTCCTACCCTCCCGTGTTAGCGGGGTCCTAATGGAAACTAAGGGATATTAAGGCCTCCTTTTAATAGAGAACCGGACCAAAGCATTAGGACTTAGTGATACATGAATTCCTCAAACTACGGTAATCACCGGAAAGAATCCCAATTATTGTCACCATGGGGTATGCGGATCATAACTCGTAATAGGTGTCTACAACTTGCAAGATAGGATCATGAACACAAATATATTCATGAAAACATAATAGGTTCAGATCTGAAATCATGGCACTCGGGCCCTAGTGACAAGCATTAAGCTTAGCAAAGTCATTGCAACATCAATCTCAGAACATAGTGGATACTAGGGATCAAACCCTAACAAAAATAACTCAATTACATGATAAATCTCATCCAACCCATCATCGTCCAGCAAGCCTACGATGGAATTACTCACTCCCGGCGGTGAGCATCATGAAATTGTTGATGGAGGAAGGTTGATGATGATGATGGCAATGAATCCCCCTCTCCGGAGCCCCGAACGGACTCCAGATCTACCCTCTCGATGAAGAACAGGAGGTGGTGGCAGCTCCGTATCGTAAAACGTGATGAATCCTTCTCTTTGATTTTTTTCTCCCTGAATAGGGTTATATAGAGTTGGAGTTGAGGTCGGAGAGGGTCCAGGGGGCCCACAAGCCTGCAGAGCGCGCCCCAGGGGGGTGGGCGCCCCCTAGGGCTTGTGGCCTCTGGGTGGCCCCCCTCTGGTTAATTCTTGTGCCAGTATTTTTTATATATTCCAAAAATATTCTCCATAAATTTTCAGGTCAATCCGAGAACTTTGATTTCTGCACAAAAATAACACCATGGCAATTCTGCTGAAAACAGCGTCTGTCCGGTTTAGTTCCATTCAAATCATGCAAATTATAGTCCAAAACAAGGGCAAAAGAGTTTGGAAAAGTAGATACGATGAAGACGTATCAGGCTGTCATGCGTCCTCGAGGACGAGGATGTTTCCTTGGGGGTCTCTCTAGTGCGGCATAGCTGTAGTTGCAAGTTGACGACCCTTGAGATGCTGATGTTGAGGGGCACTTGGATTTTGTCCGATGAGCAGATAAGTGATGAGTTTGTTCACGTAGTAAATGCATTCTAAAGACTACTTCCATGTCCATTTCCTAATTCCCCCACTACCCATTGTTTCACAGGTTAGGCTTGGTGCCACTGGAGATTGCCTTGCATATGTACAGGAGGGTACCAACATCAATTTGCACAACATCTACAATGGTGACACCGTTCCTGTAGAACCTTTGTCCAACTTTGGGATCAGCCATGCAATGGGCCATTGCCTGAATTAGTACGATGGAACCACGGTGAGATTGAAGAAGAGAGCAATCCCGGAAGCCCCGATAAGGTCATCTGCCAACCAAAATTACACTCTCATCGCGGTGTTCGACATCGCGATTGCTTTCACGAACACTACACATGGCGGTCAAAGGTGGCCCATGCTGTCTGCGGCCGATTTGTTGTCGTACAAGTCCGAAGACGTTGTGCTCCTTTCTAACCGCATCTTCCCGGTGACAAACCAGGGTACTTGTTTCGTATGGGAGACATCATATGGTATACTCCCTCTCTTCCAGTTTATTTGTTTTGTATTTTTCCGTTTTATAAGTTTCAAATTCAAATTTAGAGCTCCCCATCACATGTTGAGATTACAATGTGCATTAAATCATTGCGTGCATGTAGTAGTTTTTTATTGGTCATGCATGCATGCATTGCAAGTAACATTTTTTACCACAATTTTTTAGGAAACTGAGTGCAATAATTGAGTAGTTTTGCAAACTAACAGTACTACACCTGAAACGGTACAAAATCAATGCCACCACCATGCCCACGTCTGACCGCCCTGGCCGACCCAAACCCCCTCCCTTGCCGACGCGCGCTTCCCGCCTGAAACGGTCAGCGCCGCCCCAGAGCATCAGTGCCGCATTAATGCCTGGCCAGAGCAGAGGCAACCTCTCACTGGCGCCAGCTTTGAAGCAGCGCGACGACCGAGAGAGCGCCGCTTCCCAGTGCACGCGACTGCTACGCGTCGAGGCTGGCCATAGTGGTGGTAACTTAGCTGGTACATACACTCGGGAATAGCATACATGGTGATGTGGCAGAGAATTAAAGAAGAGACAGGGGGTCATGCATGGCAATAAATAGGATCATCTATGATACTACTCTATGATACTATGCACTATAAAAGTAGTATATCATACACTAGTATCATGCACCAGTATATTCTATTATATGATACTCCCCACAATGAGTAGCCTCAAAGGACACCACAGCCGGCTGTCATCCGTGCGCCACTCACATTACAGTTGCAACTTGTTTAGAGTAGGTTTTACTCCAGTTTGTATGAAAACTGTAATGTATCTCGTCCGGTTTATATGAAAAGTTTTCAAAATGTAATGATTTTCGTTGGTTTCTGTGAATTCCGCCTTGTTTGCATGATTATGTAGGGCAAATTAATCCCCCGATCAAAATCAGATCGCCATTCGTGGATGTGCATGGGGCAATTGGTCTAACTTGGAACCTTGTAGCTAACAACACCCAGTTGGGACGTACTATCTTAGCAGTCGTTACCCATGGTACCATTGAAGGGCAACAAGGTGCCACGATCTATCATGATCGGACCCTGATTATGTATCCAGGTAATCACTTCTCTCCGATCTAAGAGTAGTAGAGCCAGGAGCTATCGTATATCTTATATCCATGTCACCTTATAACATTTCAGTACATGTCTCTTTATACTCCAGGAGCAGGAGTAGTTCTTTCCTTCTTTTTTTATTGATTGGGATAGTCATCTACGCAACTTTATAGTGCCAGTTGTATAAACTATAAAGGACTTAACAATTTCAATTCCGTGTAGTACTAGCTAGGTAGCCATAATCCCATCAAACAAACCTACTCCTCCTTTAATTAATGTACACGGCCCAGGTAACACTCTCAAATTGTTTGTCGTCGCCCGTGCCACAGCTGGTCTATACATTGCTTCCCTTCCCCCTCATAGAAATAAGCAATATCAAGTATTTTATTTTAATCAGTATCCTCTGCTTACGTCACCTTATTGTACTGCATGGACCATAACCATGCACGTCACCATGTATCCAGGTTTGAGATGCCAGGTGTACTAGATGGACGACGGCGTGTTCGACCCCCGTGATGCTACCTGGGTGCGGATGAACACACTTGAAGAGTACTCGATTTTCATTGGGGACAACTACACCATAGTGCAAACGATGCCACCTTCCATGCATGACGCCGACGCACTGCCGTTCAGGAAGAACGGGTGCGTTTTCATTCAGCCCCGACGGATTCATATCTTGAGCGCCCCTATCACTGATCTATGCCGCTTCAGTTTGGATGAGTCTCCATCGTGGGGAGCCACACTAAGAAGCTGCGATGATATGGACTCCCGTTGCCCACCATTATGGAACATGTCATCTATGAAGAACACGTGGGACTGG
This sequence comes from Thinopyrum elongatum, assembly GCA_011799875.1. Classification (NCBI taxonomy): domain Eukaryota; kingdom Viridiplantae; phylum Streptophyta; class Magnoliopsida; order Poales; family Poaceae; genus Thinopyrum; species Thinopyrum elongatum. Next base: position 575,673,446 of record CM022301.1, read on the forward strand.
AACTTCGAGATGGATATGTACGCAGGGATGTACGAACCTGAGTAATGTAGCGTAGTAAGGGAAGTAGAAAGGCAATGCACGGTGATATTATGATGTACGTGGCAATGCACATATTAGGTTTTATATTTGTTTACGTCTATGGTCCAAGACCTTCCAACTAGACGCGTCTGTCTCTCGGGATCTCACTTTGTATCGTTATATACTAATACTACTAGTACTACGTGTGGTCTTCGACCAAGAAGTGGAAGAAGTGGAGACGCTCTACCACACTGTTCATGTCCCACTCCATTCCCGGATGAGTGGGACATCCAGCACATGCCGTGTTTTGTACTCCTTCGTCGTAATATTTGAAACGCTTGCTTTCATCAACAATAAAAAATAAATATAAATCAGCAGTTATACTATACCACGCGGTTTCCTTGCTCCTCGATATCAGAAAGAATACTTTCGTTCGCCGACATGTGGGACGTTGACCATCCTGGTCCATTTGCGATGCACACAGAACTCTAGGGAGAGTCACCCCGTTCGTCGCGCCACAATAATAATGACTAATGAGCCGTCAAATCACAGGCCCAACCTTTCCCACTGTAAAGTTGCTCGGACGAAGGAACCATCATGACTTCGTTGAATTCCGCTTCTTGAAGAAAACTACTCTACCAGCAATACTGGTAGCTACAGTATTACTATACACCAGCGGATGCCTCCTTTGGTTCATAGGATAGGAATTTTATAGGAATAGGAAAATCATAGGAAGTGAGATGACATGCATCTCAATTCCTATAGAGAAAGAGATGCCATTTGACGCATATGATAGGAATTTTTCCATTGAATCTAGGCTAATGTACTGGTAATTTGCTCTAAAAACTATAGTAGTAACTAGTACTGGTAGATGCTCATAATTAATTAAACAAATGTACGGGCGACACAGACACACACACTAACTGCTAGTACTCCTTCCCGGCTTTGTCGGCGACACCCCATCATGCTTGGATCTCCGCCGAGCTCTCCTCAGCAGTGCGTGCATCCTCTTCTTTCTTGCCGTGGATGGACTCTCTTTTCGTGAGTGCTTTCTGCCTTTTCTGCTCCCTCTGTGCGGCTTTGGCCACCTCTTGCTCTACCACCCATTCGGCCTTGGCAGCTTCAAAGTCCACCCACATAGGTGTGAGGTCGCGAGCGGCAATGAACTTGGCACGGCGGATTTCCATCGCTTCCCTACCATTTTGTGTGCGGTCGTGGTCGGCGAGGAGCTCGGCGCGGCGGGATGCCATTGCTTCCTTACCGGTTACTGTGCGGCGCGGTGGCATGAACGATGCTTGGTGAGAGCTCTGGGCAGAGTGGCCGGACAATAGTATAGCTAATTGGTCTGTCAAGAGCTCAAGGACAGACGACAAAGGAAATTTGGATTCCCCTTCAATCCTGGTCATTTATTACCGCACACGGTTAATTTCTGTAGCCTCTGGAAACTGTGTGCGCTGACCCTATTGTGGGTTGCTTTCTGATTGGCCGCCACCCTAGCCATGCGGACCGCGCGTGTGCACCATGATCGAACAACATTCCACGTCCCTATCATCACACCTGTGTAGCTGTAGCGGGGATTGATGTTTCTGTGCTACTACCTACATCCTTGTTGATGCATGTAACTACAAATAATATCACTAGAAACTATGTTTAAATACGAATTCAATGATATAATTTTTGGTGGCATGCATTATTATTTTCTTAGTTCAATATGTGGTCAAAGTTTGGCACAAAATACTAAGGGGACCAATAAATCAGAATGGTGGTAGTAAATTTCTACAAAATGCACATAATGGCCTAAATAAGGTAAATGAACCCGGAGAAGTGCCAAATTTGAACACAGTGCTTTGTAGGGTTTATGTTGATCATACAAAAAAAAGTCAACTGCCACATTAATTGAGTAATTTTGCAAACTAAAAAACAATATACCACCACGCCAGCATCTGACCGCCCTGGCCCACCCAAACCCCTTCCCTCGCTCACAGGCGCTTCCCACCTGAAATGGTCACCGTTGCTCCTGAATGTCAATGCCGCATTCACGCTCGACGCGACCTCTCACTGGCACCGGCATTGCTGCAGCGCGACGGCCGAGAGAGCGCCACCCGCACGGCTACTCCACGTTAACGGCACCACGACCATCCGTTCGTCCGCCGCCCACATTAATGACACGCGGCTACCGATGAACCTACTCTGGCGCCAGCCGTCCGTCCGTCTACCGCGGCTCATTGCCATTCGCCCGCTATATTAACTTCAGCCCCAGCCATAGCCACAGACCCACAGTCATTCTCCTCCGTTCCCTTCCTTCTGTCGGAACCACTCCAACCATGGCCTCCTATCGCTCCAAAGCTCTCTTGGACGTACTATCGCTGGAGCAGACGAAGGACATCGCCAGCTCCGCTCCGAGCGCGCTCCAAAGCTCTCTTGGACGTACTGTCGTAGGAGCAGACGAAGGACATCGCCGGCTCCCCCCGGCCTCCCTCCGTCGCCACAACCATGAAGCCAGCTAGGATTGATGTTTCTGCGCTACTACCTCCGTCCAGGTTGATGCATGTAACTACAAATAATATCACTAGAAACTATGTTTAAATACGAATTCAATGATATAATTTTTGGTGGCATGCATTATTATTTTATTAGTTCAATATGTGCTCAAAGTTTGGCACAAAATACTAAGGGGACCAATAAATCAGAATGGTGGTAGTAAATTTCTACAAAATGCACATAATGGCCTAAATAAGGTAAATGAAGCTGGAGAAGTGCCAAATTTGAACACGGTGCTTTGTAGGGTGTATGTTGATCGTAGAAAAAAAAGTCAACTGCCACATTAATTGAGTACTTTTGCAAACTACAAAAACAATATACCACCACGCTAGCGTCTGACCGCCCTGGCCCACCGAAACCCCTTCCCTCGCTCGCAGGCGCTTCCCACCTGAAACGGTCACCGTCGCTCCTGAATGTCAATGCCGCATTCACGCCCGACGCGACCTCTCACTAGCGCCGGTATTGCAGCAGCGCGACGGCCGAGAGAGCGCCACCCGCGCAGCATCCCGGTGCAAGCGACTACTCCACGTTAACGGCACCACGACCATCCGTTCGTCCGCCGCCCACATTAATGACACACGGCTGTCGATGAACCTACTCCGGCGCCAGCCGTCCGTCCATCTGCCGCGGTTCATTGCCATTCGCCCGCTATATTAACTTCAGCCCCAGCCATAGCCACAGACTCACAGTCATTCTCCTCCGGTCCCTTCCTTCTGTTGGAACCACTCCAACCATGGCCTCCTCGCGCTTCAAAGCTCTCTTTGACGTACTGTCACTGGAGCAGACGAAGGACATCGCCGGCTCCGCTCCGGGCGCGCTCCAAAGCTCTCTTGGACGTACTGTCGCAGGAGCAGACGAAGGACATCGCCGGCTCCCCCCCCCCCCCCCCCCCCGCCCCCCGGCCTCCCTCCGTCGCCACGACCATGAAGCCAACGCGCATGCGTGGGCGCAGCCGGCAGCGAGGAAGAGTAGTACATGGTAGGTCAGCGCCGCTCTGGTCCCAGGAAGGCCACCGCCCCTCCACTCCATCGTTGCCAAGCTTGGTGGGGTAAACATCGGCGGCCGATTAGCTGCTTGACGGCAACGTGGAGGCGGAAATCTTCAGAACCTTGCGCTCTGGAGGAGGAGGTTATGGAGGTGGAGCTAGACAAAGCCGAGGCGGATGACGAGGAGGCAAAGTCAATAGCCGGGCCGGACATGGTGGTCGGGCACCGGCGATCGTTTAGATTAGGTTTACAGTAGGTTTTATTACGGTTTGTGTGAAAAATGTAAAGAATTTCGTCCGGTTTATAGGAAAAGTTTTCAAAATGTAATGAATTTCATCCGGTTAATATGAAATTTGCTTTGTCTTGTATTTTCACTAACATGTGGGATTGCAATTGAATAGACCATCGATAGCCGAAATCTAATCGCTCGGCGGGCGTCAGCTGAGAAGAGAGAGACGGGGAGGGAGAAGAGATCGCCCGCCCGCCGCGCACGGACTCCATGAAATATGGTGATAATGTGAGGTGGCCATGCGGGAGTCCGGAGCGCTCCCAAGCCCGCTTCTGACCACCCTGGCCCACCAGAAAACCCCGCCCCCTCCCGCGCACTCTCCCCCCCAAGCGCCAGCTGCCCGTATTCAGAGCAAGTACAATACAGGGCTATAAGCCCGCTTATGTGGAGGAGAGAGGGATTGAAAAAGTGAAGGAGTGGGCTCTAATGCAAGAGCCTGCCTCTACATGTTCTCCTAGGTATAAAAAACATTCGTGTCTAAAAAAAGAAGGTAAAAACATTTGAGAGGAAATAGATAGAGAGAAAGTGAGAAAAAGTTGTAACCTTATAGCCAACCTTATAGTCAACACTATGGTACACGAGGAAGGTGGGAGTTGTGCACATGCCAAGTTCACTGGGCTGCCGTGTTTCACATTCCTCCGTCGTAACAGTGGAGACAATAGTTTTCATCAAAAATAAACAATGAATACTCCTTGCTCATCCTCGATATCGGAAAGAATACTTTCATTCGCCGACATGTGGGACGTCGTCCATCCTGGTCCACTTGCCATGCACAAAGTACTGCAGGGGTGAGTCACCCCGGTCGTAGGACCACAGTAATAAATGACTAATGAGCCGTCATATCGCAGGCCCAAGCTTTCCCACTGTAGGTTGCTCGGACGAAGGAACCATCAGGACTTCGTTGAATCCGCTTCTTCAAGAAAACTTACTGTACCCGCAATACTGCTACCACACGTGAAGACTGGACGCCACTATAACACGTCATATCACTAAAACCCACTAGGCCAAACTAGCCCACCTAGGATTTGTACGTCTCTGTACTGCTATGATTTTGTAGCACGCGTATCATTTGTCAATCTAACAACTAGAAAGAAATGGAGGGCCTTTCTCTCTATCTAGATATCTCTCCATCCCACAACCCCTCTAGAACACGTACACACTTTCTGTAGCCACTCCGAAAGTACGACGTCACTACACATTCACGCTTCCAGCAAATAAATTACACATTCACGCATGTTACAAGTATGTGCCAATTTTGTTCCGAATGCTGGCTATTAATGTGAATGTATCCGTGAACCAACTCTTTGAGTTTGATGTGAATTAATATATAATTGTGGACTATTATCTGATCGATCGCTAAGCCTGCAATTATAGGAGCTTGGGCTATTGGCCGATCGACGACCAGACCTATAAGCGTACCACGAGCTCATCAGCCCCAATGTTTCTCTTCGGTGAGTGTTTGCAAGTACACTATAGCTCGCATAGTAGGTAGCCTACTAACATGAAGAATCATCAAACAAGCCCTGCTGATATGATAAACAGTTCAAACTTACGTCTAAGCATGCCATATATTACATCAAAAGCTGGTGAGGATACATCTGTTTCCATAACTCGGAGAGGGTTCGCATGATTCACTATCAAACAAAAGTAGCAAGTACCGCCCACACAAGACAGTGCAGTAGCCCTAAGATGGTTTGTTAATGCGCATCGTTCTGGTAATTAAACACAATGCAAACTATGTTGAAGGATTAGCGCGACCAGCTATTCCTTGTCATCGATCTCTGGGGCAATGTCCACAGTACGGACAGCGGCATGGGAATCGATCTCTAGGGCGATGTCCAAAGGACGGACCGCGGCATGGGAATCGATCACTGGGGCGATGTCCACAGGACGGACAGCGGCATCGGAATCGATCTCTGGGGCAATGTCCACAAGATGGACCGCGACATCGGAATCGATCTCTGGGGCGATGTCCACAGGACGGACCACGACATCTGAATCATCAAGGACGTCCACCGGCACCTACACAACCCTAACATATTAGCAAGCACATTGCAAATAATCAAAAACCACAACTATGGTAAGCCATTTTTTTTACCTTGTGCAGCTCACTGGGGGATCCCATCCCTCCGGGGGCCATCTCCTCGATGGGGGCCATCGCCTTGCCATGGAAATACTGCTTTTCAATGGTGACTATCTCCTCAAACTCGGCCTTGAGCCTCTCATAGGTGGCCATTAGAGTTTCTGGGGTAGGCACGGTGGGACGTCTTTAACTCTTTGGCCAGTGCTTGTTTCTTGGAGTTCTTCGTCTCCATGGGTTGGCCCGCCAACATGGCCAACTAGTTGGCCGGTGCTCGCTTCCTGGAGATCTCTGTCTCGAGTGGGTTGTCCGCCGGCAACTCTTTGCCTAGTGCTCCAGGATCCATCAATAAACTGACAAACAAAAAGCAATCGAAAGGAAAGCACAATCGCAATGAAAACGGGAAAAGAATAGGCAGTGAGAATCGGTCGGTGCTTCGGAAAAAGAAGATTCTTGGAATGAAAATGTAGTAGCATCACTGATTCGCCCACCTTTCCTTCGTCGGTACAGAAGAAAAATGGCAGAAGTGAGTAGCCTAGAGTGAGGTTTTCATCAAGATAGGGGAGAAAGGGCTTCAACGAGCGTTCCAGTGAAATGATGGCTGCTTCGTCCCATCCAACTTCGACGCCACTTTACCACTACTGGTAAAGGTGTGGGTTTTGTGATATGATGGGTCATGACGGCCACACCGGGGTGACTGGTGAGTCTCGACTGTAGCACCTCATTGTGATTTGGTGGATGGCACGCGGGCCCGGATGCTTGATGTCCCACATGTAATAGAGCGGCTAGTCATAGAGTTTGGACGGCAGACGAGGAGCCGGCAATAGTAGTACTACCTCCGTCCTGGTTTATTGATCCCTATGATGATCAATGCCAAATTTTGACTACAAATATAACTAACCAAATGTTCATGCATGTCACAAAAAATTACATCATTGAAAACTATGTTCAAATATGAATCCAAGGATATAATTTTTGTTAACATGCACTAACATTTTGTCAGTTAAATATTTGGTCAAAATTTAGCATAAATTACAAAGGGGACCAATAAAGATTGTACTCTCACATTTTGTTTTGAGGATACTCCCACATAGAAAATATAAACAATAATGCATGTTGGTGCAGCCCACGTTTCCGATAATTTGAGCCATGGGCTTGTTCACAATTTTTACGAGGCGGTGGTTGCTCACTTAATGGAGGGTCTAGTACTAGACTTGAACGATACAAAGTGCGACCTAGCACACCGTTAATGAGCCCTCGATAGTTCGGCTTGTTATCCTTGTGGGTTACTTCTTAATGAACAAAGCCAATCATCAATTTCTTAAGGAGCTTAACGAACCAGCTAACGATTTTCACACTAAGTTCCTTAGTAACAACACAACGCATGTTTCATCTTATGTGATTTTTATAACGAGCTTCGAACGAACCGAGCCGAGCAGGGTTTTTTGCCCGTTAATCTTTCGGAGCTTAACAGACCGAACCTAAACGACCACGAGCTTAACGAGCACGAACTTAATGAGCCGAGCAGCTCGTTAATCCACCGCCGCACACCACTTGGAATAAGTGGGTAGCTATTTGAAAAAACTATCAAAAACTCAAAAAAAAACAGCGACCTAGCACGTACACAATTTCAAACGGTTGTTTTGATGGAGTGAAAAAAGAAAACTACCCCACTATTCATATATATATATATATATATATATAGGCAGGAGCCTACGCGCTTTGTTGCTAGGGTTGCTCTACTCACACACTCTCATCCTCTCCAGATCTAAGATAAGATAGCGGTGGTCACACTGCCTTTCTATCCTCACCGTTGGTTACAGATCCTGGCGCATCCCCTCTGCCGGGGAAGGGAAGGAGCGGCAACATTTAGGCCGTCATCGACAGCGAGGGAGGAAACCCACTGCAAGCCGCACTGTTATCTCTGGCTGAGCGCTAGCGCGGGAGGTTCTCCGTCCCTTGGTCGCTTCCATAGTGTCGGCGGATCCGGCCTCCCGCCCCCCACTTAGCCACACCCCGATGACCTTCAGGTAATCTTACTTCGAAACCGTCCTAGCTCTACTTCCCCAACTTGCTACGTCGCTGCATGCGCATCATTTTCTACCTCTCAGCCCCCCACGTAGCTAGGCTCGATCGGATTGTCCAATGCCACCTAATATTTTTCTGTTGTTAGAGGTAAAGCTACTTCATGGAGTGGAATCTTGTAGTACTTGGTTCAAATAGGATAGAAAGGGGAAAAGATGTAGTATGTACATAGGACTTGGTACAAACACGAAATAAAGGGGCTGAAAGTAGTACAGACTGGACATCCAACCAGTCTCTTGGTCGAAAACGGAAGTAAAGGTGAAATGCTTTACACACTGGTATGGCTAGGACTAGATTTGCTATCCACACATATGAATAGGTGGCTAAAGTGAACAAAGATGAGACCAACCTAGATATGTTGCTTGGATGTTTGTTTCTCGGGGCAACAAACTCTGAATCACCACTTTATGCATCGGTTTAGGTACATGGTGCTGGACTGCTGGTGCACCCATTGTCCCATGTCCTTAGAGCAACTTATTTAGCTATTCTTAATCTAATGCCCCTGGTAAAATAAAGCCATTCCACTGTTACAAGTCATCACAAGTTTAACCAATTGTTTTTGCCAGTAATTGTGTGAGACTCTGACTGTTTGATGTCTGCTAGAACTACGTTGGTATTTCCCCAAAGAGGAAGGGATGATGCAGCACAGCGACGGTAGGTATTTCCCTTAGTGATAAGACCAAGGTTATCGAACTAGTAGGAGAACCACGAAACACTACGTGAACGGCACCTGCACACAAATAACAAATACTCGCAACCCGACGTATTAAAGGGGTTGTCAATCCCTTTCGGGCAACGGCGCTAGAGATGGCTAGTGGACGGGAGAAAGTTGTAATAGATTGCATAAATAGATCTCGAATAAATGCAAAATAAAATAAAGTGCAGCAAGGTATTTTTGGGTTTTTGGAAATATAGATCTGAAAACAAAAGAAAATAAAAATAGATCGCAAAGTCAAATATATTAAAGAAGAGACCCGGGGGCCGTAGGTTTCACTAGTGGCTTCTCTCGAGAAAAATAGCAAATGGTGGGAAAACAATTACTGTTGGGCAATTGATAGAACTTCAAATACTCATGACGATATCCAGGCAATGATCATTATATAGGCATCACGTCCAAGATTAGTAGACCGACTCCTGCCTACATCTACTACTATTACTCCACACATCGACCGCTATCCAGCATGCATCTAGTGTATTAAGTTCATGGAAAAACGGAGTAATGCAATAAGAACGATGACATGATGTAGACAAGATCTATTTATGCAGAAATGGACCCCATCTTGTTATCCTTAATAGCAACGATACATATGTGTTATTTCCCTTTCTGTCACTGGGATCAAGCACCGTAAGATCGAACCCATTACAAAGCACCTCTTCCCATTGCAAGATAAATAGATCAAGTTAGCCAAACAAAACCCAAATATCAGAGAAGAAATACGAGGCTATAAGCAATCATGCATATAAGAGATCAAAGAAGACTCAAATAACTTTCATGGATAAAAACATAGATCTGATCATAAAATCAAAGTTCATCGGATCCCAACAAACACACCTCAAAAAGAGTTACATCGTAAGGATCTCCAAGAGACCATTGTATTGAGAATCAAACGAGAGAGAAAGCTATCTAGCTACTAACTACGGACCCGTAGGTCTACAAAGAACTACTCACACATCATCAGAGAGGCACCAATGGACATGATGAACCCCTCCGAGATGGTGTCTAGATTGGATCTGGTGTTTCTGGAACTTGCGGCGGCTGGAATTGATTTTCGTCGACTCCCCTAGGGTTTCTGGAATATTGGGGTATTTATAGAGCAAAGAGGCGGTGCGGGAGGCCACCGAGGTGGGCCTCCAGGCATGCCCAGGTGGGTTGTGCCCCCCTCGGGGCACCCCCCAGGTGCTTCTCCGGCCCACTGGATGTCTTCTGGTCCAAAAAAATCAACAAAAAGTTTCGCTCCGTTTGGACTCCGTTTGGTATTGATTTCCTGTGATGTAAAAAACATGCAGAAAACAGCAACTGGCACTGGGCACTATGTCAATAGGTTAGTGCCAAAAAATGATATAAAATGATTGTAAAACATCCAAGAATGATAATATAACAGCATGGAACAATAAAAAATTATAGATACGTTGGAGACGTATCAGCATCCCCAAGCTTAATTCCTGCTCGTCCTCGAGTAGGTAAATGATAAAAACAGAATTTTTGATGTTGAATGCTGCCTAACATGTTCATCACATATTCTTTTCTTTATAGCATGGACATTTGGACTTTTATATGGTTCAAAGCAATAGTCTAGTTTTGACATGATAACTTAAATACTCAAGCATATCAACAAGCAACCATGTATTTCAAAATATCAACGCTAAAATAAGTTATCCCTAGCCCATTATGCTCAATCATTGATCCATTCATGAAACACACTCGCATATTAGCTACACCCAATGCTCAAGTACAATCATAGTGCCCCTTATGTAACACCCCCTGTATTAAGCTACAGAGATCACCCTTTTGATGAGGCCATGTCATCATGATTAATAGTGCATAATCATCATTAGCATCATGTTGCATTTCAACTCCTAAGTCAAATTCAAATTTAAATGAAAGTGGGATATAAAAGTTGTCCAACATAGAAACTAAAATGTCAGATAAATAACAAATATTCCAGAGGCTATTCTAAAATTGAAACCAACATCATTGGAATTGGATAAGTGACTCGAACAACCTCAAACAGTGGATAAAGATAATATTTAATAACCATTTATTAAATCTGAAATAAATATGGAATTATGTTTTGTCCAAACTAATTTTAGGTGTTAAGGAATAATGCACTGGTATTTATGAAATAGGTCACACTTTTTACAAAAACCATTTGGGGCCTAAACATTTAACAGTAGAGAAAAGAGAATAAAGAAAAGGGAAAAGAAACAGAAAAACAAAAGAAAAGAAAAGGCCCCCCTGGCCAACTGGGCCAGGCGGCCCAGCTGGCCGACCCACCTGGCCCAACTGGCCGGCCCAGCCCCATCCCCTGCCTTATCCCCATGGGGGGGGAAACCCTAACCAGCCACCCCCCACTTCCCCCCTCTCCCGATATATCCCCCCCTCTCCCCCGATTGGATCGGGATCGAGAGGTGGAGGTCGCCGCGACGCCCCGACCCTGCCGCCCGACGCCGCCCCGTTGCCATTGCCGTTGGACGCCGTCGCCGGAGCGCTCCCCCGCCGGCCTGCTTCTCCTCTCCGCCGTCGTCCCCGTCTTCCTCCTCGCGCTCCACTGCCCCGTCCCTACGCTCCCTCGGTGAGGCCCCCGGTCCTCCTCTCTCGCTCGCCTGCCGCGCTCCCGCCGCGCCCACCGTTGCTCCGCTCCGGCCGTGACCACGCCTCGCGCGCTCCGGCCCCGCGCTCACCGCGGTCGGGCCGTGCCCTGGCCATGCGCCGCGCCGTCCGGCCGTGCCCGTCGCCCAGCGGTCACCGCGCCCAGCGCCTCGCCCCGCTGAGGCCTCTCTGCCTCGCCGGCCCCTACTCACTACCCCGCGCGCTGCCTGCGCCTCACCCTCGCCTACCTCTGCCGCCAGTCCCACCTCGCCCCTCTACGCCGCCTCCGGCCACCGGTCCTCCCCCCCCCGCGGCTCCAGCCGCGCCGTGGCCGCCGGCCGCGCACCCTCGCGGCCATCTCCCGCGACCGGCGATGGCGCCCTGGCGCGCCCCATCGCCCGTGCCCGTTCGAGCGGGTTCGCCCGCCCGTTACCCGTACCCAGCGCCCGTTAAGTCCCCCTGGCCCATTGACATGTGGGGCCCAGCCCCAGAACGTTTTAATAAAAAGGAAATAAAAATAAAAATAATAAAAATAATTAATTAATTAGTTAATTAATCCTGATTAGGTTAATTTAATTAACTAATTAGTGTTAATTAAACAGTAATATAATTAGTTAACCCTAATTAATTTAACAGTCTATGACAGGTGGGACCCACCCTGTCAGGGCGCCTGCTGACATCAGCATGATGTCATGCTGACATCATCGCAGCACTGTTTCGGATAATGTTGAATTAAATAATTAATTAAAATTTCAGAAATTAATAAAAACTTTAGAAAATCATATCTTTTAAACCGTAACTCCGATGAAAATATTTTATACATGAAACTTGCTCAGAACGACGATACGAACCCGGATACGCCCTCGGTATCTCCGTCAGACGCCCGCAGCTATGAGAACGTTGAACAATTAGACCGATTTCGATAAATGAATAGTGTCCAACTTTAATTAAATAAATCCAAATAAATTCCTAAATTAACTAAATCGCTTAGTTAGGCTGTATATCACCCCGGCATATCATTTAGACATGTCATGCATCCCTGTTGCATTATTGCCGTGTGTTTACTGTTTCTTCCCCCTCTTCTCTTCGGTAGACTACGAGACCGACGCAGCTGCTGGTGCCCCGACCGACTACGTTGTTGACGACCCCTACTTGCCAGAGCAACCAGGCAAGCCCCCCCCCCTTGATCACCAGATATCGCCTATTCTTCTCTATACTGCTTGCATTAGAGTAGTGTAGCCTGTTACTGCTTTCGGTTAATCCTATTCTGCTGCATAGCCTGTCATTGTTGCTACTGTTGTTGATACCTTACCTGCAATCCTAAATGCCTAGTGTAGGATGCTAGTTTGTCATCAGTGGCCCTACATTCTCGTCTGTCTGCTATGCTACATTATTGGGCCGTGCTCGCCACGGGTGGCGATTGCGGATATGTATACTACTTATTACATGTGACATCAGATGGATACTAAAGTCGGGTCGGCTCGAGGAGCACCCGCAGGTGATTCACGAATGGGGGCTGAAAGGATTGGCCTCCTCGACGGCCCTCTAAGTGACTCTTTGTTGTGGAGCGGCAGGGCAGGTTGAGACCACCTAGGAGACAGGTGGGCCAAGCCCTGGTCGGCGTTCGCGTTTACTTCATAATAACACGCTTAACGAGATTGGATATTTGATCTGAGTCTGGCCACTGGCCTATACGCACTAACCAACTACGCGGGAGTAGTTATGGGTATCCCGGCGTCGTGGTATCAGCTGAAGCCTTCTTGACGTCAGCGACCGAGCGGCGCGCGCCGTGTTGGACCGCGCTAACGTAACCGCCGTGATCGTGTGGGTTGCTAGGTCTGCTCGCGGCCGCGTACGCAACGTGCAGGAGCGCGCTGGGCGATGGGCCCAGACCCCAGAGTGCCTAGGATTAGTCCGGCGTGCTGACCTCTCTGTTGAGCCTAGGTGGGGCTGCGACGTGTGGATCTTCCGAGGCCGGGCATGACCCAGGAAAGTGTGTCCGGCCAAAGGGGATCGAGCGTGTTGGGGAATATGTGGTGCACCCCTGCAGGGAAGTTTATCTATTCGAATAGCCGTGTCCCTTGGTAAAAGGACGACCCGGAGTTGTATTCCGACCTCATGACAACTAGAAATGGATACTTAATAAAACACACCCTTAGAAGTGACAGATATAACCCGGTGGTCGCTCTCTCGCATGGTGGCGACGAGAGGATCGACGGGTAGGATTATGCTTTACGTTGTTGTTTGGTTAACTTCCAACTAATCTCTTCTATTGCTTCAAGACGAAGGCTGCCAGAAGCGTAGTCTTCGACAGGACTAGCTATCCCCCTTTTATTCTGGCATTCTGCAGTTCAGTCCACCGATATTGCCTCTTTACACATATACCATGCATATGTAGTATAGATCCTTGCTTGCGAGTACTTTGGATGAGTACTCACGGTTGCTTTCCCCCTCCTTTCCCCCTTTCCCTTCTTGCTGGTTGTCGCAACCAGATGCTGGAGCCCAGGAGCCAGACGCCACCTGCGACGACTACTACCACCAGGACGGAGCCTACTACTACGTCCAGGACGCCGACGACCAGGAGTAGTTAGGAGGATCCCAGGCAGGAGGCCCTGTGCCTGTTCGATCTGTTGTATCCCTGTTTGTGCTAGCCATCTTATGGCACCTTGTTTAACCTATGTCTGTACTCAGATATTGTTGCTTCCGCTGACTCGTCTATGATCGAGCATTTGTATTCGAGCCCTCGTGGCCCCTGGCTTGTATTATGATGCTTGTATGACTTATTTATGTTTTAGAGTTGTGTTGTGATATCTTCCCGTGAGTCCCTGATCTTGATCGTACACGTTTGCGTGCATGATTAGTGTACGATCGAGCCGGGGGCGCCACACCTTAGTTGGTGCTTTATAAGAGAAGATGGAGACTCAAAATAAAAATTGCATAAAGTAAAAGAAAGTCCCTTCGCGGAGGGAAGTAGGGATTTGTAGAGGTGCCAGAGCTCAAAGCGAAAATTGAGAGATAAAAACATTTTGGGAGGTATACTTTTCCCACCAACGAAAACGACTTAGAGTTCCCCACACTTTCCATGCTAGATATATCATAGGCGGTTCCCAAACAGAAAATAAAGTTTATTCCTTTTTCCACCATTTCTTTCACTTTCCATGGCTAGCCGTATCCACGGGTGCCCTCCATATCAACACTTTCCAAGGAATTTATTATTTGACAACTTAAAGTAAATTCATTTATTCATTTTGGGACTGGGCATCCCTAATACCTTTGCCTTACTCTCGTGCAATGACAAGTGAATAAACACTCATCGTGAGAATAACACATCTAGCATGGAAAATATCGGCCACCCCTCACCGCCTCCCGAGCGGTACGAGCACACAAAAGAGAAATTATTTTGAAAATTAGAGATGGCACATGCAAATTTGATTAGAATGGCAAAAGACTACCGCATATAGGTAGATATAGTGGACTCATACGGCAAAACTGGTTTAAAGGGTTTTGGATGCACAAGTAGTGATCATACTTCGTGCAAAATGAAGGCTAGCAAAAGATTGAGAAGCGACCAACCAAGAAACGAAAAATCTCATAAGCGAGCATTAAGCATAATTAACACCGAATAATGCACGACGAGTAGGATATAATTTCATTGCATAACTATTGACTTTCGTGCATGCATAGGGAATCACAAACCTTAACACCAATATTCTTACTAAAGCATAATTACTCATCAACATAACTCACATATCACATCATCATATCTCAAAACTATTACAAGGAATCAAGTTTATTTTGTCCAATGATCTTCATGAAAGTTTTTATTATATCCTTCTTGGATATCTATCACTTTGGGACTAATTTTCATGTGTTGCTTTTGATAAGCTCAAACAAATATAAGTGAAGATCATGAGCATAATATTTCTTTCTCTCAAATTAATTTAAGTGAAGCAAGAGATAATTTCTTAAAAAATTTACTAACTCCCAAATAAATCTAAGTGAAGCATGAGAGCATTTCTTCAAAAATAATAAAGCACACCATGCTCAAAAAGATATAAGTGAAGAACTAGAGCAATTACATAGCTCATAAAGATTTAAGTGAAGCATAGAGAGCAATTCTAACAAGTCATGGCATAATTTTGGCTCTGTCAAATAGGTGTGTCCAGAAAGGATTCAAAACTTAAAACAAAAAGCAAAATAAGCAAAGACTCATATCATACAAGATGCTCCAAGCAAAACTCATAGTATGTGACGAATAAAAATATAGTTCCGAGTAAAATACCGATGGTCGTTAGAAGAAAGAGGGGATGCCACTCGGGCATCCCCAAGCTTAGTTGCTTGCTTATCTTTGGATAATATCTTGGGATGCCTTGGGCATCCCCAAGCTTAGGCTCTTCTTACTCCTTATTCCTTCATCCATCATAAAATCACCCAAAACTTGAAAACTTCAATCACACAAAACTCAACAAAACCTTCGTGAGATCCGTTAGTATAAGAAAACAAATCACTACTATAAGTACTGTAGAAAACCAATTCATATTTTATTCTTGCATTATATCTACTGTATTCCAACTTTTCTATGGCAAAAACTCTTCAAAGAAAACCATAGAATCAATAAAACAAGCACACAACGCAAAGAAAACAGAATCTGTCTAAAACAGAACAGTCTGTAGCAATCTGAATATTTCGAATACTTATGTAAGTTCAAAAATTCTGAAAAATTAGGAAAACAGAGGAAATTTGTATATAAATATTGTGTAAAAAATTCAGATATTTCCGTCTCTTCTGTGAATTTTCAAAATTGTTTTAGTGGACTCAAAATTTTCTGCTTTCCAACAAGATCAAATCAACTATCACCCAAATCAATCCTAAAGGCTTTACTTGGCACAAACACTAATTAAAACACAAAAAACTCAATCATAACAGTAGAATTATTATGCTAACACTCAATAACAGAAAGCAAAAGGCAAAAAATAAATTTTATTCATTGGGTTGCCTCCCAACAAGCGCTATCATTTTACGCCCCTAGCTAGGCATAAAGCAAGGATCTAAGTATTGTCATCTTTGTTGTCCAACTCTTCAATCAAACACTTAGAATTCTTCAAAGGTTTAGCATAAAAAATTTCAATGACAATGTTCCTATGAACAAGTTTAAATAATTCATTTTTGAACAAAGGATCTCTTATAACTTTAACAAAGTCCGGGTGAATGCTAATCATCTTAAGGTCTTCTTTATTATTGTGACTAGAAGTTGCACCCTTGTTCTTAGTAACTTGAGTAATCTTGCCAATCTTTACGAGAGTGTTCTCAATAGTTTTAGTGAAAGCAAAAGCCGTACTTAGATTACTAATGATTTCTTCCAATTTATCAATACGAGATGGGCTTTTTTCAATTCTTTCATGAATTATGGACCCCTTCTCATTTAACAACTTAAAAACTTCTCCCGCTTTTGAACCAATCTTAGTAGCAAAATTATGCATCTTTCTATCCAAGTTTTCAATATGTTCTTCGGTAAGCATTTTCTTCTCAATAGCATCTAGCCTTTCCATAACATGCTCAAGAGTCAAAGTTGTTTCATTAATCATAAGGGGTGGTGAGACCACTAAATTTCCCATAGCATTAAAAGCATCAAGAGAAGGACACATCAAGAAATTCCCACCGGTAATCATATCAAGGATGAATCTATACCAAGTGGTTATGCCCACATAAAAACAGCGAAGAAGAACGATGGTAGATTGCTTACGGATAGATCTATTATGAACATTGCAAATCCTATACAAAGCATCTTTTAAATTCTCCCCTCCCCTTTGTTTAAAGTTGAGAACTTCATTCTCGGGAGTGCACGCAATAGAGGAAGAGCTATCCATAACGACAAAGTTGCACACAAAACAGATCTGACGAGAAAACGGCGAACAAAAAAGAGGGCGAATAAAATGGCAAATTTTTATGAAGTGGGGGAGAGGAAAACGAGTGTCAAATGGTAAATAATGTAAATTGCGAGGAGATGAGATTTGTGATTAGGAACCTAGTAGATGTTGATGATGTCTCCCCGGCAACGGCGCCAGAAATTCCTTTTGATGTCTGCTAGAACTACGTCGGTATTTCCCCAAAGAGGAAGGGATGATGCAGCACAACGACGGTAGGTATTTCCCTCAGTGATGAGACCAAGGTTATCGAACCAGTAGGAGAACCACGCAACACTACATGAACGGCACCTACACACAAATAACAAATACTCGCAACCCGACATATTAAAGGGATTGTCAATGCCTTTCAGGCAACGGCGCCAGAGATGGCTAGTGGACGGGAGAAAGTTGTAATAGATTGCATAAATAGATCTCGAATAAATGCCAAATAAAATAAAGTGCAGCAAGGTATTTTTGGGTTTTTGGAAATATAGATCTGAAAACAAAAGAAAATAAAAATAGATCGCAAAGGCAAATATATTAAAGAAGAGACCTGGGGGGCGTAGGTATCACTAGTGGCTTCTCTCGAGAAAAATAGCAAACGGTGGGAAAACAATTACTGTTGGGCAATTGATAGAACTTCAAATACTCATGATGATATCCAGGCAATGATCATTATATAGGCATCACGTCCAAGATTAGTAGACCGACTCCTGCCTGCATCTACTACTATTACTCCACACATCGACCGCTATCCAGCATGCATCTAGTGTATTAAGTTCACGGAAAAACGGAGTAATGCAATAAGAACGATGACATGATGTAGACAAGATCTATTTATGTAGAAATAGACCCCATCTTGTTATCCTTAATAGCAATGATACATACATGTCGTTTCCCTTGCTGTCACTGGGATCAAGCACCGTAAGATCGAACCCATTACAAAGCACCTCTTCCCATTGCAAGATAAATAGATCAAGTTGGCCAAACAAAACCCAAATATCGGAGAAAAAATACGAGGCTATAAGCAATCATGCATATAAGAGATCAAAGAAGACTCAAATAACTTTCATGGATAAAAACATAGATCTGATCATAAACTCAAAGTTCATCGGATCCCAACAAACACACTGCAAAAAGAGTTACATCATATGGATCTCCAAGAGACCATTGTATTGAGAATCAAACGAGAGAGAGAAAGCCATCTAGCTACTAACTACGGACCCGTAGGTCTACAAAGGACTACTCACGCATCATCAGAGAGGCACCAATGGACATGATGAACCGCTCCGAGATGGTGTCTAGATTGGATCTGGTGTTTTCTGGAACTTGAGGCGGCTGGAATTGATTTTCGTCGACTCCCCTAGGGTTTCTGGAATATTGGGGTATTTATAGAGCAAAGAGGCGGTGCGGGAGGCCACCGAGGTGGGCACAACCCACCTGGGCGTGCCTGGGCCTCCAGGCTCGCCCTCGTGGGTTGTGGCCCCCTCGGGCACCCCCCAGGTGCTTCTCCGGCCCACTGGATGTCTTCTGGTCCAAAAAAAATCCACAAAAAGTTTCGCTCCGTTTGGTATTGATTTCCTGTGATGTAAAAAACATGCAGAAAACAGCAACTGGCACTGGGCACTATGTCAATAGGTTAGTACCAAAAAATGATATAAAATGATTATAAAATGATTGTAAAACATCCAAGAATGATAATATAACAGCATGGAACAATCAAAAATTATAGATACATTGGAGACGTATCACTGTTTCCTTTGTAGCTTTTTGTGCAAACAGTAATATACATTTCACCTCGATGCTATTGCGACATTTTGGTGCACTGCACAAAAATCACTTCTTTTTAACTGGAATGTCACACCGGAACTGTTGGTTGATTTCAGTGGAACTGCACAAATGGAGATCTGTGTTCCAATCTTCATCCTTCATATTGGCACCCCAACCTTCCCTTAGGTAAGAATGATATTTAATGCATGTGTTCACCTCCATTTTGCAACTGCCATGAGAAAATAATGCCATTGTTTACTAGTAGACTTGTACTCCCTCACTAACAAAACCAAATCTGACATTGAAGGCCAATCATGTACTTGGTTTCACCAATTGGTGAGGAGAAAGAGAAATAGACCAAGAAGAGGAAGAAGACGAAGAAGAAGACGCTGGTACCGTCCTATTTTATCCTGACATCTTGCTAGTGGTATTGTATTGCTGTGTTGCTACTAGTATTAATTTACTTGAAGAAATGCACTTGTAGTACGTAGCAGAGTAGTACTTGGCTTGACGACACATCATACTAATTAACTGGATTCTAGATGCATGTGTGACCCAGCCCAACACGATCAACAGTGCCAAGGTGATCTTCCTGAAGCCGAGGCCTCAGTTGAGTCCATTCAAGGGCTCCGGCAACGTCTGGCTCACTTGTGAGACGACCCTCCAGGAGCCCTTCCACTTTTGCTACCTCTCCTGCAAGGTCATTAATCAATTAGGAGTATTAAGGTGCACTAATTAATCGCTGCCTAATTGTCCTATCGGAATTAAACAAATCTTTAGTAGCACCTCATGCTGAATCAAGTATGCGTGTGTGTGTGTGTCTGTGCAGGTGGACCATGTGGTGGTGGATCCTGGAGGGGATCTTGGCAGTGTCATGAGATAGTAATGCTATTGTTTTGCATGTTAATTTGTTGCCATTGGCTCAATGAGCCAATGTTTTGCTACTGTATTGTCATCATGCTTTGATGCTATTGTTAAAGTAATATGCTATTGTCTTTCTATCCTTCCTCACTAAGTTAATGAAGGTTTCACCTTGTTCCTACTTTTGCAAACAGGGATCATGTTGTGTCATTCGTACATTTTTGTGCAATTGCAAAAGAGGATACAATGAACTGTATCCTAGCCAGTGCTTTAACTCTGCTGTAAGTTCTTGATAATCTCTCGATATAATCTCAGCACTGGCAAACGAGAGTGATGTCAACCGTACATTGGAAGTGCACAAAAATATGTACTATTGAATGATTTCCAGTCAGTGCTTTATCTTCTCTTCTGGGACTAATTGAATAAGCTTCCTTGCTTAGGTTGGTACCGGCCTAAGACCTTCATCTAGATTAGTGTGCTGTCATCTCTATTTGTATCGAGCTACTGTTTTGTTACTGTCATGAGAAAGTCTTTTATCTTTGCACGTTAAATCTTTGCAAGCTATGATACATGGCAATGCTTTGATTGTTGAGCTAATTGGCACTGATAATATAAACTAATACCTCTCTTTAAGCAAGGCTACTATGTTGCTAACTTTACCCATTATGATAATGAGGATGCTTCTATTTGTTAGTGTATGTTTCATCAACTAGTGCCACTATTACAGTAATCTCACTTTCTCAATATATGTGCCAACAAGGATGATCGATTTCAGTTGAACTGCACAAAAACTTTGGGTGGTTCATTGCCTCGACTGCCTTGTTCCTTTCCTATCAGTCACTTATCTTAGCTTCCAGCCAAAGGAAGCACTAATTGATATGCTTCCTCACACAGGTTGGTACCGGTCTTCATCCTGATTATTTTGCTTGTCATATCTAATGGTAATTTTGTATTGTGCTATTGTTGGCCAATTTCATAAAGTAGTAACTTGTGAGCCTAAACTCGCAAGCAAATCGTTACATTGGCCGATTTCAGTAGAACTGCTCAAAAAGATCAGATGGATAGATACTTATGATGCTGCTTTATACTCGCAAGTTCACTGAGACAAGCATCGATATTGACAAGAAGAAGTGCCAGAGTGAGCGCCAACAATATTGCCTGGCGCATACCCCTGAAAAGCGCAGTCCAGTCTTTGGTCCCAACCTACGATTTTTGGTTATCGGCTTGTATGTTGGTAGCGAACTGTATGCATGGAGTCTGAAGATTCCAGACAAGTTGGTACACGCATATATTCATATGGCACTTAACCAGTCTGCATGCCTGTGATGCTCCATTTCAGTTGAACTGCACAAAAACTTTGGGTGGTTCACTTTGTTGACAGCCTCGTTTGTTGTCTGCAATGTAGATTTTTGGCGAGATACAGGACAAAGATGGGACAGTAAATTAGTTGGATTAAATGTAGTGGCCAAGTTGCTCAAACCTCTCGCGGCATCAAGGCCACTATCATAAGGATAAACCTACAAGCAAAGTTTAGATAGTCTGTGATGCCTCTTATGTACTCCAAAGTTTGCTCAGACAAGCATTAATTTTACCAAGAAGTACCATCGAGTGAAAGTAGTTGGATGAAAGTAGTGGCCAAGTTGCTCAAACCTCTCATGGCATCAAGGCCACTATCATGAGGATAAACCTAGAAGCAAAGTTCAGATGGTCTCTGCTGCCTCTTATGTACTCGAAAGTTTGCTCAGACAAGCATTAATTTTAGCAAGAAGTACCACCGAGTGAACATCACTTGCCCGTCTGTACCGCAGGTGATTAATGTGTGTCGATGGATGATATTGGTTGTGTTCTCTCAATCATTTGGATGCGTAAACATGCTGAACTTGTGTATATCTTAATCTTTTGTGAATGTTAGCTATGAATATTGGCTTGTGATCTAAATATGAATCATTTGGATGCATAGGCATGCTGAACTTGTCTATACATGAATTTTTAGAGTTGTTGATTGCCAATGTTGGCTATGAATATGAATGTATCCTGTGAACCTGAGTTTGACCTGAAGGTTTACCTTTTCTGATGTACTTGTGTGTGAATAGTTAGAACGTATACTGTGGGATTGTGACGCGTGAGTGTCACACAGCACACCTTCATTCCTAGAAGAATGGCACCTGCTTGTTAGGGTAGCAACGGCGCGTGAGCTCCTTTTTTTATCTTTTTGCTCAGTCTCCCCCCCCCCTTCCCGCTCAACCCCCGCCATAATGTTTTTGGACGAAAAAACAAACATAATACTGCATTGTTTTTGGGCCTTGATGAAAAATCAAGTGCTGCTTCTGTAGGTTGGCCCGCCCAGCAAATGGGCTGCTGGTCCGCCATGGACGAGGAGGCTAAAAATACAAGTTGTATCGTGCAGAGGCAAGTAAAAAAAATACACCATCAAGAGCCATCCACTAAAAAGAATAATTCATGTCTGATGTGCTTCTTCAGTCTTCCCTCTAGTTGTTCTCCTGCCGCCCAAACCAGCAGTGCGGCCGGACTGCTTGCTGCCGCTCAGGGGCCGGCGGCGCTACCTCGTGTCGTGCCCCCCGCCCCCTCTTAAACCAACGGGTTTGTCAGCCTAGTCAATAAATGATTTTTTTTACAATGAAGACTATCATCGGGGAGCTGTTTTTTAGGGGTATCGGGGATCTAGCAGTAGCAGGTATCATATTTTTCAGAGGGTGAACTAGTATCAGGTCGGCCTAGGCTATGTTATTTAACATGTGCAGCCCACGACATACCGAGACCGTGGTTTCAACTTAATTTTTTGAGTTGCATCATGTATGTACCGGCCTATGGGTCTCCCAGCCAAGGTTTTATTTTTCTTAAACATCGGCAGCCCAATCTATCGTTTTATAACAAAACACAGATCTCTGTTCTATTTTTCTATATATAAGAATAAGAATGCCAGGTCCAATTTATGTTTTCCTTTCTAACCACATTATGTATATTTATATTATTATTATTCTCATATATTTAATTGAAACTTATATATACATTATAAAAACATCTCACGTCTTATCAACTTATAAAAATAAATGTTTAATAGAAGTTGGCAAGGGAAATCGTGGTTAAGGAAACGAAAATCCTAGTGATTGCTCACAAAAGTTGCGAAGATTTAAGGACCAATGTAATAATAACGCGCCCATTTTTCATTTGAGCAATAACTCGCTAATTAGCTAATTTTATATATAATCAAATGTCCACCTCCCGTTTATTTTTTGATACTAATTGCACCGTCTAACCTATCAATTTATTTACAACAAGCCCGACAAATCTGTGTGTTTCAAGAAAGTGCAAATCTACTGTGATTTCTAAGAAAAAAATTAAATGCGCCGCATTTACGCTACATTATTTGTTCACCCAGCCAAGCAAATTGACTGTAAATTCTAGAAAATATGGGTTAAATATGTTCTGCATTTTTGCAGGCTGACATGTGGACCAATAGGTCGAAGCCTACACAAGGCGTTGTCAACTTTGTCAACAAATTATTCTTACATCCACAGCCATTGGAATTATATCCAATGGCCGGCATGCATCTTCAATCTCTCGTCTTCTTCCTCCAGCACCGCCGGGACCGCCTGCTCTGGCATCCGGCAGCTAGTGGCTCTGCTTAGCACGCATCGCTGCGAAGCGCTACCCCACCGCCGGCCAGGCTATCCCTCCAGCCCTGCACACCTCCTGTTATACTCCACCGACTGCAGCCCCACGCCGCACCAGAGCCAGTTAACCCTCGTACTCCTCTCCATCTGCCACTCTACTACCGCGTCTTCCCATCTCCGGCTCGTTCCCGTCCGGGGCCTCTCCGTCGTCCATCGACCTGGCGCGCTCGGCACTGCATAGTCAACGTGGTCAACAAACGAGAGTCATCAAAGGAGGACAGTACGTGGAGAGGCTGACAGTGGGGATGCACCTGTTCATGGACGCACGCATGCAGCTGGCTCCTTATTAGGCGGAAAAATATTATTCCTCCCCCTGACAGCTTGGATCCATCAGCTACATCTTCGCAAGCAAGCAAGTGCGTCCTTATTACGCGAAAAAAATGTTTTCTCTCCCGGACAGCTGGGACCCAGCATCTAAATCTTCGCACGCAAGGAAGTGCCTCCTTATTATGGGCAAGAAAATTATTCCTCCCCCTGACAGCCAGGACCCACCAGTTAGGTCGCCTGCGGAAGGCGTTGTCAAATTAGTCAGCAAAATTATTCTGACATCTGTAGTCATTGGATGTACATCCAACGGCCGCCGGCATGCATCTTCAATCTCTCGTCTTCTTCCTCCAGCGCTGGCGGGGCCTCCTGCTCCCGCCTCCGGTGGCCCGCGGCGCTGCGTCGCACGCCTCGCTGTGAAGCGCTACTCCACCGCCGGCCAGGCCATCCCTCCACCCCTCCTGTTATTCTCCGCCGACTGCAGCCCCAGGCCACACTGAACCAGTCAACCCTCGTATGTTGTACTCCTCTCAGGCTGCGACTCCATGCTGCATCTTCCCCATCTCTGGGTCGTTCCCGTCCGGGTCCTCGCCGTTGTCTACCGCCTTGGAGCGCTCGGCGCAGTGTGGTCAACATGGTCAACAAACGAGAGTCATCGGAAGAGGACTGTACGTGGAGAGGCTGACAGTGGGGACGCATGCATGCAACCGCCTCCTTATTACACGAAAATAAAATTATTCCTCCCCTGAAAGCTGGGACCCACCACGTATATCTTTGCAAGGAAGAAAGTGCCTCCTTATTCCTGCCCCTGACAGCTGGGACCTACCAACAACATCTTTGCACGCAACGAAGTGCCTCCTTATTACGGGCAAAAAATATATGATTCCGCCCCTGACCGCTGGGACCCGCCAGCTCTATATTCACGCGCAAGGAAGTGCCTCCTTGTCCTCCCTGACAGCTAGGACCCACGTGGTCGAAGCGTACGTAGCGTTGTCTGTGTACATACCGGTCGATCGGTCTGTCTGCCACGATGATCCGTGGCTGAGTAAGGAGCGGTAGCAGTTTAGGCAGTCCCGTCTAAATCATATACACATACGACAGCTACACTGCAAAAAAAGACGGCCACGTACGTACATACGGGCGTGGTCTCGAACACGTATAGCGACGGCGTAATGTTCATGGCAGCCAACCGGCTGGGTCAAAATGGAGGAAACAGCATCGTGTTAATCGAGAAGCAACCGACTGGGTGGGAATACGTCATGTTCATCGGGAGCCAACCAGCTTGGACGGAACAGTCGAAACAAGGTCTGGCGTACTACAGAACGGAGGAAACGGCCAGTTGTTCCACCGCTTACGGTCGAAACGGGGTCCTGTTGATCAAGAGGGGTGTGGCGTATAGCAAAACGGAGGAAACAGACTTCTCTTCGACCTCCTACGGTCAAAACGGGGTCCTGTTGATCGGGAGGGGTCTGGCGTACCACAAAACGGAGGAAACAGACTTGTGTTGGAGCACCTACGGTCGAAATGGGGTCCTGTTAATCGGGAGGGGTGTGGCGTACCGCAAAATGGGACTCCACGACCTACTGTTCATCCACCGTCTAGTGCCTCGCTCATCCAGCCTCCACGGGCTACTGTTCATCCACCGTCGACTTCCTCCAGCCTCCACCAGTTACTGTTCATCCACGGGCTACTGTTCATCCAGCCTCCACCGGCTACTATTCAACCAGCCCTCCACGGGGTCCTGTTCATCCACCCCCACCTCCTCGATCGGAGTCCTGTTCATCCAGCAGCAACGACCTCTACTACCACGGGGTCCTGTTCATCCAACCCCCACCGGGAACCGTTCATCCAACCCCCAACAACGGTAACTGTTCATCAAGAGGCAGCTGGTTCGATTGGCTTCAGTTAGCAGCAGTAGCGAAGGAATCACTAGGGTTCAGTTAACAGCCAAGGGATCGATCGCTCAGGTTCAGTAACGTAGCTAGAGCAATTGCTCGGGTTCAGTAAGCGAACGCCTCGCTTGGGTTCAGTTAAAGCCCAATGCCTTGCACACACACGCGTACGTGTACGAGAGAAACGCGTAATCCTCCATGCATCGCTCGGCCCCGACCACTCGCCGTAACCGGGAACTCCCTAAAATTTTCCTCGCCCTTGCTTCTACCATGATTTTTTCCATCATGGACGGCCCAAAGAATGTCATGCAGATGCATCCCCGGCCTGACTAGGACAAAAAGCACATTTTCTATCATGATTTTTTGTCATAGAAGTAGGAGCCCACCACATCTATGATGATACATGGTTTTGTCACAATTATCATCATAGAAGTGTCATAAGCATGACAGACAAAAATTTCGTTCGGGCCAAAATGTCACGGATGTGTCTTTTTTTGTAGTGTTTGATCATGAACCTTTCATTCTCGCCCAACCTTTTCTTCGGGCCTCGTCTCCTTATAGAAGTTTGGCTCAATCCGGAGGGCTAAAAGAAGAAAGAAGTGTTAATATATGTACATACAAAACAATTAATGCATCTAGTTAGCAGAGGCTTAATTAATATATATACCTCGCCGGACATTGCAATAGTTAAGGCTCCAACACCGGCGGAGCTGTCATCTCCTCCCTCCTCCATTCGATCACCGGAGCCGTCATCCTATCTTCCCTCACCATTGGTGTCGTTGAGAAACAACAAGGTGATATAATCACCTCCATCGCGGATTATATCCCCCAACATCTCTTCTTGTTCTAAGTCTCTGTCGTGTTCCATAGTTTCTACAAATATTACAACATGGCAATATCTGATGAGTCGTCCTATCTTTCGGGAGAGGATACTTTGCGGACCGCCTCTCTCATGCATGTCCGATGTGCAAATCATGTTTTCATATGCCTCAAAATCAAAGTTATCGGGGTTATGTTTTAACGACCCCCCCCCCCCCTCATGTCGAAGTTACGACGATATTTGTACAAGATGAATACAAGATTTATACACAAGATGAATACAAAATAAATACAAGATTTATACACAAGACGAATACACAATTCAACAAATGAACCAACCATCATCCTATGAACAAAACTCAACATACAACAAATGGACACCTTTTGTCGACCAGTCCGAGGGATGATCAGGGACCAACTCCATGGAGATGCAACACCACAACCTGTAATTCCATCGAGTGAAAAAAATTTAGGCAAACCCAAGTATGCCACTAGATAGAATGGAAGATTTTAGTTGAAATGGACCTAAAGATCATGGCAAACTTGTAGCTAGATGCCAATTTGAAAGCAAGTTTCAGACTTAGAGACAAATAGCATGGCATTGTAGCTAGATACCAATTTGGAAGCAAGATTTGAACATGCTACAGAATTTCTACATGGCAACAAATGGCATGACATGAATGTGCATGTAACACATGGCAAAACATCCTTACTGAACTAATTAAATGGACCCCTAGATCAATGGCAATCATCATGATCAAGTTGACAGGTATTAACAGATTTTCAGAATTAGTGATATTTGCAGAGTGGCAGAAAACAGTTTCATGATGCAACCTTTGAAGCAAGTAAAATATATGCCACAGCAGTTTTTCATGGCAACAAAGAGAATGGCAAGCATGTACTAATTACCCTCAACAAAACACCCTTACTGATCATGATCCAAAGATGCACAGATTTGTTGCAAACCTCAAGGCAAAATGCAAAGTATTAATACTACTTGTTTCAGCCTTGAGAGAAAAATAGCATGGCATGCCAGAAATGAGTAGATAGCAAGTTTACAAGCTTGTAGCACTCACTATAGGTCCTAACATGGCATGAACTAAAATCTACTAGCAAGATGACATCAAAATGCTCCTACTTCATGTTCAAAGATTACCCAAAAGATGCTTGCATTAAAATATACAAAAAACACAAAATGAACTCTAATGCAAAAAAATTGTTCTTCAATTTGTTTATATGCTCACTGGATTTCTATCACCATTTCTATGAACATAAATTCCACATTAATTTCTATGACCTAGTTTATATGCTCACTAGATTTCTATCACCATTAATTTCACACTAATTTCTATGACAAAAAAGACAAAATGAACACTAATTTTCATGAACAAAAATTTCTATGACTAATTTCTATCACCATTAAGATCACCCCTTCTTCAACATTGATAATATGCTCACGGGAAATCCTGTTGAACTTGAGAAAAAAATGTTCTCCCTAAGACAAAACCTTGACAGAAAATTGACAAAAATAGAGGGGGAAAGAGTGCTAACCGAGGAGCACACGGAGGCTTGTTGAGGGGCTAGTAGCAGCAGACAGCAGCGGGATCGAGGAGGAGGGCCAGCGAGGAGGTCCGACCGGCGACGAGGACGGGCGGCTGTCGGGGGCGCGGTGATGCTCGGGGAGGTCCGGCCGGCGATGAGGAGCGAGCGGGCTCAGGGACGGCATCAGGGCAGGGTTCAGGGACAGCATCGGGGGTGGTGACAAGGAGCGGGCTCGAGGAGGCGATGGTGAGGTCCGGCAGCCTGGCGGCGTCGAGGTGGTTTTCGGCGCCGTCTGGGGAAACTGCAGATGGCTTTTGGAAAATTTCCTAAGTCCTGCTTATATACCCCACCCTTTAGTCCCGGTTGGTGGCTCCAACCCGGATTAAAGGCCAACCTTTAGTCCTGGTCCGAGCCACCAACCGGGACCAAAGGGCGCGAAACCCAGGCCTTTAGTCCCGGTTGGTGGCTCGGACCTAGACTAAAGGGGGGGGCCTTTAGTCCCGGTTGGAGCCACCAACCAGGACTAAAGGTTTGGTGCTGGCACAGCCGAGGGGCGGTGGGATTTTAGTCCCACCTCGCCAAGCAAGAGGCGCTCGCACCAGTTTATAAGGCCGCCTGCGGCTACCGTTGCAAGTTCCTCTCAAAGCACAGACAGCTCATCGTCTAACCTGGCCCTCCTCTGCCCTGTGGGGCCTACTGGCAGCAGAAATTCGCGCCCCATGGGCCTCATCCAGGCCCATATATAGTTGGGTTTCTAGTCGTATGCAGGCCATGGCGTGTGAATTATCCTGCTAGTAGGAGGGCATTTTTTTATTTTTTGCATATGTTATGTCAATTTTTTGACCTTCTTCAAATCACATCCTAATTTTTATACATACTCACTTATGTGTAATACACATGATTATCAAATAATTTCGACAAAATATATGAAATTCTAAAAAATGCAAAACTTTCATATTCTTTCTGTGTTAATGAAAGAGATCATGCCTATTTATGGTTTTAATTCTAAAGTTTTCTTTTAAACAGATGCATACATTCCTAGTTTTCATTTACTTCTTTTTTGCTATTAAAGTTTTTAACAAAAAATACTTTATAAAAATTTTAGTTGCATAAATTTTATATAATTTTAAGTTAATATTATTTTGATCATAACTAGAGTTTTATAAAAGCTTTTTAGTTGGTTCTTTTTGCTATTGAAGAATATTATTGTTTTGTTTTAGTTGATCATAACTAGAATTTTATATAACTTTATTACATGATATAGATTTTCATCAGATAGTGACAAAATAGCTAGTTCTATCAAGTTATTTTCATATGTACGATTGCTGCAACATATTCACCATAAATTCTGATACTTTTTGTTAACCTAATTTATTTTGATGCATAGACACATAGTGATTCAAAAAAGCCGACACCAGTGTTCCCTATGTGAAGGAGATAGACCCTTACTTCCATATCCTTATCAAAGGATGCAATGATATCAGAAGCTTATCCCTTCTGGACGACCCGGATATTTAAGGTGGTCGACTAGCTCGTCACTTGGCAAGGTGGGACTAATACGGGTGTGAAAATGTGCGGTAGGCCTTTAGTCCCGGTTGGTGCCACCAACAGGGACTAAAGCTAGGTTTTAGTTTAGTATTTTCTGTTAACCTAATAATGTTATATTTCCTTTTCTGTTAAGTTATTAGTTTAGTATTTTGAAAATATGACACAAGGCGATCAATGCTGTCAAAATATTTCTTCCAGAATCTAAAGCCCTTCAGGTATAACCCAACATACTCATGATGTGGGGGTTGAACTCCTGATGTAAGATAATATAAAGGTGCGTGGATGTTCATCAGATATGCCAAAACAATATACTATTCTCATAGGATTCTCTGATTTCTCAGCCCTCAACATATCATCAACTCTGCTTGCATGTTAGGTAAACTTGGATCATGGTTTTTTCTCCGATCAGAGAAACCACATAGTATTTCCAACTTTATGTCATACAACGTTTCTCTCTTATCATCTCCGATGCTTCTGCTGTATTCATTTATGTCAAGACGTTTAAGCCATGTCTATATTAACATTGTTATTTTATATGGAGCCACCAACCGGGACTAACCGCGTATGATCAACCTTGCAAAACTTGGGACTGAAAGGATAGGAATAATTGAAACTTCATAACTTAATAAATAATTATTCTAAAATCATGTTTCATATGACAAAATACCCTAGCTAGCTCTTACAAAGATTCCCTCTGATTTGTCCGAAGTGGCACTTTCCAGCTATAAGTCCGGAAACTCACACTACAGAGAAAGTGATGGCGATGAAGCCGGTCACATCCCAGAGTGGGATCTTGGGGTATAAAACTATTTCTTCGTGTGTGTCCCTTGCTTATTGCGCCATAACCATGAATAATCTTCATCATTTAACAGGATGCGTGGGTCAGTCTTCACTATGAAGGGACGAATTTCATGAAACTTTTCATAATCTTCTGACATGTCTGTCTTGTCCTCCACTCCCACAATGTTTCTTTTCCCTGAAAGAACTATGTGGCGCTTTGGCTCATTGTATGATGTATTCACTTCCTTATCTTTTCTTTTTCTCAGTTTGGTAGACATGTCTTTCACATAGAAAACCTGCGCCACATCATTGGCTTGGATGAATGGTTCGTCTGTGTACCCAGGATTGTTGGGATCCATTGTTGTCATTCCATACTGCGGGCCTACCTGTGCCCCGCCTCCTGTCAGATTGACCCATTTGCACCGAAACAAAGGGACCTTAAAATTACGTCCATAGTCAAGTTCCCATATCTCCTATATGTAACCATAATATGTGTCATTTGCCCTATTGGTGTTTGCTGCATCAAAGCGGACACCACTTTTTTGGTTGGTGCTCTTTTTATCTTGGGTGATCGTGTAAAATGTATTCCCATTTATCTCGTACCCTTGGAAAGTCAATACAGTCGAAGATGGTGTCATGGCCAACAAGTACAGCTCATCTCCAACAATGTTGTTACCCATGAGACGTGTTTCCAACCAACCGCCGAAAGTCCTCATGTGTTCACGTGTAATCCAGTCGTCAGACTGCTCCGGGTGTTTGGAGTGTAGAATATTTTGTGTTCATTGATATACGGGGCCACCAAGGTTGAATTATGTAGAACTGTGTAGTGTGCTTGCGCCCAAGATTGCCCGTCCCTACATATTATTGAATCCGCTCCTAGCGTGCCTTTTCCACTCAGTCTCCCCTCATGCCGCGATTGAGGAACACCAATCAGCTTAAGGTCAGGAATAAAGTCGACACAAAACTCAATGACCTCCTCTGTTTCATGGCCCTTGGAGATACTTCCTTCTGGCCTAGCACGGTTACGAACATATTTCTTTAAGACTCCCATGAACCTCTCAAAGGGGAACAAATTGTGTACAAATACAGGACCTAGAATGGCAATCTCGTCAACTAAGTGAACTAGGACGCACGTCATAATATTGAAGAAGGATGGTGGGAACACCAACTCAAAACTGACAAGACATTGGACCAAATCATTCTGTAACCTTGGTAGAATTTCTGGATCGATTACCTTCTGAAAAATTGCATTGAGGAATGCACATAGCTTCACAATAGCTAATCGAACATTTTCTGGTAGAAGCCCCCTCAATGCAACCGGAAGCAGTTGCGTCATAATCACTTGGCAGTCATGAGACTTTAGGTTCTGGAATTTTTTCTCTGGCATATTTATTATTCCCTTTATATTCAATGAGAAGCCAGATAGGACCTTGATACTGAGCAGGAATTCAAAAAAGATTTACTTCTCTGCTTTGGTAAGAGCATAGCTGGTAGGACCTTGATACTGCTTTGGATGCATGCCATCTTTTTTGTTCATACGTTGCTGGTCCTCCCGTGCCTATGGTGTATCTTTTGTCTTCCCATACACGCCCAAGAAGGCTAGCAGATTCACGCAAAGATTCTTCGTCACGTGCATCACGTCGATTGCAGAGCGGACCTCTAGGTCTTTCCAATAGGGTAGGTCCCAAAATATAGATTTCTTCTTCCACATGGGTGCGTGTCCGTCAGCGTCATTCGGAACAGATTGTCCGCCAGGACCCTTTCCAAAGATTACATGTAAATCCTTGACCATATTGATACGTCTCCAACGTATCTATAATTTTGTATTGTTCCATGCTATTATATTATCTGTTTTGGATGTTTTATATGCATTAATATGCTATTTTATATTATTTTTGGGACTAACATATTAACCTAGGGCCCAGTGCCAGTTCCTGTTTTTTCCTTGTTTTTGAGTTTCGCAGAAAAGGAATACCAAACGGAGTCCAAACGGAATAAAACTTTCGCGATGATTTTTCTTGGACCAGAAGACAACCAGGAGACTTGGAAATGAAGTCGGAGGAGCCACGAGGCGGCCACAAGGATGGAGGGCGCGCCCAGGAGGGTAGGGCGTGCCCCCCACCCTTGTGGGCCCCTCGTGCACCTCTTGACCTAATTCTTTCGCCTATATATTCCCATATATCCCCAAACCACCAGAGGCATCCACGAAAACACTTTTCCACCGCCGCAACCTTTTGTACCCGTGAGATCCCATCTAGGGACATTTTCCGGCGTCCTGCCGAAGGGGGATTCGATCACGGAGGGCTTCTACATCAACTCTATTGCCCTTCTGATGAAGCGTGAGTAGTTTACCACAGACCTACGGGTCCATAGCTAGTATCTAGATGGCTTCTTCTCTCTCCTTGAATCTCAATACCATGTTCTCCTCGATGTTCTTGGAGATCTATTCGATGTAATACTTTTTTGCGGTGTGTTTGCCGAGATTCGATGAATTGTGGATTTATGATCAGCTTATCTATGAATATTATTTGAATCTTCTATGAATTCTTTTACGCATGATTTGATATCTTTGTAATTCTCTTCGAACTATCGGTTTGGTTTGGCCAACTAGATTGGTTTTTCTTGCAATGGGAGAAGTGCTTAGCTTTGGGTTCAATCTTGCGGTGTCCTTTCCCAGTGACAGTAGGGGCAGCAAGGCACATATTGTATTGTTGCCATCGAGGATAAAAAGATGGGGTTTTCATCATATTGGTTGAGTTAATTCCTCTACATCATGTCATCTTACTTAATGCATTACTCCGTTCTTTATGAACTTAATACTCTAGATGCATGCTGGATAGCGGTCGATGTGTGGAGTAATAGTAGTAGATGCAGAATCGTTTCGGTCTACTTGACACGGACGTGATGCCTATATTCATGATCATTGCCTTAGATATCGTGATAACTTTGCGCTTTTCTATCAATTGCTCGGCAGTAATTTGTTCACCCACCGTATTATTTTTTATCTTGAGAGTAGCCTCTAGTGAAACCTATGGCCCCCGGGTCTATTTTCCATCATATAAGTTTCCGATCTACTATTTTGTAATCTTTTACTTTCCGATCTATAAACCAAAACTACCAAAAATATTTACTTTACCTTTTATCTATCTCTATTAGATCTAACTTTTGCAGATAACCGTGAAGGGATTGACAACCCCTTTATCGCGTTGGGTGCAAGTTGTTTGATTGTTTGTGCAGGTATTCGGTGATTTGTGCGTTGTCTCCTACTGGATTGATACCTTGGTTCTCAAACTGAGGGAAATACTTATCTCTACTTTGCTGCATCACCCTTTCCTCTTCAAGGGAAAAATCAACGCAAGCTCAAGAAGTAGCAGGAAGAATTTCTGGCACCGTTGCCGAGGAGATCTACGCCAAGTCAAGACATACCAAGTACCCATCATAAACTCTTATCTCTTGCACTACATTATTCGCCATTTGTCTCTCGTTTTCCTCTTCCCCACTTCTAAAACGATTTTCAAAAAGATTTGCCTTTTTATTCGCCCTTCTTTCGTTCGATCTTATGTTTGCCAGTGTTTCCATGTGCCTTCTATTTTGCTTGCATCTTTGCTTGCTAAAAATCTATTGATATGGACCCACTCAAAGTTTTCTACTTGGATCATCTTCGATCTATATGTGCTCGTGCTGAAACCCCAACTAGTTTAGTTGAGGGAAAATTTTTAGATGAGCATGCTCATTTTGTGCGTCACCGTTTGTCTGAAAAAGGGAGACTCTTATGGAATCAAATGAATAGTTTGCTGTGTTATGCTTGGAATCTTTATGAAATTTATGATTTTGCTTGTTGCTCTAAGAACCCTAAAAAACACCTTCCCTACCTATGTGAGTTTAATGATAATGAAATCTTGTCTTTTTATGAAAAGGGTGTTTATAGTTACTATGATATCGAACAAATTGAAGAATTTGTTGCTTTTAAGGGTGCTTATGAAGTTGCTTCTTTGATTGAAAAGTATGATATTACTCTCTACAAATCTGAAAATTTTGACATACTTAAATATTGCTATGAAAACTATGCTCGTAATGCCTATGTCAAAGAATTTATTGAGAGAATAACCGTTGCTTTGGAAGAAAATAATGATATGCATGAACCTATAGATAATTATGATTCTGATGATTTGATTGAAATATCCCTTGATGAACATGATGCTTGCTATTCTTATGGCCATGATGCCAATATTTATGGAGATGAATTTGCTATAGTTCCTTATGTTAAACATGAGATTGTTGCTATTGCACCCATATTTGATAGTTCCTTGAATCAAAAGCATGATTGCAATGATTTTACTATAAATTCTATTGATGTCAATTGTGCTAATAATATGCAAAACCCTAAGCTTGCAGATGCTAGTTTTGCTATGTCTACTACTTGTTGCAATAATCATGACTGGGGTGATTCTTCTTGTGATCTTTAAATTTTATTTAAGCCCCATGATGAATATGAGATTGATAATAATGTTTGCAATAATATTGAAAGTGGGTTTGGAAGAGTGTCAACTTTAGATCCCACATATTGGAGAATATTCAATCTTATGAAATTTTTGGTAAAAGTGGGTTTGGAGAGGTCATGACTTTAGTTAATGTTAATCCCACTATTTTGGAAGAGTGTCAACTTCGCATGCATGTGGATCATGCTAAGAATATGTTATGTGATAGCTATATTGTTGAACTTGCTTATGATCCTACATGTAATTATTATGAGAGAGAAAAATATGGTTGTAGAAATTTTCATGTTACTAAATTACCTCTCCTCATGTTGAAATTGCTATCGTCTCTTTCTTCTTCCTTGCATATGCTAGTTTTTGCTTGCCTTGATAATTTGTTTGCTTATAAAATGCCTATGCATAGGAAGTACGTTAGACTTAGATGTGTTTGTCACGTGTTTTATGATGCTCTCTTTGTGCTTCAATTCTTGTCTTTCATGTGAGCATCATCGAAATCTCAACGCCTAGATAAAAAGGCTTTAAAGAAAAGCGCTTGTTGGGAGACAACCCAATATTTTTCCTTGCTGTTTTGCAATAAAAAATTCATCTAGCCTCTGGTTAGATGTGGTTTGATTTTTTAATTAGTGTTTGTGCCAAGTAAGACCTTTGGGATAGCTTACGGTGATAGTTGATTTGATCTTGCTGAAAAACAGAAACTTTTGCGCTCAGGAAAACAATTCTATTTTTTAACACAAGCATGATTTTTATTTGATTATTTTTTCAGCAGATTAATAAACAAATTTCTTAGGTCTTCCTAATTTTCAGAATTTTTGGAGTTACAGAAGTATTCGAGAGTTATAGATTACTACAGACTGTTATGTTTTTGACAGATTCTGTTTTCTATGTGTTGTTTGCTTATTTTGATGATTCTATGGGTAGTATCGGGGGGTATGAACCATGGATAAGTTGAAATACATTAGATATTACACCAATATAAATGAAGAATGAGTTCATAACAGTACCAAAAGTGGTGGTTTATTTTCTTATACTAACGGAGCTTATGAGATTTTCTGTTGAGTTTTGTGTTGTGATGTTTTCAAGTTTTGGGTAAGGATTTGATGGACTATGGAATAAGGAGTGGCAAGAGCCTAAGCTTGGGGATGCCCAAGGCACCCCAAGGTAATATTCAAGGACAACCAAGAGCCTAAGCTTGGGGATGCCCCGGAAGGCATCCCCTCTTTCGTCTTCGTCTATCGGTAACTTTACTTGAGGCTATATTTTTATTCACCACATGATATGTGTTTTGCTTGGAGCGTCTTGTATGATTTGAGTGTTTGATTTTTAGTTTGCCCCAATCATCCTTGCTGTACACACCTTTTGAGAGGGACACGCATGAATCGTGATTTATTAGAATACTCTATGTGCTTCACTTATATATTTTTAGAGCACGGCGGTGGTTTTATTTTATAGAAATTGATGAACTATCAAGCTTCACTTATATTATTTTGAGAGTCTTTAAACAGCATGGTAATTTCCTTTGGTTATAAATTTAGTCCTAATATGATAGGCATCCAAGAGGGATATAATAAAAACTTTCATATAAAGTGCATTGAATACTATGAGAAGTCTGATTCCTTATGATTGTTTTGAGATATGAAGATGGTGATATTAGAGTCATGCTAGTGAGTAATTGTGAATTTGAGAAATACTTATGTTAAAGTTTGTGATTCCCGTAGCATGCACGTATGGTGAACCGTTATGTGATGGATTCGGAGCATGATTTATTTATTGATTGTCTTCCTTATGAGTGGCGGTCGGGGACGAGCGATGGTCTTTTCCTACCAATCTATCCCCCTAGGAGCATGCGCATAGTACTTCGTTTTGATAACTAATAGATTTTTGCAATAAGTATGTGAGTTCTTTATGACTAATGTTGAGTCCATGGATTATACGCACTCTCACCCTTACACCATTGCTAGCCTCTCTAGTGCCGCGCAACTTTCGCCGGTACCATAAACCCACCATATACCTTCCTCAAAACAGCCACCATACCTACCTATTATGGCATTTCCATAGCCATCCCGAGATATATTGCCATGCAACTTTCCATCATTCCGTTTATTATGACACGCTCCATCATTGTCATATTGCTTTGCATGATCATGTAGTTGACATCATATTTGTGGAAAAGCCACCGTTCATAATTCTTTTATACATGTCACTCTTGATTCATCGCACATCCCGGTACACCGCCGGAGGCATTCATATAGAGTCATATTTTGTTCTAAGTATCGAGTTGTAATTCTTGAGTTGTAAGTAAATAAAAGTGTGATGATCTTCATTATTAGAGCATTGTCCCATGTGAGGAAAGGATGATGGAGACTATGATTCCCCCACAAGTCCGGATGAGACTTCGGACGAAAAATGAAAAAAATAAAAAATAAAAAAGAGGCCAAAATAATGAGAGAAGTCCCAAATAAAAATAAAAAAAATGAGAGAAAAGAGAGAAGGGACAATGTTACTATCCTTTTAGCACACTTGTGCTTCAAAGTAGCACCATGATCTTCATGATAGAGAGTCTACTATGTTATCACTTTCATATACTGGTGGGAATTTTTCATTATAGAACTTGGCTTGTATATTCCAATGATGGGCTTCCTCAAATTGCCCTAGGTCTTCGTGAGCAAGCGAGTTGGATGCACACCCACTTAGTTTCTTTTTTACCTTTCGTAAACTTATAGCTCTAGTGCATCCGTTGCATGGCAATCCCTACTCACTCACATTGATATCTATTGATGGGCATCTCCATAGCCCGTTGATACACCTAGTTGATGTGAGACTATCTCCTTCTTTTTGTCTTCTCCACAACCACCTTCTATTCCACCTATGGTGCTATGTCCATGGCTCACGCTCATGTATTGCGTGAAAGTTGAAAAAGTTTGAGAACATCAAAAGTATGAAACAATTGCTTGGCTTGTCATTGGGGTTGTGCATGATTTGAATATTTTGTGTGATGAAGATGGAGCGTAGCCAGACTATATGATTTTGTAGGGATAAGCTTTCTTTGGCCATGTTATTTTGAGAAGACATAATTGCTTTGTTAGTATGCTTGAAGTATTATTGTTTTTATGTCAATATTAAACTTTTGTTTTGAATCTTACGGATCTGAACATTCATGCCACAATAAAGAGAATTACATGGATAAATATGTTAGGTAGCATTCCACATCAAAAAAATTGTTTTTATCATTTACCTACTCGAGGAATTAAGCTTGGGGATGCTTGATACGTCTCCAACGTATCTATAATTTTTTATTGTTCCATGCTATTATATTATCTGTTTTGGATGTTTCATATGCATTAATATGCTATTTTATATTATTTTTGGGACTAACCTATTAACCTAGAGCCCAGTGCCAGTTCTTGTTCTTTCCCTGTTTTTGAGTTTCGCAGAAAAGGAATACCAAACGGAGTCCAAACGGAAGAAAACCTTCGCGATGATTTTTCTTGGACCAGAAGACAACCAGGAGACTTGGAGCTGAAGTCAGAGGAGCCACAAGGACGGAGGGCGCACCCAGGGGGGTACGGCGCGCCCCCACCCTTGTGGGCCCCTCTTGCACCTCCTGACCTAATTCTTTCACCTATATATTCCCATATATCCTCAAACCACCAGAGGCATCCACGAAAACACTTTTCCACCACCACAACGTTCTGTACCCGCGAGATCCCTTCTAGGGACCTTTTTCGACGTCCTGCCGGAGGGGGATTCGATCACGGAGGGCTTCTATATCAACTCTATTGCCCTTCCGATGAAGCGTGTGTAGTTTACCATAGACCTACGTGTCCATAGCTAGTAGCTAGATGGCTTCTTCTCTCTCTTTGATTCTCAATACCATGTTCTTTGAGATCTATTCGATGTAATACTTTTTTGCGGTGTGTTTGCCGAGATCTGATGAATTGTGGATTTATGATCAGCTTATCTTTGAATATTATTTGAATCTTCTCTGAATTCTTTTATGCATGATTTAATATCTTTGTAATTCTCTTCGAACTATCGGTTTGGTTTGACCAACTATATTGGTTTTTCTTGCAATGGGAGCTTAGCTTTGGGTTCAATCTTGGGTGTCCTTTCCCAGTGACAGTAGGGGCAGCAAGGCACGTATTGTATTCTTGCCATCGAGGATAAGAAGATGGGGTTTTCATCATATTGCCTGAGTTAATTCGTCTACATCATGTCATCTTACTTAATGCATTACTCCATTCTTTATGAACTTAATACTCTAGATGCATGCTGGATAGCAGTCGATGTGTGGAGTAATAGTAGTAGATGTAGAATCGTTTTAGTCTACTTGACACGGACGTGATGCCTATATTCATGATCATTGCCTTAGATATCATCATAACTTTGCGCTTTTCTATCAATTGCTCGGCAGTAATTTGTTCACCCACCGTATTATTTTCTATCTTCAGAGAAGCCTCTAGTGAAACCTATGGCCCCCGGGTCTATTTTCCATCATATAAGTTTCCGATCTACTATTTTGCAATCTTTTACTTTCTGATCTATAAACCAAAAATACTAAAAATATTTACTTTAGCTTTTATCTATCTCTATCAGATCTCACTTTTGCAAATAACCGTGAAGGGATTGACAACCCCTTTATCGCGTTGGGTGCAAGTTGTTTGATTGTTTGTGCAGGTATTCGGTGATTTGTGCGTTGTCTCCTACTGGATTGATACCTTGGTTCTCAAACTAAGGGAAATACTTATCTCTACTTTGCTGCATCACCCTTTCCTCTTCAAGGGAAAAACCAACGCAAGCTCAAGAAGTAGCACATATCAAGTATATCATCACCAGTACAGAGGGCATGCTTCTTTTGGTGATCTGCCTCACCTTTGAAATGCTTGCCTTTCTTTCTTAAGGCATGCTTGGTCGGAAGAAATCGAAGATGTCCCGGGTAAACATTCTTCTTGCATTTGTCCAAATATATACTTTCAGTCTCATCTAGAAAGTGTGTGCATGTGTGGTATCCCTTGCTTGTCTGTCCTGAAAGGTTACTAAGAGCAGGGTAATCATTTATGGTCACAAATAGCAACGGTCGTAGGTCAAATTCCTGCTGTTTGTGCTCATCCCACACACGTACATCTTTTTTGTTCCACAGCTGTAAAAGTTCATCAACTAATGGCCTTAGGTACAAATGAATGTCGTTGCCGGGTTGCTTAGGGCCTTGGATGAGCACTGGCTATTGGGAAACATTGCATGGAAAACAAAAAAAATTATACGCACAGGCAAGATCTATCAAAGGAGATGCATAGCAACGAGAGGGGAGAGTGTGTCTATGTACCCTCGTAGACCATAAGAGGAAGCGTTTGTCAACGCGGGTGATGTAGTCGAACTTCTTCGTGCTCCAACCGATCGAGTAACGAACGTACGGCACCTCCGCGTTCAGCACACGTTTAGCTCGGTGATGTCCTCGCCTTCATGATCCAGCAAGACTGCGAAGTAGTGGATGAGTTCTGGTAGCACGACGGCGTGGTGACGGTGATGGTGAAGTTATCTCCACAGGGCTTCGCCTAAGCACTACGAAAATATGACCCAGGGACTAAACTGTGGAGGGGGCGCCGCACATGGCTAAGCAATTGGCGTGGTTATGTGTGGCACCCCCCTCCCACATATATAGGTGGGGCAGAGGGGAGAGGCCAAGGGGCTCCCCATGTATGGCCGAATACTACTTGGGGTCTTCCCCAAGCCGCCCCCCTTCCTTATTTGGGTGCGGGAGGAAGGCAGGGGGAGGTGGTGCCCCCCCCCCTTTCCTTTCTCTCACAAGGAGGGAAAGGCAGGAGGAGCCACCCCTCCCCTTTCCTTCCCCTAGGGCCGGCCATCCAAGGAGAGGGACGCGCCAGCTCCCTAGTGGGCTGGTCTGTCCCCCCCCCCCTTTGGCCCATTAGGCACATACACTTCCCGGGGGTGTCCGGAACCCCTTCCGGTGCCCCGATGACTACCCGGTGCACTCTGAAACTCTTCCGGCGTCCGAATATCATCGTCCTATATATCAATTTTACCTCAGGACCATTTCGGAGCTCCTCGTCATGTCTGTGATCTCAACCGGGACTCCAAACAACATTCGGTCACCAAATCATATAACTCATATAACATTATATCTTCAACGAACGTTAAGCATGTGGACCCTACGGGTTCGAGAACTATGTAGACATGACCAAGACACCTCTCCGGTCAATAACCAATAAAGAACCTGGATGCCCATATTGGCTGCTACATATTCTACGAAGATCTTTATCAGTCGAACCTTATGACAACATACGTAATTACCTTTGTCCATCGGTATGTTACTTGCCCGAGATTCGATCGTCGGTATCTTCATACCTAGTTCAATCTCATTACCGGCAAGTCTCTTTACTTGTTCCATAATACATAATCTCGTAACTAACTCCTTAGTCACTTTTCTTGCAAGGCTTCTTATGATATGTATTACCGAGAGGGCCTAGAGATATGTAGCGACCCGACCCGAATGGATCAAAGTCTCTGTGCTTAAGTGTCATCCCTGGATCGGTATGCTGACACACACAGTACTCGAGGATTTATAACAGAGGTAAATCACATGTATAAAGTAACGTAAATACTATTACCTCAATCCATATAGCGGAAGTAACAACAAGGTTGTGGATTCCCATCAACACCAACGGCAAAGTTGAGTGTAGAAATCGTAACCCTAACGTATCACTTACTCGTCGTAAGAATCCTGCAACATGAGACGTTGCAGCCCGAAACGGGTCAGTACATTGAATATACTGGCAAGATAACACAGTAGAGCAATGAACAGAATAAATGCTATCACTACATGCATATATGGCTGGTGGAGGCTCTACGGTTAATATGTTTTGCGAAAAGCCAATTTTTCCCTACAACAAAGGAATATATTTTATTTAACTATCATGGTGGTTGTTGAACATTGAGAAGGTAAATCCCCCTCTCAATCCCAATTAAAAGTAATCATTAATCCCAACAAATTAATTTAGAGTGATGGGATTCAATATGATGATCCAAGAACCAGATACTCAAGATGTCCATAACCGGGGACACGGCTAATCATGATTAGTTTGTACACTCTGCAGAGGTTTGTGCACTTTTCACCACAAGACTCGATCTCCTCCGTTGGATTTCTCGCACTACATGGTGTTTGAGAAACGGATGACCGAGACACAGTCTTTCAGAAACATTTACTCTTTACTCTGGGTAGACAGTTACACCTACTTTCCCCTACATCTGCTAGCCTACCACTGAAAGAGGTCATGTAACATACTCAACTATGCTAGAGCCCATAATAGCTTGTGGCTGCACACGGAAGTTTCTAGCATGAATAATCTTATGATCCCTTTGAGCCTGGGTGGCGGACCGTAGGAGGATCACACGGTATATCCCCGGGATCTCCTAGGACAACACTGGTATATCCCCAGGTGCCCAAACAAGCAATCCACCCAGATGTGTATTAAAGTTGCCACCTTAAGTTGAACCATTAATTAACAATCTCACATCTGTCATGGATACACTCAAAACCCAATCCACGTCTACGAGCATAGCATGGCAATATAAGCATAGCGTAGAAGTAACTCCCAAGGGTTTGATATTAAAAAAAAAGGCAATAGGTTCTACCTCATCATCTACTTCCCAATACCCACAAGTTAATCACATCCTAATCATGCAATATTTGAGGGTCGAAACTAATGCATAAAAACTGGGTAACGAAGAAGTATGATCAATGTGTTACTTGCCTTGTACTGTTGATGAAGATCCTTCGCACTCATAATTCCTGATAGTTCTACTCGTCACACTCCGTTCAATCTAACGTGAGCAAGCAATTGCATACATAAGCACTCATGCAAAAGAATCGAAGAAAAGATCTCGAAAAACTTCGAAAACTAGCAATTAACTCTTGCAACAGAAAACAATTTCTAACAGTACCAAAATTGAGTGGATTTGGTCTTATCAGAAAGTTTAGGTCAAGAGCTTCAATTAGCAAAAAGAATCAATTAAATCGGAGTTACGAAACTCAAGTTATAGCCAAAACAAATTTGAATATGAATCTGAACAAATTTCGAAATTTGAAAGTTGCAAAAAGTTTATTTGATAGATTCATTAGAAAGGTGGAATCAAGACAAAAATATTGGCGTTGGTTTCGTCTAATTTGGATGAACGAGTAAAAAGTTATGGCTATTTGAAAAATCAGGGCCAAGCTGTTTTACGGAAGAAAAAGAGTTATGGCTAAAAGAATTCTAGTCCTAAAATGTAAATACAAGGACTAATTTATAAATCTAATTATTCTACCGTACTAGTCTAGAAATAATAAGCTACGGGAGTATATAAAAAAATACGAAGAAAGATACCTTTATAAGGTAGAGAAAAGATGACTTCCGAGAGAAGACAACTTTCAGAAGTCCCGCCGGAGAGAAGAAAAATATTTTTATTTAGTGAATCTAGTCGAACCAAAATATATTGATTTAACCCGAATCGGATGATTTTTGGAGGCTCTATGGGTCTATATTTATAGGTGGAAAGGAGGCTTAGAGATCAAAAGCTAGGCAATATGGGACTAAACGTAAACAAAAGGCAGACGAAAGAAAATAAACGACGCCGCATGGGCCTTCGGCCGGCCTGCGCGTGTGCGCGGAGTTTTTTTTTTTTTTACAGAAATAAATATAAAGGACAACTGGAAAAATAATATAG
The DNA here is from genome assembly GCA_011799875.1 of Thinopyrum elongatum. Lineage (NCBI taxonomy): Eukaryota > Viridiplantae > Streptophyta > Magnoliopsida > Poales > Poaceae > Thinopyrum > Thinopyrum elongatum. The sequence goes on from CM022301.1 coordinate 575,717,046, forward strand.
TCCGACCTGCTAGCTATGTTGCGCACGCTGGCGAAGGATAGCAGTCGGTCGCTCTTACAGTTTTTTTTTTTAAGAATAAAAAAAAAAAAAAGGTAAACGGAAAATAGAAAAAATTTCCATAAGCATATTATATATCAAATTTTCAGAAAAAGATTTCCTAAAAGATGAACATATTTTCAGCGGCAAATAGATTTCACAAAAATTAATAAAGCAAACAGTGCTACTGCTGCAATAAAACCTAATAAAAATCATTTTAAAAATACCAAAATGATTTCAAATTTATTTTCCCTCTAATTTTATATTGGGGAATCATTTTACCCTAATTTCCATATATTTTATTTTTGGATAAAAACAATTTGAATAAAAACCAAATAACTCCAAATTGAAAATAATTTCAAAGGGACCTTTAAATCGATTGTTTTAAACTTCCAACTCATATTTCATATAATTTGAAGAAGTCATTTTATCTCCTCTCATAAAATCATTGAGTTGCATAAAGTTTTCGATTTGGAATATTTCCAAATGGAATTCAAATCTTTTCAAAAACCCCTTTTAAAATAGAGAAGTCATGTTATCTTCACTCTAGGGTTGTGATGAAATGAATATGAATTCATGAAGATCATAAATGCAAAGTGAAAGTTTTGGGAAAGTCATTTTATTCCCTCTCATTCAACTTTCAAAAGTTTCCAAATTTCACTCAATTTCACACAAGCAACCACACCACAATCAAACAATCAATCAAAACTATTTATTTAATATAACATTCCAAAATTTAAATTTTGGGATTGTTACAAACCTACCACCCTTAAAATGAATCTCGTCCTCGAGATTCGGAGAGCTAAAGAAATAGGTTAGGTTTGGGGTCTTCTCAAAATCCACGAGCTGCACAGGGGGTCTTGGTGCTACCACCCTAGAAGCATTGTTACGGTTCCATCAAACTTATATACTCCATCCTTATTGTTGACAGGGTCAGTCCTCTGAGATCCTCGGGAAAAATCCTACTCTGGCTCTTCCGGAGGGGCATAATATTTTCCTCATTCCCGTGTCCTTTCATCTTGGTAAGGTTCTTCTGTTACCGGGTCTTCTTAGCTGACGGGTCTGGCGCCAATACTAAACAACTATCGATATCTCATGGTGGTCAACAATTTATGGTTTCTCCTGCAGGAAATGGGTCTGGGTTGAACCTCACCGCATAACCTACGGTTGGCAACAACTGCCGTGTACAAGGGGAAAAATTGTCACACCATTCTATGGTTTAAACAAGGTTTTGATCGTCGTCGCTCTACTATGGGTAAGTCACTCAGATTTACCATCCCATATAGCAAGGCGAATAATAAGAGTAAGTCGGTATGGTGATCAATCCATCCCGCACCCAAATCATTACCTTGTATACGGTTTAGCGAATCTCGCATTCTAACACTTGGTCATCCTCACAAGCATTGCAGAATTTCTCTTGTCGACGAACTAAGTTTGGATAAATCCATTGATTCTGCAAGCCAAACGAACATCTATCGTTTCTTCACCTCTCTCAGGTTTTGCGTTAACTCCTATAATATCGTCTGTTGATAAAGTCGTATCTTCTTCCAGGGTTTTTCCTTCAGCAAGAGTGTGCTTGCTTCTTGGCAGGTCCTGGGGCCTGTGGGTTATGGCCCATCTCATCACTTGCAACCTTGAGCTCAACATCGGGGCAACGGATCCTTATTCCAACCTTGAGCTTCCCAGCATTCTTAAATCCATCCAATTATACTATCTCCCCTCCTTCTATGGGTACTAAGACGTGATTACTCAGACTCATCATGGAGTTACAATTGCTCCATATTACCAACATTATACCTCCTTTATATCCAATAGCACTTCATCCCTTCATATTCTTGGGATATCCCACCTATCGAGACAAAACTCATACTTATTTCGTCCGAAATCCACTCCGTGGAATATCATTATCTTTTCTAGGGGTCAAGGGTCCTCACAGTTACTACCACAATTGAAATGCACAAATTCATCCGTAGACCATATTTCTCATATCCTCGAAAATGGTCAAAATCTTTCTTCATAGAGTAACAACTCATAAAATCCAAATCAGTACCAACAATAATGCTAACTTTATTGATTCTCAAATTATTACAATCTCCTGCATTTCCATTACATGCCTCAACTCAACACCTCAATATAAAGGAAATGTTCTCACTACTACTACTACTATACTTCTCACGGACACAACTAATTATCACAAATCTCCTTCTCCTTGGGGCATTCTCTGGCAAAGTGCCCTGCTTCATTACAGCAGAAACATATTACTTCTGACAAGTCTCGTGGTTTCCTAGTGATTACATAGCCTCCTTGGGTCCTCGGCTTCCTTTTTGGGCATTCGCTAAAGTAGTGTCCTGAATCTTTGCACCTAAAACAAATGATATGACTCAGGTCCTTCTTTGTAGAAATTTGGTTGTTCTTGGAATCCAATCTATTTCTCTTCCTGGACTTTTCCGTGCCATTCAGGGCTTCTATTTCCTGTGGGTCATACTCTACTTCCTCTGTCGGGAATGCTACTAGATCCCCCTTCAGACAATTCTGGGAGATGTGTCCTTCTTCTCCACATGAATAACATGACTTGGTGCAGGGTTTAATTAGGTCTTCTTCGGGTGTGTCCTCCACCTCTTCCTTCATCACAGGTTCTTCTAAAATTTCCATGAGGGCTCCTTTCATTTCTTCTTTCTTCTGCTGGATGGTTCTTTGTACTATGGGGTAAATGTGAACTGAGCAGGGTAGTGGGTAGTCCCTTCACACAAGAAACAAGTAATCTGCCTAGTTGGGCTTTCTTCAGCTGGGTGACTCTCTTCACAATGAGGGCATTCATCCTTGTGTTCTTTATGGTTGTGTCCTATTTCTCCACAGAGCTTGCATGCACAAGGTTTCTTCATATCATTTCCATAAGGCTTCAACTTCTGGGACACAAGCCGAGACTTTAGCAGAGTCAACTTAAATTCTTTCCAAGTGGTTACTCTTTGCCATCCATTGATGGTTTGGTACATCCTCCACCAAGTAGCAGCACCTCTTTCAAAGCACTGAAGAGCATGCTGGGCCATATCCTTTCCGGCTATAGTGTTATTCTTCATGTGATCTTCCATGTTTTGAATCCATCAGTCCGTCTCCAATTGAGTCATTGGTCCAGAAAATATGAGTTCTTCTCCACTCATCCTCTATTGATACCATCTTGTAGCGACCCGACCTCAGACGGTCAAGTCTCTGTGCTTAAGTGTCATCCCTGGATCGGTATGCTGACACACACAGTACTTGAGGATTTATAACAGAGGTAAATCACATGTATAAAGTAACGTAAATACTATTACCTCAATCCAAATAGCGGAAGTAACAACAGGGTTGTGGATTCCCATCAACACCAACGGCAAAGTTGAGTGTAGAAATCGTAACCCTAACGTATCACTTACTCGTCGTAAGAATCCTGCAACATGAGACGTTGCAGCCCGAAACGGGTCAGTACATTGAATATACTGGCAAGATAACACAGTAGAGCAATGAACAGAATAAATGCTATCACTACATGCATATATGGCTGGTGGAGGCTCTACGGTTAATATGTTTTGCGAAAAGCCAATTTTTCCCTACATCAAAGGAATATATTTTGTTTAACTACAAAGTTGGTTGAAAAATATTGAGAAGGTAAAACCCCCTCTCAATCCCAATTAAAAGTAATCATTAATCCCAACAAATTAATTTAGAGTGATGGGATTCAATATGATGATCCAAGAACCAGATACTCAAGATGTCCATAACCGGGGACACGGCTAATCATGATTAGTTTGTACACTCTGCAGAGGTTTGTGCACTTTTCCCCACAAGACTGGATCTCCTCCGTTGGATTTCTCGCACTACATGGTGTTTGAGAAACGGATGACCGAGACACAGTCTTTCAGAAACATTTACTCTTTACTCTGGGTAGACAGTTACACCTACTTTCCCCTACATCTGCTAGCCTACCACTGAAAGAGGTCATGTAACATACTCAACTATGCTAGAGCCCATAATAGCTTGTGGCTGCACACGGAAGTTTCTAGCATGAATAATCTTATGATCCCTTTGAGCCTGGGTGGCGGACCGTAGGAGGATCACACGGTATATCCCCGGGATCTCCTAGGACAACACTGGTATATCCCCAGGTGTCCGGGCAAGCCACTGGTATATCCCCAGGGTGCCCCAACCAATCCACCCAGATGTGTATTAAAGTAGCCACCTTAAGTTAACCATTAATTAACAATCTCACATCTGTCATGGATACACTCAAAACCCAATCCACGTCTACGAGCATAGCATGGCAATATAAGCATAGCGTAGAAGTAACTCCCAAGGGTTTGATATTAAAAAAAAAGGCAATAGGTTCTACCTCATCATCTACTTCCCAATACCCACAAGTTAATCAACATCCTAATCATGCAATATTTGAGGGTCGAAACTAATGCATAAAAACTGGGTAACGAAGAAGTATGATCAATGTGTTACTTGCCTTGTACTGTTGATGAAGATCCTTCGCACTCATAATTCCTGATAGTTCTACTCGTCACACTCCGTTCAATCTAACGTGAGCAAGCAATTGCATACATAAGCACTCATGCAAAAGAATCGAAGAAAAGATCTCGAAAAACTTCGAAAACTAGCAATTAACTCTTGCAACAGAAAACAATTTCTAACAGTACCAAAATTGGGTGGATTTGGTCTTATCAGAAAGTTTAGGTCAAGAGCTTCAATTAGCAAAAAGAATCAATTAAATCGGAGTTACGAAACTCAAGTTATAGCCAAAACAAGTTTGAATATGAATCTGAACAAATTTCGAAATTTGAAAGTTGCAAAAAGTTTATTTGATAGATTCATTAGAAAGGTGGAATCAAGACAAAAATATTGGCGTTGGTTTCGTTTAATTTGGATGAACGAGTAAAAAGTTATGGCTATTTGAAAAATCAGGGCCAAGCTGTTTTACGGAAGAAAAAGAGTTATGGCTAAAAGAATTCTAGTCCTAAAATGTAAATACAAGGACTAATTTATAAATCTAATTATTCTACCGTACTAGTCTAGAAATAATAAGCTACGGGAGTATATAAAAAAATACGAAGAAAGATACCTTTATAAGGTAGAGAAAAGATGACTTCCGAGAGAGAAGACAACTTTCAGAAGTCCCGCCGGAGAGAAGAAAAATATTTTTATTTAGTGAATCTAGTCGAACCAAAATATATTGATTTAACCCGAATCGGATGATTTTTGGAGGCTCTATGGGTCTATATTTATAGGTGGAAAGGAGGCTTAAGGGACTTGCAAGTAACTTAAATTCTTCCCAAGTGGTTACTCTTTGCCATCCATGATGGTTTGGTACATCCCCACCAAGTAGCAGCACCTCTTTCAAAGCACTGAAGAGCATGATGGGCCATATCCTTTTCAGGCTATAGTGTATCTTCATGTGATCTTCCATGTTTTGAATCATCGGTCGCTCCAATTGAGTCATCGGTCCATAAAATATGAGTTCATCTCCATTCATCCTCTATTGGTTCCTAGGGATTCAGGGGTGTGAGATAAGAGAGATAGAGAGGGATACACACAATACAAAACAATAGATTTGAAGAGGCAAATTTATTTTTGTGGCTGTCGAAAAAACATCAAAACAATGACAGCTCACAATCGTCGCATCTAACGTAGGGTAAACAGGGGTTTTGGTCTTCTAAGGTCAAAAATCTTCAAAGTCGCCAAACTCTTCAAGTCGTGTTCATGTCTCCGATGGGCTTCTTTCCGATCGTGCTGACCTTTCAAGTTCTTTTGCCAAATCATCTCTGTTGACGCGAAGTCTGTCGTGACGTCCTTAATATTCTAGAGTTGATTCCAACTTCTGGGTTTCAACATCCTTGGCAATGACCATGGTCCTAATGTCCTTCAGTTCCTGACGAATCTCTGGTATCTCGAGGTTTTTTCCTCCCGCTTGGCTACTTTCAGTTCTGGGTCCTGAGTTCTTCACGAAATGCTTCCTTGTCAAATACGGCTTCCTGAAGGTCCATCTTAAAATTCACTCGCCGTATGTATACTCCAGATTCGTCGATACACCAACTAAGGTTAAACTTCATCTTGCTGATAGATGTCTCCATTAGCCCTTTGTCATCCAATCCTTCCGACGAAATGCATGCTTAACTCAGCACGACGACAATAGCATAAGCGGGCGATAACATCATGGATAGCAGTTGTTTCTGCCCTTGTCATTGCCATGAGCTATCATTCCATAGTTGATATCTCCTGCCTTGGGTTTCTTGACAAAAACTTTGAGTTTTAACGCTCATGTTCCGGTCTTTCTCCGCAACACCTTGATCTCGGGTATTTGACAGCTTCAATAGTCTGACTAATTCCATAAGGGTAGCCTTCCTAGGTCATACCAATCTGGAAATTCTTCAGAAACTTCAAATTCTCCTAGTCTTCGGAGTCTTCAACTGTTGTAGTTTCCATATTATAATGCACGGTAAATTCCTCTTCATTCGAAGGGTCTTAGTTGTCCGATATCTTTGTACTTCTTGGATTGGTCTCATCAGTTGAACCTTCGAGTGGTCAAAAGGAGAAAGGGGTATAGTCTAACTAAAAGGAAAATGTGATAAAGCTTAGAAAGAAGAGAGGGGTAAGAGATCCTTTTGAAAGAAGTTGTAAGAGAAAAATCTTCCTATGGGCTCGCAGTTTCTAGGGTCACGTCCTAAAGTCAACAGTGCTCAAAACCCCTTTTAAAATAGAAGAAGTCATGTTATCTTCACTCTAGGGTTTGTGATGAAATGAATATGAATTCATGAAGATCATAAATGCAAAGTGAAAGTTTTGGGAAAGTCATTTTATTCCCTCTCATTCAACTTTCAAAAAGTTTCCAAATTTCACTCAATTTCACACAAGCAACCACACCACAATCAAACAATCAATCAAAACTATTTATTTAATATAACATTCCAAAATTTAGAATTTTGGGATGTTACAAACCTACCACCCTTAAAATGAATCTCGTCCTCGAGATTCGGAGAGGCTAGAAAGAAATAGGTTAGGTTTGGGGTCTTCTCAAAATCCATCGATCGTCACAGGGGGTCTTGGGTGCTACCACCCTTAGAAGCATTGTTACGGTTCCATCAAAACTTATATACTCCATCCTTATTATTGACAGGGTCAGTCCTCTGAGATCCTCGGGAAAAATCCTACTCTGGCTCTTCCGGTAGGGGCATAACTATTTTCCTCAATTCCCGTGTCCTTTCATCTTGGTAAGGTTCTTCTGTTACCGGGTCTTCTTAGCTGACGGGTCTGGCGCCAATACTAAACAACTATCGATATCTCATGGTGGTCAACAATTTATGGTTTCTCCTGCAGGAAATGGGTCTGGGTTGAACCTCACCGCATAACCTACGGTTGGCAACAACTGCCGTGTACAAGGGGAAAAATTGTCACACCATTCTATGGTTTAAACAAGGTTTTGATCGTCGTCGCTCTACTATGGGTAAGTCACTCAGATTTACCATCCCATATAGCAAGGCGAATAATAAGAGTAAGTCGGTATGGTGATCAATCCATCCCGCACCCAAATCATTACCTTGTATACGGTTTAGCGAATCTCGCATTCTAACACTTGGTCATCCTCACAAGCATTGCAGAATTTCTCTTGTCGACGAACTAAGTTCGGATAAATCCATTGATTCTGCAAGCCAAACGAACATCTATCGTTTCTTCACCTCTCTCAGGTTTTGCGTTAACTCCTATAATATCGTCTGTTGATAAAGTCGTATCTTCTTCCAGGGTTTTTCCTTCAGCAAGAGTGTGCTTGCTTCTTGGCAGGTCCTGGGGCCTGTGGGTTATGGCCCATCTCATCACTTGCAACCTTGAGCTCAACATCGGGGCAACGGATCCTTATTCCAACCTTGAGCTTCCCAGCATTCTTAAATCCATCCAATTATACGGTCTCCCCTCCTTCTATGGGTACTAAGACGTGATTACTCAGACTCATCATGGAGTTACAATTGCTCCATATTACCAACATTATACCTCCTTTATATCCAATAGCACTTCATCCCTTCATATTCTTGGGATATCCCACCTATCGAGACAAAACTCATACTTATTTCGTCCGAAATCCACTCCGTGGAATATCATTATCTTTTCTAGGGGTCAAGGGTCCTCACAGTTACTACCACCCTTGAAATGCACAAATTCATCCGTAGACCATATTTCTCATATCCTCGAAAATGGTCAAAATCTTTCTTCATAGAGTAACAACTCATAAAATCCAAATCAGTACCAACAATAATGCTAACTTTATTGATTCTCAAATTATTACAATCTCCTGCATTTCCATTACATGCCTCAACTCAACACCTCAATATAAAGGAAATGTTCTCACTACTACTACTACTATACTTCTCACGGACACAACTAATTATCACAAATCTCCTTCTCCTTGGGGCATTCTCTGGCAAAGTGCCCTGCTTCATTACAGCAGAAACATATTACTTCTGACAAGTCTCGTGGTTTCCTAGTGATTACATAGCCTCCTTGGGTCCTCGGCTTCCTTTTTGGGCATTCGCTAAAGTAGTGTCCTGAATCTTTGCACCTAAAACAAATGATATGACTCAGGTCCTTCTTTGTAGAAATTTGGTTGTTCTTGGAATCCAATCTATTTCTCTTCCTGGACTTTTCCGTGCCATTCAGGGCTTCTATTTCCTGTGGGTCATACTCTACTTCCTCTGTCGGGAATGCTACTAGATCCCCCTTCAGACAATTCTGGGAGATGTGTCCTTCTTCTCCACATGAATAACATGACTTGGTGCAGGGTTTAATTAGGTCTTCTTCGGGTGTGTCCTCCACCTCTTCCTTCATCACAGGTTCTTCTAAAATTTCCATGAGGGCTCCTTTCATTTCTTCTTTCTTCTGCTGGATGGTTCTTTGTACTATGGGGTAAATGTGAACTGAGCAGGGTAGTGGGTAGTCCCTTCACACAAGAAACAAGTAATCTGCCTAGTTGGGCATTCTTCAGCTGGGTGACTCTCTTCACAATGAGGGCATTCATCCTTGTGTTCTTTATGGTTGTGTCCTATTTCTCCACAGAGCTTGCATGCACAAGGTTTCTTCACATCATTTCCATAAGGCTTCATCTTCTGGGACACAAGCCGAGACCTTTGCAGAGTCAACTTAAATTCTTCCCAAGTGGTTACTCTTTGCCATCCATTGATGGTTTGGTACATCCTCCACCAAGTAGCAGCACCTCTTTCAAAGCACTGAAGAGCATGTTGGGTCATATCCTTTCTGGCTATAGCGTTATTCTTCATGTGATCTTCCATGTTCTGAATCCATCGGTCCGTCTCCAATTGAGTCATCGGTCCATAAAATATGAGTTCATCTCCATTCATCCTCTATTGGTTCCTAGGGATTCGGGGTGAGATAAGAGAGATAGAGAGGGATACACACAATACAAACAATAGATTTGAAGAGGCAAATTTTATTTTGTGGCTGTCGAAAAAACATCAAACAAATGACAGCTCACAATCGTCGCATCTAACGTAGGTATAACAGGGGTTTGGTCTTCTAAAGGTCAATAAATCTTCAAAGTCGCCAAACTCTTCAAGTCTTGTTCATGTCTCCGATGGGCTTCTTCCGATCGTGCTTGACCTTCTCAAGTTCTTTTGCCAAATCATCTCTGTTGACGCGAAGTCTCTCGTGACGTCCTTTAATATTCTAGAGTTGCATTCCAAACTTCTGGGTTTCAACATCCTTGGCAATGAACCATGGTCCTACTGTCCTTCAGTTCCTGACGAATCTCTGGTATCTCGAGGTTTTTCTCCTCCAGCTTGGCTACTTTCAGCTTCTGGGTCCTGAGTTCTTCACGAAATGCTTCCTTGTCAAATACGGCTTCCTGAAGGTCCATCTTAAAATTCTCGATGTAATACTCCAGATCCTGTCGATACACCAACTAAGGTTAAACTTCATCTTTTGCTGATAGATGCTCCATTAGCCCTTTTGTCATCCAATCCTTCCGACGAAATGCATGCTTAACTCAGCACGACGACAATAGCATAAGCGGGCGATAACATCATGGATAGCAGTGTTTCTGCCCTTGTCATTGCCATGAGCTATCATTCCATAGTTGATATCTCCTGCCTTAGGGTTTTCTTGACAAAAACTTTGAGTTTTAACGCTCCATGTTCCGGTCTTTCTCCGACACACCTTGATCTCGGGTATTGACAGCTTCAATAGTCTGACTAATTCCATAAGGGTAGCCTTCCTAGGTCATACCAATCTGGAAATTCTTCAGAAACTTCAAATTCTCCTAGTCTTCGGAGTCTTCAACTGTTGTAGTTTCCATTATTATAATGCACGGTAAAATCCTCTTCATTCCGAAGTGGTCTTAGTTGTCCGATATCTTGTACTTCTTGGATTGGTCTCATCAGTTGAACCTTCGAGTGGTCAAAAGGAGAAAGGGGTATAGTCTAACTAAAAGGAAATTTGATAAAGCTTAGAAAAGAAGAGAGGTAAGAGATCCTTTTGAAAAGAAAGTTGTAGAGAAAAATCTTTCCTATGGGCTCGCCAGTTTCTAGGGTCACGTCCTACAGTCAACATGTGCTCTGATACCATCTTGTAGCGACCCGACCCGAATGGATCAAAATCTCTGTGCTTAAGTGTCATCCCTGGATCGGTATGCTGACACACACAGTACTCGAGGATTTATAACAGAGGTAAATCACATGTATAAAGTAACGTAAATACTATTACCTCAATCCATATAGCGGAAGTAACAACAAGGTTGTGGATTCCCATCAACACCAACGGCAAAGTTGAGTGTAGAAATCGTAACCCTAACGTATCACTTACTCGTCGTAAGAATCCTGCAACATGAGACGTTGCAGCCCGAAACGGGTCAGTACATTGAATATACTGGCAAGATAACACAGTAGAGCAATGAACAGAATAAATGCTATCACTACATGCATATATGGCTGGTGGAGGCTCTACGGTTAATATGTTTTGCGAAAAGCCAATTTTTCCCTACATCAAAGGAATATATTTTGTTTAACTACAAAGTTGGTTGAAAAATATTGAGAAGGTAAAACCCCCTCTCAATCCCAATTAAAAGTAATCATTAATCCCAACAAATTAATTTAGAGTGATGGGATTCAATATGATGATCCAAGAACCAGATACTCAAGATGTCCATAACCGGGGACACGGCTAATCATGATTAGTTTGTACACTCTGCAGAGGTTTGTGCACTTTTCCCCACAAGACTGGATCTCCTCCGTTGGATTTCTCGCACTACATGGTGTTTGAGAAACGGATGACCGAGACACAGTCTTTCAGAAACATTTACTCTTTACTCTGGGTAGACAGTTACACCTACTTTCCCCTACATCTGCTAGCCTACCACTGAAAGAGGTCATGTAACATACTCAACTATGCTAGAGCCCATAATAGCTTGTGGCTGCACACGGAAGTTTCTAGCATGAATAATCTTATGATCCCTTTGAGCCTGGGTGGCGGACCGTAGGAGGATCACACGGTATATCCCCGGGATCTCCTAGGACAACACTGGTATATCCCCAGGTGTCCGGGCAAGCCACTGGTATATCCCCAGGGTGCCCCAACCAATCCACCCAGATGTGTATTAAAGTAGCCACCTTAAGTTAACCATTAATTAACAATCTCACATCTGTCATGGATACACTCAAAACCCAATCCACGTCTACGAGCATAGCATGGCAATATAAGCATAGCGTAGAAGTAACTCCCAAGGGTTTGATATTAAAAAAAAAGGCAATAGGTTCTACCTCATCATCTACTTCCCAATACCCACAAGTTAATCAACATCCTAATCATGCAATATTTGAGGGTCGAAACTAATGCATAAAAACTGGGTAACGAAGAAGTATGATCAATGTGTTACTTGCCTTGTACTGTTGATGAAGATCCTTCGCACTCATAATTCCTGATAGTTCTACTCGTCACACTCCGTTCAATCTAACGTGAGCAAGCAATTGCATACATAAGCACTCATGCAAAAGAATCGAAGAAAAGATCTCGAAAAACTTCGAAAACTAGCAATTAACTCTTGCAACAGAAAACAATTTCTAACAGTACCAAAATTGGGTGGATTTGGTCTTATCAGAAAGTTTAGGTCAAGAGCTTCAATTAGCAAAAAGAATCAATTAAATCGGAGTTACGAAACTCAAGTTATAGCCAAAACAAGTTTGAATATGAATCTGAACAAATTTCGAAATTTGAAAGTTGCAAAAAGTTTATTTGATAGATTCACTAGAAAGGTGGAATCAAGACAAAAATATTGGCGTTGGTCTCGTCTAATTTGGATGAACGAGTAAAAAGTTATGGCTATTTGAAAAATCAGGGCCAAGCTGTTTTACGGAAGAAAAAGAGTTATGGCTAAAAGAATTCTAGTCCTAAAATGTAAATACAAGGACTAATTTATAAATCTAATTATTCTACCGTACTAGTCTAGAAATAATAAGCTACGGGAGTATATAAAAAAATACGAAGAAAGATACCTTTATAAGGTAGAGAAAAGATGACTTCCGAGAGAGAAGACAACTTTCAGAAGTCCCGCCGGAGAGAAGAAAAATATTTTTATTTAGTGAATCTAGTCAAACCAAAATATATTGATTTAACCCGAATCGGATGATTTTTGGAGGCTCTATGGGTCTATATTTATAGGTGGAAAGGAGGCTTAGAGGTCAAAAGTTAGGCAATGTGGGACTAAACGTAAACAAAAGGCAGACGAAAGATATAGGAAAAACAAAGAAAAGAAACGACGCCGCATGGGCCTTCGGCCGGCCTGCGCGTGTGCGCGCATGTGTGCGTGCGCGGAGTTTTTTTTTTTAACAGAAAATAAATAAATTAAAGGACAACTGGAAAAATAATATAGTCCGACCTGCTAGCTATGTTGCGCACGCTGGCGAAGGATAGCAGTCGGTCGCTCGTACAGTTTTTTTTTTAGAATAAAAACAAAAAAAGGTAAACGGAAAATAAGAAAATTTCCATAGGCATATTATATATCAAAATTTTCAGAAAAAGATTTCCTAAAAGATGAACATATTTTCAGCGGCAAATAAATTTCACAAAAATTTAAATAAAGCAAACAGTGCTACTGCTGCAATAAAACCTAATAAAAATCATTTTAAAAATACCAAAATGATTTCAAATTTATTTCCCTCTAATTTTATATTGAAGGGAATCATTTTACCCTAATTTCCATATATTTTATTTTTGGATAAAAACAATTTGAATAAAAACCAAATAACTCCAAATTGAAAATAATTTCAAAGGGACTTTAAATTCGATTGTTTTAAACTTCCAACTCATATTTCATATAATTTGAAGAAGTCATTTTATCTCCTCTCATGAAAATCATTGAGTTGCATAAAGTTTTCGAATTTGGAATATTTCCAAATGGAATTCAAATCTTTTCAAAAACCCCTTTTAAAATAGAAGAAGTCATGTTATCTTCACTCTAGGGTTTGTGATGAAATGAATATGAATTCATGGAGATCATAAATGCAAGGTGAAAGTTTTGGGAAAGTCATTTTATTCCCTCTCATTCAACTTTCAAAAAGTTTCCAAATTTCACTCAATTTCACACAAGCAACCACACCACAATCAAACAATCAATCAAAACTATTTATTTAATATAACATTCCAAAATTTAGAATTTTGGGATGTTACAAGATACCTCTCCGATACTCGGAGTGACAAATCCTAATCTCGATCTATGCCAACTCAATAAACACCTTCGGAGATACCTGTAGAGCATCTTTATGATCACCCAGTTATGTTGCGACGTTTGATAGCACACAAGGTATTCCTCCGGTATCCGGGAGTTGCATAATCTCATAATCGAAGGAATATGTATTTGTCATCAAGAAACCAATAGCAATAAACTGACCGATCAATATGCTAAGCTAACGGATGGGTCTTGTCCATCTCATCATTCTCCTAATGATGTGATCCCGTTATCAAATGACAACACATGTCTATGGTTAGGAAACCTTAACCATCTTTGATCAACGAGCTAGTCTAGTAGAGGCTTACTAGGGACACGATATTTGTTTATGAATTCACATGTGTATTTAAGTTTCCGATCAATACAATTCTAGCATGTATAATAAACCTTTATGATGAATAAGGAAATATAAAATAAAAACTTTATTATTGCCTCTAGGGCATATTTCCTTCAGTCTCCCACTTGCACTAGAGTCAATAATCTAGATTACATTGTAATGAATCTAACACCCATATAGTCTTGGTGTTGATCATGTTTTGCTCGCGAGAAAGAGGCTTAGTCAATGGGTCTGCCACATTCAGATCCATATGTATTTTGCAAATCTCTATGTCTCCATCCTTGACCTTTTGATGAATGGAGTTGAACCGTCTCTTGATGTGTTTGGTTCTCTTATGAAACCTGGATTCCTTCGCCATGGCAATTGCTCCAGTGTTGTCACAAAAGAGTTTCATTGGACCCGATGCACTGGGTATTACACACAGATTGGATATGAACCCCTTCATCCAGACTCCTTCATGTGCTTCTTCCGAAGCAGCTATGTACTCCGCTTCACACGTAGATCACGCCATGACGCTCTGCTTGGAACTGCACCAACTGACAGCTCCACCATTTAATATAAATACGTATCCGGTTTGTGACTTAGAGTCATCCGGATCAGTGTCGAAGCTAGCATCGACGTAACCATTTACGACGAGCTCTTCGTCACCTCCATAAACAAGAAACATATCCTTTGTCCTTTTCAGGTACTTCAGGATGTTCTTGACCGTTGTCCAGTGATCCACTCATGGATTACTTTGGTACCTCCCTACCAGACTTATGGCAAGGCACACATCAGGTCTGGTACATAGCATAGCATACATGATAGAACCTATGGCTGAGGCATAGGGAATGACTTTCATTTTCTCTCTATCTTCTGAAGTGGTTGGGCTTTGAGTCTGGCTCAACTTCACACCTTGTAACACAGGCAAGAACCCTTTCTTTGACTGATCCATTTTGAACTTCTTCAAAACTTTATCAAGGTATGTGCTTTGTGAAAGTCCTATCAAGCGTCTTGATCTATCTCTATAGATCTTGCTGCCCAATATATAAGAGGCTTCACCGAGGTCTTTCATTGAAAAATTCTTACTCAAGTATCCTTTTATGCTATCCAGAAATTCTATATCATTTCCAATCAATAATATGTCATCCACATATAATATCAGAAATGCTACATAGCTCCCACTCACTTTCTTGTTAATACAGGCTTCACCGTAAGTCTGTATAAAACCATATGCTTTGATCACCTCATCAAAGCATATATTCCAACTCCGAGATGCTTGCACCAGTCCATAGATGGATCGCTGGAGCTTGCACACTTTGTTAGCACCTTTAGGATCGACAAAACCTTCTGGTTGCATCATATACAACTCTTCTTTAAGAAATCCATTAAGGAATGCAGTTTTGACGTCCATTTGCCAGATTTCATAATCATAAATTGCGACAATTGCTAACATGATTCGGACAGACTTAAGCATCGCTACGAGTGAGAAAGTCTCATCGTAGTCAACTCCTTGAACTTGTCGAAAACCTTTCACAACAAGTCGAGCTTTGTAGACAGTAACAATACCATCAGCGTCAGTCTTCTTCTTGAAGATCCATTTATTTTCTATGGCTTGCCGATCATCAGGCAAGTCCACCAAAGTCCACACTTTGTTCTCCTACATGGATCCTATTTCAGATTTCATGGCCCCAAGCCATCTGTCAGAATCTGGGCTCATCATAGCTTCTTCATAGTTCGTAGGTTCACCTTGGTCTAATAACATGACTTCCAGGACAGGATTACCGTACCACTCTGGTGCGGATCGTGCTCTGGTTGACCTACGAGGTTCAGTAGCAACTTGATCTGAAGTTTCATGTTCATTATCATTTGCTTCCTCTCTAGTTGGTGTAGGCATCACAGGAATGGATTTCTCTGATGTGCTACTTTCCAATGCGAGAGAAGGTACAATTACCTCATCAAGTTCTACTTTTCTTCCACTCACTTCTTTCGAGAGAAACTCCTTCTCTAGAAAGGATCCATTCTTGGCAACAAAGATCTTGCCTATGAATCGGTGGTAGAAGGTGTACCCAATTGTTTCCTTAGGGTATCCTATGAAGACGCACTTCTCCGATTTGGGTTCGAGCTTATCAGGCTGAAGCCTTTTGACATAAGTGTCACGACCCCAAACTTTAAGAAACGACAGCTTAGGTTTCTTGCCAAACCACAATTCATATGGTGTCGTCTCAACCGATTTAGACGGTGCCCTATTTAACGTGAATGCGGCTGTCTCTAATGCATAACCCCAAAACGATAGTGGTAAATCAGTAAGAGACATCATAGATCGCACCATATCCAATAAAGTACGGTTACGATGTTCGGACACACCATTACGCTGTGGTGTTCCAGGTGGCGTGAGTTGTGAAACAATTCCATATTGTTTTAAATGAAGGCCAAACTCGTAACTCAAATATTCGCCACCACGATCAGATCTTAGAACCTTTATTTTCTTGTTACGATGATTTTCTACTTCACTCTGAAATTCTTTGAACTTTTCAAATGTTTCGGACTTGTGTTTCATCAAGTAGATATACCCATACCTACTCAAATCATCTGCGAAGGTCAGAAAATAACGATACCCGCCACGTGCCTCAACACTCATCAGACCGCATACATCGGTATGTATTATTTCCAATAAGTCATTAGCTCGCTCCATTGTTCCGGAGAATGGAGTTTTAGTCATCTTGCCCATGAGGCATGGTTCAAGTATCATATGATTCATAATCAAGTGATTTCAAAAGTCCATCCGCATGGAGTTTCTTCCTGCGCTTTACACCAATATGACCTAAACGGCAGTGCCACAAGTATGTTGCACTATCATTATCAACTTTGCATCTTTTGGCATCAATATTATGAATATTTGTATCACTACGGTCGAGATTTAACAAGAATAGATCATTCATCAAGGGTGCATGACCATAAAAGATATTATTCATATAAATAGAACAACCATTATTCTCTGATTTAAATTAATAACCATCTCGCAATAAACAAGATCCAGATATAATGTTCATGCTCAACGCGGGCACAAAATAACAATTATTGAGGTCTAAAACTAATCCCGAAGGTAGATCTAGAGGTAGTGTGCCGACGGCGATCACATCGAACTTGGAACCATTCCCGACGCGCATCGTCACCCCGTCCTTAGCCAATCTTCGTTTATTCTGCAGCTCATGTTTCGAGTTACAAATATGAGCAACCGAACCAGTATCAAATACCCAGGCACTGTTACGAGCATTAGTAAGGTACACATCAATAACATGTATATCAAATATACCTTTTTTCACTTTGCCATCCTTGTTATCCGCCATGTATTCGGGACAGTTCTGCTTCCAGTGACCATTCCCTTTGCAGTAGAAGCACTCAGTTTCAGGCTTTGGTCCAGCTTTGGGCTTCTTCCCGGGAGTGGCAACTTGCTTGCCATTCTTCTTGAAGTTCCCTTTCTTTCCCTTGCCCTTTTCTTGAAACTAGTGGTCTTGTTAACTATCAACACTTGATGCTCCTTCTTGATTTCTACCTCCGCGGCCTTAAGCATTGCGAAGAGCTCGGGAATCATTTTATTCATCCCTTGCATATTATAGTTCATCACGAAGCCTTTGTAGCTTAGCGGCAGTGACTGAAGAACTATATGAATAACACTATCAACTGGAAGATCAACTCCCAGCTGAGTCAAGTGGTTATGATACTTAGACATTTTGAGTATGTGTTCACTGACAGAACTGTTCTCCTCCATCTTGCAGCTATAGAACTTGTTGGAGACTTCATATCTCTTAACTCGGGCATTTGCTTGAAATATTAACTTCAACTCTTGGAACATCTCATATGCTCCATGATGTTCAAAATGTCTTTGAAGACCCTGTTCTAAGCCGTAAAGCATGGCACACTGAACTATTGAGTAGTCATCAGATCGAGCCTGCCAGACGTTCATAACATCTGCAGTAGCTCCTGCAGCAGGTCTGCCACCTAGCGATGCATCAAGGACATAATTCTTCTATCTAGGAATGAGGATAAACCTCAAGTTATGGACCTAGTCCGTGTAGTTGCTACCATCATCTTTCAACTTAGCTTTGTCTAGGAACGCATTAAAATTGAGGGGAACGGTAGCTCGGGCCATTGATCTACAACATAGATATGCAAAACTATTAAGAGTAAGTTCATGATAAATTTAAGTTCAATTAATCAAATTACTAATAAACTCCCACTTAAATAAGCATCCCTCAAGTTTATCTAAGTGATACATGATCCAAATCAACTAACCCACGTCCGATCATCAAGTGAGATGGGGTAGTCATCAATGGTGAACATCTCTATGTTGATCATATCTACTATACGACTCATGTTCGTCCTTTCGGTCTCTAGTGTTCCGAGACCATTTCTGTACATGCTAGGCTCGTCAAGTTTAACCCAAGTATTCTGCATGTGCAAAACTGTCTTACACCCGTTGTATGTGAACGTAGAGTCTATCACACCCGATCATCACGAGGTGCTTCGAAACGACGAACTTTGGCAATGGTGCATTCAGGGAGAACACTTTATCTTGAAATTTAGTGAAGGGATCATCTTATAATGCTACCGCCATTCTAAGCAAAATAAGATGCATAAAGGATAAACATCACATGCAATCATAATATGTGACATGATATGGCCATCATCATCTTGCGCTTTTGATCTCCATCTTCAAAGCATCGTCATGATCTCCATCATCACCGGCTCGACACCTTGATCTCCATCATTGCATCGGGGTCGCTTGCCAACTATTGTTTCTACAACTATTGCTAACTCATAGCGATAAAGTAAAGCAATTACATGGCGTTTGCATTTCATACAATAATTAAGAGACAACACTAAGGCTCCTGCCGGTTTTCGATATTACAAAACATGATCATCTCATACATCAACATATATCACATCATATCTTGACCATATCGCATCACAACATGCCCTGCAAAAACAAGTAAGACGTCCTCTACTTTGTCGTTGCATGTTTTACGTGGCTGCTACGGGCTTCTAGCAAGAACCGTTCTTAACTACGCAAAAACCACAACGGTGATTTATCAAGTTTGTTGTTTTAACCTTCTTCAAGCACCAGTCGTAGTCAAATTCGATTCAACTAAAGTAGGAGAAATAGACACCCGCCAGCCACCTTTATGCAAAACAAGTGGCATGTCAGTCGGTGGAACCGGTCTCATGTGCGTGGACATGTAAGGTTGGTCCGGGCCGTGTCATCCCACAATACCGCCGAATCAAAATAAGATATTGGTGGTAAGCAGTATGACTATCACCGTCCACAACTCTTTGTGTTCTAATCGTGCATATCATCTATGCATAAACCTGGCTCTGATACCACTTTAGGGAACGTTGCATGGAAAACAGAAAAATTTCTACACACACGCAAGATCTGAGATGCATAGCAAAGAGAGGGAAGAGTGTGTCTACGTACCCTCGTAGACCGTAAGCAGAAGCGTTTAGTAACGCGGTTGATGTAGTCGAACTTCTTCGCGATCCAACCGATCGAGTACCGAATGTACGGCATCTCCGTGTTCAGCACATGTTCATCTCGGTGACGTCCTCGCCTTCTTGATCCAGCAAGACAGCGAAGTAGTGGATGAGTTCCGACAGCATGATGGCGCGGTGACGGTGGTGGTGATGCTCCTGCAGCAGGTCTGTCACCTTGCAGTGCATCAAGGACATAATTATTCTGTGCAGCAATGAGGATAATCCTCAAGTTAGGGACCCAGTCCGTGTAGTTTCTACCATCATCTTTCAACTTAGCTTTCTCTAGGAACGCATTAAAATTCAGAGGAACGGTAGCTCGGGCCATTGATCTACAACATAGATATGCAAAACTATAAGACTAAGTTCATGATAAATTATGTTCAATTAATCAAATTACTAATGAACTCCCACTTAAATAAACATCCCTCAAGTTATCTAAGTGATACGTGATCCAAATCAACTAACCCATGTCCGATCATCACGTGAGATGGCGTAGTCATCAATGGTGAACATCTCTATGTTCATCATATCTACTATATGACTCACGTTCAACCTTTTGGTCTCCAGTGTTCCGAGACCATGTCTGTACATGCTAGGCTCGTCAAGTTTAACCCAAGTATTGTACATATGCAAAACTGTCTTACAGCCGTTGTATGTGAACGTAGAGTCTATCACACATGATCATCACGAGGTGCTTCAAAACGACGAACTTTGGCAATGGTGCATACTCGGGGAGAACACTTTTATCTTGAAATTTAGTGAAGGGATCATCTTATAATGCTACCGCCGTTCTAAGCAAAATAAGATGCATAAAGGAGAAACATCACATGCAATCAAAATATGTGACATGATATGGCCATCATCATCTTGTGCTTTTGATCTCCATCTCCAAAGCATCGTCATGATCTCCATCGTCACCGGCTCGACACCTTGATCTCCATCGTTGCGTCAGGGTCGTCTCGCCAACTATTGCTTCTACAACTATTGCTAATGCATAGCGATAAAGTAAAGCAATTACATGGCGGTTGCATTTCATACAAAAAAGAGACAACCCTAAGGCTCCTGCAGGTTGTTGATATTACAAAACATGATCATCTCATACATCAACATATATCACATCATATCTTGACCATATCACATCACAACTTGCCCTGCAGAAACAAGTTAGACGTCCTCTATTTTGTTGTTGCAAGTTTTACGTGGCTGCTACGGGCTTCTAGCAAGAACCGTTTTTAACTACGCAAAAACCATAACGGTGATTCATCAAGTTTGCTGTTTTAACCTTCTTCAAGGACCGGCCGTAGTCAAATTTGATTCAACTAAAGTAGGATAAACAAACACCCACCAGCCACCTTTATGCAAAACTAGTTGCATGTCAGTCGGTGGAACCGGTGTCATGTGCGTGGACATGTAAGGTTGGTCCGGGCCGCTTCATCCCACAATACCGCCGACTCAAAATAAGACGTTGGTGGTAAGCAGTATGACTATCACAGCCCACAACTCTGTGTGTTCTACTCGTGCATATCATCTACGCATAGACCTGGCTCGGATGCCACTGTTGGGAAACGTTGCATGGAAAACAAAAAAAAATCTACGCACACGCAAGATCTATCGAAGGAGATGCATAGCAACGAGAGGGGAGAGTGTGTCTACGTACCCTCGTAGACCGTAAGCGGAAGCATTTTTCAATGCGGTTGATGTAGTCGAACTTCTTCGCGCTCCAACCAATCGAGTACCGAACGTACGGCACCTCCATGTTCAGCACACGTTCAACTCGGTGACATCCTCGCCTTCTTGATCCAGCAAGACGGCGAAGTAGTGGATGAGTTCCAGGAGCACGACGGCATGGTGAAGTTATCTCCACAGGGCTTCGCCTAAGCACTACGAAAATATGACCGAGGGACTAAACTGTGGAGAGGGGCACCGCACATGGCTAAGCAATTGTCGTGGTAATGTGTGGCACCCCCTCCCACATATATATAGGTGGGGGGAGAGGGGAGAGGCCAAGGGGCACCCAATGAAGGGCCGAATCCTACTTGGGGTCTTCCCCAGGCCGCCCCCTTCTTTATTTGAGTGCGGGATGAAGGCAGGGGGAGGTGGCGCCCCCCCCCCCACCCCCCTTTCCTTTCTCTGATGAGGAGGGAAAGGCAGTTACGGGCCACCCCTCCCCTTTCCTTTCCCTAGGGCCGGCCAGCCAAGCAGAGGGGCGCGCCAGCCCCCTAGTGGGCTGGTCTGTCCCCCCCCCCCTTTGGCCCATTAGGCCCATACACTTCCCGGGGGTGTCCAGAAGCCCTTCCGGTGCCCCGATGACTACCCGGTGCACTCTGAAATCTTCCGGTGTCCGAATATCATTGTCCTATATATCAATCTTTACCTCCGAACCATTCCGGAGCTCCTCGTCATGTCCGTGATCTCATCCGGGACTCCAAACAACATTCGGTCACCAAATCATATAACTCATATAACACTATATCGTCAATGAACATTAAGCGTCCGGACCCTACAGGTTCGAGAACTAGGTAGACATGACCGAGACACCTGTCCGGTCAATAACAAATAGCGGAACCTAGATGCCCATATTGGCTCCTACATATTCTACGAAGATCTTTATCGGTCGAACCTTATGACAACATACGTAATTCCCTTTGTCCATCGGTATGTTACTTGCCCGAGATTTGATCGTCGGTATCTTCATACATAGTTCAATCTCGTTACCGGCAAGTCTCTTTACTCGTTCCATAATACATCATCTCATAACTAACTCCTTAGTCACTTTTCTTGCAAGGCTTCTTATGATATGTATTACCGAGATGGCCCAGAGATACCTCTCCGATACTCGGAGTGACAAATCCTAATCTCGATCTATGCCAACTCAACAAACACCTTCGGAGATACCTGTAGAGTATCTTTATGATCACCCATTTACGTTGTGACGTTTGATAGCACACAAGGTATTCCTCCGGTATCCGGGAGTTGCATAATCTCATAGTCGAAGAAATATGTATTTGTCATCAAGAAAGCAATAGCAATAAACTGAATGATCAATATGCTAAACTAACGGATGGGTCTTGTCCATCACATCACTCTCCTAATGATGTGATCCCGTTATCAAATGACAACACATGTCCATGGTTAGTAAACCTTAACCATCTTTGATCAATGAGCTAGTCTAGTAGAGGCTTACTAGGGACATGGTATTTGCTTATGTATTCACACATGTATTTAAGTTTCCAACCAATGCAATTCTAGCATGAATAATAAACCTTTATCATGAATAAGGAAATATAAAATAACAACTTTATTGTTCCTCTGGGGCATATTTCCTTCACTGGCATCATAATGAATTTCCGCTTCATGCATAACCAAGGAGGAAGGTTATAGATACATAGAGTCACCGGCCATGTGCTATGATTGCTACTCTGCTCCCCAAAAGGATTAATGCCATTTGCACTTAAACCAAACCATAAGTTCATTGCGTCACCTGCAAAGTCTGCCCACTTTCTCTCGATTTTTCTCCACTGCGACCCATCAGCTAGTACTCTCAACTTCCCGTCCTTCTTACGGTCTTCTTTGTGCCATCGCAACAACTTGGCATGCTCTTTGTTTCTGAACAGATGTTTCAACCGTGGTATTATAGGAGCATACCACATCATCTTGGCAGGAACCCTCTTCCTGGGGAACTCGCCCTCAACATCACCAGGGTCATCTCGTCTAATCTTATACCGCAATGCACCGCATACCGGGCATGCATTCAAATTCTCGTACTCCTCACCGTGGTATAGGATGCAATCATTAGGGCATGCATGTATCTTCTGCACCTCTAATCCTAGAGGGCAGAGAACCTTCTTTGCTTCGTACGTACTGTCAGGCAATTCGTTATCCTTTGGAAGCTTCTTCTTCATTATTTTCAGTTGCTTCCCAAATCCCTTGTCAGAGACACCATTCTCTGCCTTCCATTGCAGCAATTCCAGTGTGGTACCGAGCTTTGTGTTGCCATCTTCGCTATTTGGGTACAACCCTTTTTTGTGATCCTCTAACATGCGATCGAACTTCAACTTCTCCCTTTCACTTTCGCATCCTCTATGTGCATCAAAAATGACCCGGCGAAGATCATCATCGGGCACATCGTCTGGTGCCTCTTGATCTTCAGCTTCCCCCTCTTCTTCAGCAGTATCACCGTGTTCAGGGAACATAGGATAGTTGTCATCATCCTCTTCTTCTTTGTTGTCTTCCATCATAACCCCTCTTTCTCCGTCCTTGGTCCAAACATTATAGTGTGGCATGAAACTCTTCTCAAGCAGGTGGAAGTGAAGGGTTTTCAAGGAAGAGTAATCCTTCGTATTCCCACAGACAGTACATGGACAATACATAAAACAATTCTGCTTGTTTGCCTCAGCCACATCGAAAAAATTATGCATGCCCGTAGTGTAGTCCGAGGTGCGTCGGTCACCGTACATCCACTGCCGGTTCATCTGCGTGCATTATATAATTAAGTATATCAAAAACCATTACAGAACATCATGAATAGAGAAATGACCAAATTAATACAAGTTCATCATCACATTAAAACCAAAGTAGTGATCAAATGTTATTACTGAAAAAAATAAATATATAATGTTCATACATAATTCTCATAGAACAACATACAGCTCTCTAGAGCATCTAATTAAAACACACATTGAAACTAACATACAACTATGTAAAACATTTAAATGCAACAACAAATGCGATCAAAATCGTAACTAAGGTAACAATTGATCCAACAACATAATGATACCAAGCCTCATTATCAATGGCATATTTTCTAATCCTTCTAATCTTCAAGCGCATTGCATCCATCTTGATCTTGTGATCATCGACGACATCGGTAACATGCAACTTCAATTTCATCTTCTCCTCTTCAATTCTTTTCAATTTTTCTTTCAAATAATTGTTTTCTTTTTCAACTAAATTTAACCTCTCGACAAGAGGGTCGGGTGGAATTTCTGGTTCATATACCTCTTAGATAAAAACATCTATGTCACGTTGGTCGGCATAATTGTCATAAACACTAAATGGAACAAATAGTTATAAAAGATAATATACCACATCCGAATCATAGACCGGACAAGAGCTAACGGGGGCGGATACAAAACCATGGCACTATATAATAACAAACAATAATAAAAGTAAGAAAATTATACAAGTAGCTATCTAAATCATACAAGTAAGAATTTTTTTTCTTTTAAAAAGAAGATAAGAACAAGAGGCTCGCCACGGTAGTGCCGGCCACAAGATCGGCGTGGGCGATTGACGGCGGTGAGGACGGGGACGGGGATGTGACGGCACCCTACATATGTGCAAACTCTAAGAAGTTAATTTGAGCTCAAATTGTGCATCTAAATCAAATGAACTCCCACATACACTCCTCCACTAAATCCCACAAACCACTCTACTTCTAGAGTGTTTGAAATGAGCTAAACTAGCAGTGAGAGAAGAAAGAATGAAGTTGCTAACCTTTTAGAACACTTGGATAGTTGGCGCACCGCCAAACCTAGACAAATTTTGGGGAAAATGTAGCTTGGAGGTCGAGCTTGGAGAGGAGAAAGCTTAAGTGTGGCTCGGGCATTTCATCGAACACCTCATGTGCATAGGAGGTGAGAACAGAGTAGCACACACCTCCCACACGCTGGCCGGCCAAAAAACAGAGGAGTGAGCGGGCAGGAACGAGCATATATATCGCCAGCCCTTTAGTCCCGGTTGGTGGCTGGAACCGGGACTAAAGGTCCCAGCCGAACCAGGACTGGTGCCTGCCGAGGCTCAGCCGTCGTCCTGGCCGCTCGAACCGGGACTGATACATGCATTAGTCCCGGTTCATAAGTCGACCGGGACTGTTGCTCTGATCTGCAAAAACCAAAGCCCGGTTTTCTACTAGTGTGTAATCCTCGGAGTTGTGCTCAGGCTCTGGCCTTCGAGGGTGTCGATGAACATGTTGACACCCCTCTGCATAAAGTTCCACCTATCCTCCATATCAATGCCTTTGCCCCGCAAGCCACCATCGCCGCCTAGCCACCGGTTCTCATCCCGATAGCGGACACAAACCCTAGAGGCTTAGTTGCGTCCATCACCTAGTGGTGTTTGTGTCGTTTGAGGGGAGAGAGATGGGGGTGGGAGACTCCGTCCCTGGGAGTTCGGGCGACCAGATTTTGAGGAGGGGTTTCCATCGCTGACGTTTTGGTTCGAGAAAAGATTTGCTTCCGCTTCTGCGTGTCACGGTGGCCAACTCTTCGCCGCAGATCTTGTCCACACATGGTCTATCAAACGGCCGAAAAGAACTAAGAGGACGTCGACGCACGAGAGGGCAAAGAAATCAGGTAGTGGGGATCAACTATTTGGATAAAGCAACCACCATGTCCATGCAACAAGTATGAAATCAGCATAAGCGCGCCCAAAGAAGTTAATTGAGTTCATCTTGTATTCCTTGCATTCATGAATATATGACGTTTTGGTAGTTCTTGAACAGCCAAATCGTCTTATATTTAGGAAGGGTGGGGGTAGTAAGTAAGTTAGAAACGGCAGTGTAATTAAGAACAAGATCAAACATCTTTGTTAACTTTTTTTTATTTTCCTGAACAGGAAGTGGATAACATCAATTTATAAAACAAGAAAAGATGAATTAAATATGGCGGCCGGCGTCCGCATGGCATGCATTCTCAGGGGCGAAGTAGATCCTGCCAGCTCTAACGTCGTAGACAAAGCGCTTGTCCACTTGCTGCATCGCGCCGATGACGGTGATGTCGTAGCTCCGCACCACGGTGAGGCAGATGTCCTGCCCCAGTGCGACGAACAGCCGTTGTGGCGGGAGCACGAGCCGCGCTTCATTCTCCCCGAAGTGCAGCGTCACCGTGGGCAGGTGCTGCCAGAGCTGCGACGTCGCGCGGAAGCAGAGGTGGTAATCGACGCGGGACACGATTTGCAGCCGGAGCGGCTCGAGGTGCTTCACCACGGCGTCCTTGAGCTTTGCGTAAGCGAGCCTTATCATCACCATTACTGGTGGGTGTCCCAGCATCGAACGCGCATCCGCTGGTCCACTCGTGGCCGTGCATGTGGCGCTTGAACAACTCCTTGATGTCGTGCAGCTGCCGCCCGGCGACGCTGACGCCCGTGAGGGAGACGAAGTAGGCGCTGAAGTCTCGGCTGAGCGTGGAGGTCATGTACAAGATCCTGGTGCTCACCATGTGTTGGGTGTCCGGGACGTCGTCGCCGAACCGGAGGAAGCTGTGGTGGTCCGGCGAGCCGTGGCTAGGGAGGCAGTATGAGAAGCGATGCACTTGCACGGCACCATGCCTGTGTTGGCCGAGCGTCCAGATGAGCGACGGGGCCTGCCTTCCCAGGCCGAGTACCCCGGCGAGCACTCCATGGCTGTTGAAGTTGAAGCCCTGGCTGTTGTGCGTGCAGCCAATGACGACGCCAGCAACCTCCGCCTCCTGGCCGGAGGCCGCGAAGGCCAAGGTCTCGCTGCTCAGGACGCCTCTCGCATCGGTGCCGTCAAGTCCGGTGCTACGAAACTTGCATGCGTCTTGAACTGTGGGCTGATGCCCATGATCCGGCGGCAAGCAGAACCTGCTGTTGCCCGGTACACGGCTGAACGACGGCGACTTGGCAGGCTCAAAGGGCGGCGGCTGCTGTGCGAAAGGCTTTTGGACCGGCTTGCACTGCATCCACAGTACGCAGCTGGTCATATCCAGCGCGAGGACGTACGTGCGTCGTCCGGCCCCCGTCCCAACGGTGGTGACGACGCTGTACTTGCCCTCAACTTGTGTGTGCATGGGCGGCCGAAGCGCGGTGGTGGCGTGCTCATTCAGGTGCACGAAGCCGTCGTCGTCCACGTGGATGGTACGGTTCCAGCCGGGGCTGGGTACCAGCCGCAGGCTGAAGCCGCCCACCGCCACCGCGCCTTGGTGTGCCATCACCTACAGCGACGACATCGGCAGGGTGGACGAGCGCCGCAAGCACTAGAAGAAGGAGGAGAGCGCGCGCGGCGAGCCTCATGGACATTTCTGTTGCAGCGATGCTTGTTGGCGCTTGATGGCTTAGTAGTTCGGTTTTCCGCAAACCCAGATTTGACGTGTATATATATTGGAGGGGAGGGTTTGCTGCATTTACTACGAAGGGAGAATCCATTTCTGAGATTTGCATGTCCCTTGCAGATATCTACGGAGGAGATACACACACATTAATTCATGCCATTCTTGAATTAATGGTGCAAATCAGAAAGAGTGATAGATAGAGGCAAAAAAAAAACTGCATATCCCTTGCAGATACCCCTATGGAGGAAATACGCACAAATTAATTCATGCCATTCTTGAATTAATGGTGCAAATCAGAACGAGTGATAGATAGTAGAGATGTTTCTGGAGTGGCGGCAATTAAATTGTAGCTGCTGGGATTGCGAAAAAGCGGTGGCGACAACACATGCGTGACTTTGATGGTGGTTCTGTGAGCACCCGGTCACGAGCTTCGGGGCGAAAGCCTAGGTCAGACCCGAGTGGTCATCCCTGGCAATGACGATGTTTTTATGTCGTTACCTTGTTGGAGGCATTGCTTGGATACGTTCGGGGTGTTTCATCAGGGTGAAAACTTTGATTCTGGCCTTTGTGGTTGGATCCGGCGACGGCGGCGCTTGAGCGTCGCTTTCTTCCTGAAGGCGTTGGTGTTGAAAATCCTCGTCATCAATGTGGTGTCAATGGTTGGTGCGGATATGATCTCAGTTGTAGTTTGTCGATCGCTGATCTGATCGATTTGGGGCTTTTTGTTTTTGTTTTTCACACCTACGCATAGCTCTTATGACTTTACTAGTCGCTTGCGTGTTTCCGTGTGTGTGTTGGGTTGGCTGTGTGCATTCTAATTATGTAGAGCCCGGGTGTGTGCCTACCATACCTGTACACAGCTTACCCAATGGGTACATTTTTTCTCATTTGTAAACCCATTGGTATTTTTTGTTTCAAACTCTTATCCTAATAGGATTTTTACCCACCGAATTCATGGGTTGCGGGTACACATTGCCATGTCGAGTTGGTTGATCTATTTAAACTGCATGTTTCACCTAGCATCTTATCTTATATGTCCCGATGAATGCTCAACATGTTAGTGCAACTGGATGGAGGATATTAATTTTGCATACTGATAATTATTTATTTCTTCGGGTTCATATGATAATATTTCCATGTAGAAATGATGATGTCACTACTGGAAAACTTGTCTTTGCCGAGTGTTAGTCAGTTTGTCGAGTGCATTATACCAGGGCACTCAACAACAATATCTTTGCCTAGTACATATAGAAAAACACTCGGCGAAAATTAGAAATTCGCCAAACATGTATTTTGCTGCGTGTTACGTACACTCGGCAAATAAAAAACAATCGGCAAATGCACATTTGTGCCGAGTTTCAAAATAAAAACACTAGGGAAAATTAAAACACTCGGCAAAGGCGCATCTTTGCTGAGTGTAACACTCGGCTAATATATTTTTCCAGTTTTTATTTTCTTTTATATTCTGTCTTTTCGTTTATTTATTGGTTTATTTTTCTGTATATTTATTATGTTTTCTTTCCTTTTCAGTATTTTCATTCTTTTATTTTATTATAATTTCTTATATTGTTTTCTTTCTCGTGATTTACTGAATAAAATGCAAATTTGAAGGTTGAAAAATTATATTTGTGGTCTTGAGTCTATTATTAGGCCTTATACAAGAAAAGTAAAAGAATTCCAAACGTGAGTGTGTGAAGACAAGACTCCAAAATCTGAAAAATGCTCTCTTCGCTCTGCTTTCCCCTCTTCGCTACTGTAGAGGCGAAACCAGAGGCGAGTCGTCTGCCGCCATTCTACGCCAGCGAGGGGCGGGCTTCCTCCACCCTTCGCCGGCCGCTCCAGCGGCGGGAGGGGGGCGGAACCTCTTTGCCTCGTCGATGGCATGTAGATAGGATAGGGGGGCGGAACCTCTTTGCCTCTTTGTCCGCCGTTTCGATTTCGATGGGGACGGCGGCGGCGTCCAATAAAGATGCCCCGGATCTGTCTCCGACGGGCCGTTGTGAGGCGGTCGACGGAGGATTTGGGAGCTGGTTTGCCAATCGAGGCTGGTGCAGCGGCGGTGCTGGCTTCGTGCTGCCTTTTGTGCTTCGGCCTCATCGTCGCGGCGGCGCATGCTCCGGCGCCGGTGCGAGGCTGTGGAGCTTGTACAGGAGTGGTGGTGAGTTTTCTTGGCAGGTTGGTGGTTGTGGGGTTGGTGGTGATGTGGTGTGGAGAGCTGTCTCCTTTCCCCGGCGAGGCCGGCAGTGGAGGCAAGCTTGCGGACAGAGGAGCACGGGGTGGTGCCCCGGCCGTGATGGACAACTGCCAATTGGATCCTGCATCTGCAGGTGGCGACTGCGGCTCACAAAGCTACGGCGATGGTGTTCCTCTTGTCTGCTTGCTGGTGGCCGGCGGTTCCCGAGTCCAGCGACGACGGAGCTGGTGCGGTGCCTTGGTGGAGTTTGCCGGGCCTTCCAGAGTCTTCGTCTTCGTTGCTCTGGTTGTTTCTTAGCTCGGTGGATGCACAGCTGTCCTTCCTGTCTAGATGTTTATGTACTCATATTTGTACTTGTCTCTATACTGTTTCTTTTCTGAATACGAGTATTTCTCCAAAAAAAAACTGAAAAATGCAAACGAAGTCTGAAAAGCATGAAACTTGGCATGGTATCATCATATGACACTGAGAGGCTATGGGAAAAATTGTAAGGTTTCACAAAAGTTGTGACATACAAGACATAGAAACCACGCCATCTTCAAGGATAAATCATGATTTCGAGAGGAAACGGATCAACTTTGAAGGTGATCCAGCACTGTTTCATCCGTTGCCCTTGAAATTTTTTGTACACTCATTGTACACCATTATTTGATTCATGTGAAAATTTGGTAGCTTCCGGGTAGCTTAAGTCGGTAAATGCATTTCCACATATTTAGTAAATATAATTCGAATTGGAACTGCAAGTGCACGGAAAAGTTGGCAAATTTGGGTTGAAAATTTATATTTGTGTTCTTAAGTCACTAGCAGAAAACAGGGTACTAGTCCCGGTTCCAGAGGGCATTTAGTCCCGGTTCTGGAACCGGGACAAATCAAACGGGACTAATGCTCAAAATCTTTAGTCCCGGTTTGCTTACGAACCGGGACCAAAGGAGGGCCACGTGGCCGCTCTGGGACGCCCAGGGAGGAGGACCTTTAGCCCCGGTTGGTAACACCCACTAGTGCAGAAAGGGGATATAGTCCCGGTTCGTAAGGCCCTTTAGTGCCGGTTCTGGAACCGGCACTAAATGGTGGGGACTAAAGGTCCCCCCCCCCCTTTAGTCCCGGTTCAACACGAACCGCCACTAAAGGGCCACCACGTGGCACGAGCCCGCGTCGGGGTCTGAGGGACCTTTAGTCCCGGTTGGTAACACCAACCGGGACTAAAGGTTTTAATTTGAAAAAAAAAATGTGATTTAAAAAAAAATCCCAATTTTTAAATTTCTGAATTATTTGACGATTTAATCTCTAATCACCCCTCATCACTACTCAAGTGTGGAGCACTCATTCTAAATCATCTAACTTTCTGGCCGGTCAACCATCCTCTCACTACTCCAGCCTGAGCACGCTTAACTTCCGAGTTCTATTCCCCCTAGTTTCCAAGTCTGCACTTGTTATTTTCCTGAAAATACTAAGCTGTCAATCCTATTAACCCTCAGGAGTTTAGCTTGAGCATGAAGTCACACGTTTCACCGTTTGAGTTTGAAACTATTATTCTAAAAAATAATAATTATTAAGTAACAGTAATATTTCTTGAATAAGTAGTTTGACCATAGTTTGACCACAATTTGACCAGATTTGACCAAAATTCAATAAAATGAAATAATTATTTAGTAACGCTAATATTCTTGAGTAATTATTTAGTAACACTAATATTTCTTGAATAAGTAGTTTGACCACAATTTGACCAGATTTAACCAAAATTCAAAAAAACTTAAATTTGAGCATAACTTTTTTTCCTTTTAGAATTTGAGAATTCTAAAAATTTGCAAAACGGCCTATGGCCGTCAAAATCAGATGCGGATTTTCGTGCTGAACATTTTGATATATTATATGTTTTTTCCTGACATCGTATGCAAAAGATATAGTCGTTTTACTTTTTCATAACACTTTTTTGCAAAACATGTCGAAATTTAAATTTACCTAACTAGTAGATGTAGTAACATAACTACATCTCGAAGAATTTAATTTTGAAAGTTTTTTAATTTTCTTTGTTTTTTTTTTCAAAACTGAAAAGGCGATTAGGGGGGGGGGGGGGGGGGGGGGTGTAGGGAGGGGGGGGGGGGGTTTGGTTAGGTAGTAGGTGGGTTGGGTGGGGGGGGTTGTGTATAGGTTTTAGTAGAGTTTGAAAATTGCCCTTTAGTCCGGTTTTGTGTCTTCAACCGGGACTAAAGGTTAGACCCCTTTAGTCCCGGTTTGTGACACGAACCGGCACTAAAGGGTAGACCTATAGTCCCGGTTTGTGTCCAAAAACGGGGGACTAAAGGGGCTCATGGGGCCCCGGCCTGACACCAGCCTGCCACCACCCCTTTAGTCCCGGTTTGTGACACAAACCGGGACTATAGGTCACAAATGAACCGGGACTAATGCATAGCCGTTCGAACCGGGACTAATGGTACCATTAGTGCCGGTTCATTTACAAACCGGGACTATTGAGCTGAACATTAGGCCCTTTTTCTACTAGCCAACTGGGACTAAAGGGCAGCCACACGTCAGCAGCTCCCAGGCTCTGGGGTTTTTGTTTTTTTTTGGAAAGGGGGGGAGGGTTTATTAGGGGTTTTCGATGGCTTAATTAGGGGTTTCATATTG
Source organism: Thinopyrum elongatum (assembly GCA_011799875.1). NCBI lineage: Eukaryota > Viridiplantae > Streptophyta > Magnoliopsida > Poales > Poaceae > Thinopyrum > Thinopyrum elongatum. Next base: position 575,749,574 of record CM022301.1, read on the forward strand.
TGTTAGCTATAGCTACTACATATAGAGGGAAGTGACCTCTCTTTCTCCATGCTTGGTCGACGCTAGCTACTACATATAGGGAGAGCTCGATGCTACTAAGCAAATGAAGGAACCATTAATTACACAAGATCGTCATCAACATATACAGAGAGAAGTGACCTCTCTTTCTCCGAGATTGGTCGAACAACAAGTTTTCGTATTTCTATCCGACGCTACTACATATATACAATATAACATATCTTACAATCCCTGACATCATCTACCGAAAGTCAGCTTCAATTTTCACATGGTATTCTCCGTCTTTATATATGACGTGGTCAAGAAAGAATCCCGCCAATTCCTCTTGAATTGCTCGTATGCAATCATTTGGTAGGAATTCATCCCGCATCTGCCACATCTAATTTAAAGAAGGGGGTCAATACATATATATGAATGAAACTCAACACAATTGATGGTAATAAAATAAAATTGTGAATATTATTGTTTACGTACTTCATATTGTTTGTCAGAGTAGCCCCGCTCAGAGGTCGAGCTGCGCATGAACTCGCAAACATAGTATCCACATAAATGATTCCCGCCTTCCTGCCACAAGCACTTTACGAGAATAGAGTTCAATCAAACTGATAATCAAGCATGATAAATGGTATTGATGAAACTAGAATCAATGAGAGATGCGCGGAACTAGCTAGTACTACTTACTTTGGGGTGTGTAAATCGCAGCTCATTCGGCAGACCCGAAACCATTCCGGTGAACTTTTTCCAAACCCTGCCAGGCAAAGAAAATGATTACTTGATATCAGGAAATGAACGAAAGTTGCTGATATGGTGCGATAATGATTGAACTTACTTCTGGAGCATTGCAGTCATGTCCGCATATTCCTGGGGATCTTTACGTCTCGAGTCTAAGACAGTTACTACTCCCCCATCAACCTTAATCTCTAGCAGAATAAAGTGGAACGATTGTAGCAAGTTTTCCTCAGTTTCTTCGACTTTCTTTTTTACCGACCATTCATTTATGGTATTTGGGCTAATGAACCCAATGTCATAGATTTGTCTTTCCTTGCATTCGACGATCTTCAATCTGCATAATATAGTGAGGATAATTATATATACATGCAATGAACGAGCTGAGCTAGAGACTTAATTACAAAAGTAATACTTACAGACAGTAGCAAGTCATGAGTTGTTTGTCGAGGGCCTCTTGATTGAATAACTGAAATAACTCCACAAATTCAACAGGCAACACCTCAACTCCAATAAGGTCATGCTCCTCTTTAATTCTCAGCAACATACTGTCGGCCCCACTCTTCCTGCAGGTATCCATGTACCATTCATGCAATCTTCGCATCATCGTTGTTAGAGGAGGATGATCAGGTTTGACAAAAGGCTTCCCGTGCTCGTATCTGAAGATCTCTACTGTCTCTAACGTTTCAAACTGTACATCATCACCCAGGTAATCACCAAGATTGGTACCGGGCAGTAGCCCCGGATGATTAGTGATGATATCGCTAGACACCTTGAGTGGGGGGCACGATTGCTTCGCCTGTTCGCCGAGCTGGGGAATTTTTTCCCACTTCTTCGTTTTGCTTCTCTTGCAGCACTGCAAGTACTTCCCGGCCGCTCCGCTTCCTTAATGCATAGTTCTCATTGAACAACATATAGCTCTCTAGAGCATCTAATTAAAACATACATTGAAACTATGTAAACCATTTCAATACAACAACAAATGCGATCATAATCGCAACTAAGGTAACAATTGATCCAACGGCATAATGATACCAAGCCTCAGTATGAATGGCATATTTTTTAATCTTTCTAATCTTTAAGCGCATTTTATCCATCTTGATCTTGTGATCATCGACGACATCCACAACATGCAACTCCAATTCCATCTTCTCCTCCTCAATTCTTTTCAATTTTTTCTTCAACTAATCGTTTTCTTTTTCAACTAAATTTAACCTCTCGACAAGAGGGTCGGTTGGAATTTTTGGTTCACATACCTCCTAGATAAAAACATCTATGTCACGTTGGTCAACATAATTGTCATAAACACTAAATGAAACAAATAGTTGTAAAAGATAATATACCACATCCGAATCATAGAAAGGATGAGGGCCGATGGGGGCGGATACCGAAAGCATTGCACTATATAATAATGAACAATAATAAAATTAAGAAAATTATACAAGTATCTATCTAAATCATACAAGTAAGATTTTTTTCTTTTAGAAAGAAGATAAGAAGAAGAGGCTCACCACGGTGGTGCCGGCGACAAGATCGGCGCGAGCGATCAACGGCGGTGAGGACGGGGACGGGACAGGACGGACCGGCAAACCTAGACAAATCTTGAGGAAAATGGAGCTTGGACAAGGAGCTTCGAGAGGAGAAAGCTTAAGTGTCGCTCGGGCATTTCATCGAACACCTCATGTGCATAGAAGGTGACCTAGAGCAGCACACACCTCTCCCACGGCCGGCCAAAAAAAACAGAGCAGTGGCTCTATTCGCGGGCAGGGGCGGGGGTATATATAGGGATCTCTTTAGTCCCGGTTGGTGGCTAAAACCGGGACTAAAGGACAACATTTGGTCCCGGTTCTAGCCACCAACCGGGACTAAAGGTGCTGGGCCAGGAGCAAGGCCCATTGGTCTCGGTTCGTGTCTGGAACCGGGACCAAACGGGTCAGACGAACTGGGACCAATGGCCCCCGAGGCCCGGCCGGCGCCGTGGCCTCACAAACCGGGACTGATGCACCCTTTGGTCCCGGTTCGTGACAGAACCGGGATTAATGCCCTTACCCAGGCCTCAACCAAAGCCCTGTTTTCTACTAGTGAGTCTATGGTTAGGCCTTATACAAGAAAAGGAAAGGAATTCTAAACATGAGTATGTCAAGACACAACCCGAACATGGAGTTTGTTGGTTTTTCAAATACTAAAAAATGCAAACGAAGTCGAAAAAGCATAAAAGTTGGCATGGTGCCATCATATAACACCTAGTGGATGTAATAAAAAAATTGTGGAAGTTTCTTAAAAGTGATGACTATTGAAATATATTGTCCGCCTCTCTTCATCAGTTTAGACTTTTGGATGAGTTGACTGGGGCATGAATTCTATATGGTATTAGAGCCAGGAGGTCTTGAGTTCCAGACCCTACCAACGCACTATTAAAAAAGGATTTTGTGGCCAACATAAATCCCACGTCTATGGACTAAGTAAGCCTAGATGTGAGGGAGGGTGTTGAAATATATTGCCCATCTCTCTCCGTCAGTTCAGACTTTTGGATGAGTTGACTGCAGCATGAATTCAATAATGACGGACAATAAATAGAAACTGCACCATCTCCGACGAGGAACCATTTGTTCGAGAGAGAACGAGTTAGCTTTGAAGGTGATGCAACCGCTGCTTCATCCTTTGATTTTTTGAAGACTCAACATACACTATTACTAGATTCATGTCAAAATTTGGCAACTTTCGGGGTCTGTTAGCTATGCTTGAGTCATTAAATACATTTTCGGGCATTTAATGAATATAATTCAAATTTGAACTACAAGTGCATGAAAAAATCGGCAAATTTAGGTTGAAAAATCATATTTCTGTTCTTGTGTCTGTGATTAGGAGTGAGGGCTTTTGGAGGCCGAGCTCCACGGAGCTCGTTTTCAAAATACGAATTTCCACAAGGTGAAAAATTTTGAAATTTTTTGTATACACTTTCACACATGTGTATTGCGTGTGTGCAAAAATTCAAAACCAAATACCTTCACACGTGGCGTACAGAAAAAAAAACAAAAACGTATTTCTAAAATGGGCCGATATATTTTGTTGTTGGGCCGGAATTTTGTTTTTTTTGTGCAGCCTACAAATCACAACAAATTCAAATAATTTTTTCACACGTTCGTGCGGAAATCTTTTAAGTTACCGTGGATTTTTTTTTGAATTTTTCTGAAACTTTGAAATATAAATTTTGATTTTTTCAAAATACCGAGCTCCCTGGAGCTCGGCCTCCGTTGGCATTTTCCGCTGTGATTAGGCCTTATACAAGAAAAGGCAAGGAATTCTAAGAATGATGCCAAGACACAACCTCAAATATGGAGTTTGTTTAGTTTTCAAATTCTGAAAAATGCAAACAAAGTCCAAAAAGCATGAAACTTGGCATGGTGTTACTATATGATACATAGAGGCTATGGTAAAAATTTGAGAAGGTTTCACAAAATTTGTGATGTACAATGCATAAAAAACGCACCATCCTCAAGGAAGAATCATGATTTCGAGAAGGAATGGGTGAGCTTTGAAGACGATCCGACCAATGCTTCATCCGTTGGACTTCAAGTTTTTTGTACACTCAATATACACCACTACTTGATTAATGTCAAAATTTGGCAGCTTTTGGGGTCTATTTTCTATGCTTAAGTTATTAAATGTATTTCTAGACATTTATTAAATATAATTCAGATTGAACTGCAAGTGCATGTACAAGTTGATAAATTTGGGTTCAAAATCCTATTTGTGTTCTTGAGATTGTGATTAGGCCTTATACAAGAAAATATAAGGAATTCCAAACATGAGTGTGCCAAGACACAACCCCGAACATGGAGTTTGTTTGTGTCTCATATTCCAAAAAATGCAAACGATGTCCGAAAAGCTTGAAACTTCGCATGGTGTCATCATATGACACCTAGAGGTTGTGATAAAAAAATTGACAAGGTTTTGCAAAAGTTGTGACGTACAGTACATAGAAATAGCACGAAATGGCGGTGTGGCCACGGGGGTTGGCAAAGGTGACACCCCGAGGGTAGCATCCAGGTGGGGAGGCAGAGCCAATAACATTTTCCCTGGGTGCTATCTAAATGTAATGAGCAATGATGTAGCAACATGGGTTGTAATTAAGTCGAGAGGTGGGAGATGTTGGCTTGTTGGGCCGGGCCAATTTCACCCGATGTCAGCTTTCTTATATAAACGAGGAAAACATTGAACCGGCTGGCCAAATTAGGTTCGATAGTAAGACTAGGAACCTACCAACGTATATATTTCATTCGGCATTCGGTTAGTCGGTTTACATGCCCAGCCATTTAGCCATACCATGAGTGAAGCCAAGCGATAGAAGCAATGCACCCCATCCTGCCTCACCTCTGATCTACCACAACCCCAATGACTAGGGCCACTGTGCATATATGGACCCCCCCCCCCCCCCCCACACACACACACTCACTTTGTGCAGTTTCTCGTTGTCCTTTCCATCCATCTAGTTCTCCTTTCACCTCCCCAAGTGTGCTTTCTCCCTGTCCCAACGCCCAATCAAGGGCTTCCCCTCCTTTCTTTGGATTGGCATAACTTTGTTGGTTCTTCTCCTTGCATATTGGTATTAGTTACTCCCTCCGTCCCAAAATAAGTGACTCGACTTTGTACTAACTTTAGTACAACGTTAGCACAAACTTGAGTCACTTATTTTGGGACGGAGGGAGTATTTTAATCTACTTCCTAATGTTTTCTCTTATTTTACATTTTCTTCTCAAACCTCAAATTCATTTAGGCAAGAATGGAGCTTGGACTTACAACATATATTGTTGATCACTTCAAGCTACTAGTCCTTAAATTTCCTGAAGGGACCAATATCACATGGCTTAGTACTCTTGCATGTCCATATGCGGTTATTGTTGTTCATCATTGGGTATTGCTCTACCATGACTCACTATTGATGGCATTTATTTTGACTTATAAGTAATAAGGTGTAATCCTTAGTTCAAGATTTTTGAACCAATTCAAAAATGGCATCTATGAAACTATCCTTTTGTGCGAACAGGTCCGCACATGGCTTCAGAATTAACATATTTATCAAGGATCAAACACGCGGGAGCGGACGAGCGGAAAAGTGGAGAATGTTGGATGGTGAGGTGCAGGGGCTGCATCATGGCTGTTAGCACTAATCTTGTCATGATCTAGCTGCAAATTTGTTGTGAGTACTGCATGTAGTTAGAGAGTTCTTTAGGTGTAAGTTGCCGCAGTCCAGAAGGTGTACGCGAGATGTCTATGAGGCCGGCAAGTCGTCAACTGGAGGCGCGAGCTGCCGAAGACGTCGTGCGAAACGGCGTGCCCGGCGATATGCTAGCTGCCGTGCGCAGCGTTGCCCGCAAGTGCCGGTGGACCAAGGCAATGAGACGCATGGGTTTTGGCCGAGTGAATCGGCTAATCAGTCTATGCATGCACCAGTTTGTTAGAGACCGACTGGGTCGCGTGGCTGTTGAGCGTGAGCTACACAAGCGGTGTGTACATGTGCTTGCATGTTAAGCATGGCAATGTCATAGCAACATCAATCTCAGAACATAATGGATACTAGGGATCAAGCCCTAACAAAACTAACTCGATTACATCATGAATCTCATCCAACTCCTCACCGACCAGCGAGCCTACGAAGGAATTACTCACTCCCGCTGGGGAGCATCATGGAATTGGCGATGGAGAAGGGTTGGTGATGACGAAGATCGAAGATTCCCCTCTCCGGAGCCCCAAACAGACTCCAGATCTGGCCTCCCGATGAAGAACAGGAGGTGGCGGCGGCTCCATCTCGCGGAACGCGATAATTCTTTCTCCCTGATTTTTTTCTGGAAAAATGTGATTTTATAGCGTCGGTTTCAGGGTTTGCGGGGCCACCAGGTGGGGACAACCCACCTGGGCACGCCTGGAGGAGGGCACGCCCTGGTGGGTTGTGCCCACCCAGGTGCCCCCCTCCGGTGGTTCTTGGCTCCAGAAATTCTCTTTTATTGTATAAAAAATCCTCGCAAAGTTTCGTTCCATTCCGAGAACTTTTATTTCTGCACAAAAAACAACATCATGGTAGTTCTGCTGAAAACAGCGTCAGTCCGGGTTAGTTTCATTCAATTCATGCAAATTAGAGTCCATAACAAGAGGAAAAACGTTAGGAAAAGTAGATACGACGGAGACGTATCAAAAGACAATTTGTTCATATGCATCCATGCATACAAAGGACTTTTCTAGAGTTCTCCAATATTCAGCATTCTTCTGTTAAGCGTGCTGCCACTATATTTCTAGCTCATGAGTTTAAATTCATTATGAAAGAAGCTAGTGAAATTTGTGTGCATTATAAAATAAATGGTGGATGTCCCCCCATAGAGGAGATCATTTTTAATCAAGAGGAAATAATGCGATTGCAATCTCCCAATTATGCTGCCTATAATGAAAATTTGAGAAAAAGGGTCCCTACCGAGGTTTTGGTTGACAAGATTTCTGAACTCAATGATAATTTTGCTATATAAAATAACGGATTAGGGTTCATATTAAGAGATAGGCTTATGATGTTCCACCAAAGGAACACTTATAATGATGAGTTGATTATAAAATACAAGGGGCCGAAGGAGGAACCAATTCCTCCCAAACATGATCTTAGGTATCCTTATCCTATTAAATTTAGCGCTCACGGTATTCCTCCGGTATCCGGGAGTTGCATAATCTCATAGTCGAAGGAATATGTATTTGTCATCAAGAAAGCAATAGCAATAAACTGAACGATCAATATGCTAAGCTAACGAATGGGTCTTGTCCATCACAATCATTCTCCTAATGATGTGATCCCGTTATCAAATGACAACACATGTCTATGGTTAGGCAACCTTAACCATCTTTGATCAACGAGCTAGTCTAGTAGAGGCTTACTAGGGACACAGTATTTGTTTATGTATTCACACATGTATTTAAGTTTCCGATCAATACAATTCTAGCATGAATAATAAACTTTTATCATGAATAAGGAAATATAAAATAAAAACTTTATTATTGCCTCCAGGGCATATTTCCTTCAGTCTCCCACTTACACTAGAGTCAATAATCTAGATTACATTGTAATGAATCTAACACCCATGGAGTCTTGGTGCTGATCATGTTTTGCTCATGGAAGAGGCTTAGTCAACGAGTCTGCCACATTCAGATCCGTATGTATTTTGCAAATCTATATGTCTCCATCCTTGACCTTTTCACGAATGGAGTTGAAGCGTCACTTGATGTGTTTCGTTCTGTTGTGAAACCTGGATTCCTTTGCCAAGGCAATTGCTCCAGTGTTGTTACAAAAGATTTTCATTGGACCCGATGCACTGGGTATTACACCAAGATCGGATATGAACTCCTTCATCCAGACTCCTTCTTGTGTTGCTTTGGAAGCAGCTATGTACTCCGCTTCACACGTAGATCCTGCCACGACGCTCTACTTGGAACTGCACCAACTAACAGCTCCAGCATTCAATATAAATACGTATTCGGTTTGTGACTTAGAGTCATCTAGATCAGTGTCGAAGCTAGCATCGACGTAACCATTTGTGACGAGCTCTTCGTCATCTCCATAAATGAGAAACGAATCCTTTGTCCTTTTCAGGTACTTGAGGATGTCCTTGACCGATGTTCAGTGATCTACTCCTAGATTACTTTGGTACCTCCCTGCCAGACTTATGGCAAGGCACACATCAGGTCTAGTACACAGCATAGCATACAAGATAGAACCTATGGCTGAGGCATAGGGAATGACTTTCATTTTCTCTCTATCTTCTGCAGTGGTCGGGCTTTGACACTACAAGAAATATGCTAACTTGCGACCATCAATATTGGTTACTGAACGGTCATTGTTTTTCATTTGCGACCTTTTTGTGACAAAAAATTGTTGCTCAAAAGCTGGCCGTCTTTAATTAAACTTAACGACCTTCTTTTGTGATATGATCGTAGAAGGTTACGACCAAAATAAAAGGTCGTTGGTCCTACGACCAATTGTTTTGGTCGTTGGTTGTCTGCTCAGGCCACGTCGGATCCAACATGGCAAGCTGACTTGGCAAAATTGCGACCAATTGAATTGGTCATTGATAAGAATTAGCCCGGTCCAATTTGGTGTCTATATGGGCCAAGCCCAGTAATTCAACCCATTTAATATATTATTTTCTGTTAATTTTTGTTAGCTACATGGGCCTGGCCCAACAATTCGGCCTTTTAAATTTCTTTGCCTAGCCCATTTGACAGCGGATTTTATTTTTGGTCTTGTATTTTTCTGGGCCGTTTCATTGCTAGGCCTCTCACATTTTACCCTCAAAAATAATTGTCCAATATATCTTGGGCTAGGCCAAAATTATTGATCTAGTCCAACATTTTTTTTATTATGCCATTGACATTACAACACATCACACTACAAGCTATCTTGGGCCTAGCCCAGTTCCGATACATTTTCAAAGCAACGTGGAATGTTATAGGAGCCCAAAATATAATATTGCTAATATTAAAACCATTCATTCTAGCAGTACATATCTTTACATCCCACGAACCAGTAAGTGCCAAACAAAACTATTCTAGAGCAAAGAAAAGAAAAATAGATGATAAGACATAACAAAAGTTCCTATTGTCCTCCTCCTTCAACATTTGAAAACCTTCACCTGGCAGTAGATCAATCATGAGTGAGAAACAATATAGCAGCAAAAAAGGTTGAGACGATGCAAAAAATAATAGTCATTACACATGGTATTCATGTGCAGATTGTAAGTCTTGGATCCATTAAGACCTGATTAAACTGGCATTCATGCTTGTTTTTGTGTCGTCGAGTATGTTCATACAATTGCTACTTGGTAAGGCATTACGATGCCCCAGGAAATGTACCACACTACAGTCAACAGTCTACAGTATGCACAGCTAGGAATTGTAAGTCACATTGCATATCCACACCAGAAACTAAGTCACACAAGCATGCTACTAATCCACTGTCCTGTAGTTGTGTCAAACCCACCACCATCAGTATTCAGTAGTACTCAACCAGTGACAGCAGAAAAATGTACTACCTCGTTACCCATTTCGCGCAGGTGCTTGATGAAGTTCTGGAACTGGTTCTTGTACCCAGAGATGTAGTTGCAAACATGCATGGAAGATGCATGAAAAATTAGTTTAAATTGTGAGAGCATACATGGAAAGTCAGCTTAATCACCATAAGCAGTAACCATTAACAAAAGAAAATGAATTATGTCAATGCAATTCGTAATTTCCGTTTCAAAAAGAATGCAATTCACAGTTTTCTTCACATCCAACAAAGTACCCACTAGAGAGTTTCCAATTTTCATTCAAGCTTTGCCCATTCTATTTTCCATGTGCAGAATCGCTGCTAGTATGAATGCAGAGAAAGTAGGCATTCGGATTACAAATTAGTGCCATTACCACCCACATCCAGCAGAAAGTGAAAAGAAAAAATCAAAAAATATCTATGTACAGTTAGTTTATAAGTGAGCCATTTCTCAAGATGGCTAAGATCTTTCCTACAAGCCGCAGCCGCCAATCTAATGCTAAATGTGAATGGAGTGGACTCGAGGACAGCAGAATTTATTACAAGAAATTTTAAACCTTCAGATCAGAAGTTGAATTTATTACTTGAATAGATTACACATAATAAAACTTCATGGTTTACTCAGGTTACTCATTAGTGAAAAAAGTGCAGTTTTAAGCCTCGTACAGGAAGGACCAAAGTTCAGAATTTCACTCAAACTCCTACAGAAAACAAAACCTGGGAGTAAACCAAAGTGTTTCACAACCAACCAGAAAAGGATGCTAATCCTCCACTAGACCAATAACACATATAAAATTTTGTGCAGAAGAATGCTAACTTGATGTAGAAGGCATCACAAGAAAGTACATCTCTTGCCAGTTTCATGACCCACACATAACCAGCGTATATCTAAAACATAGGTAGGTATCCAGCGAACAAAAATAACTTTATTAGTAAATAAGGGTTTCATCACAAGACTTCACATCTCTTGTCAGTTTGATCCACATAGAAAAAATAGAATAATGCATTTCAACTTAGGAAAAACCATTTATATCTCTTGGACGTTCTCTTCGATGTTCTCTACGGCATTTCAACTTCGATGTTCTCTACGGCATTTCAACTTTATATTCAGCAAGTTTGCATCAGGCAGGCTACTGATAGCATGATAATTACCAAGCAGGTAGACAAACGAACGAACAAACGAAAAAGAACAGCAGCATCATTCAAGGATGGACTATAGCAGCCTAACCAGATATATACATGGCACAATGGCCATGAACACAGAGTGACCACCATAGTCGTGGCTCCATGACCACGACAAACTCAGACCAACCACCAGAGGCGGGGAGCAGAGGAAGGAAAGGAGCTCACCGTGGCTGTTTTTGTAGCCGATGCTGAACAGCACTGCCGCCACCACCATTGCATGGAAGCAATAGAAAAGAGGAGCCTGGCACAATGAACCCCTTGTACCGAATCAAATCCTGCTGCACAAGAACGACAATAGAAATAAGAAGATAATCTTGAGGTCAAATCAAAAATCAGAACAATAAATCATGGACTCGAGCACATTCATACATATACTTAAGTTGTTAAACAGAATCGTAGAATGCCATCACGCAATCTAGAAAAATTGAACACATATATATGCATGCTTGTCAAAGTTTCATTCCAGAGAATTAAAGTGCTTCCGATAGTAACCAAATTGTTTTAATACTTAGCCATCCAGTACCACACAGGAAGCAAATCCTAAAATAAAAATGCACTTCCGAACAGAGCGACACACTAGAAGAACTTAACCAACAGGTTTGAAGAATGGATTACATACAGTACAAGAAAAAGAGCAGGAGAATGGATTCTGATAGAATGTTGCATCTTCCAAATGAAGACGTTTTGCGTTTCGAGCTAGCTAGCACTTGGAAGAATCTGGAATCAGCCAAGATTAAGAATCTATAATGCAAAAACCATAACCATTGAAGATTGAAAGAATATGTGAAGTGAGTTCACTCTCTTTCTAGATATTTTGACAGTTTTGAGTAAACACACATATTAAAGTAAGCGACCATATCCTTTATATATGTTGGCCCAAACACTACCATTGAGTAACATCTCAATTAAGCACAAGTAACAAAGTAGAGGAGATGGATGAATCATAGCAGGGGTTTAGGATAATGCCCTCAAACTTGTATGTGACAAGTATTTAGAAACAAAACAGTGTCACATTTATGGAAATAGAGGGAATAAAAAGAAATATGAGCATAAGGTCTTTAATAAGTAGACTCAAAGGGACATGACATCACAGAGAAGATAAAAGCGCTTGCATATTAAGACTGCAGTGACTAGGCTACAAGTTAATACAATTGACACAAGTTAATACAAGCCTGATGTACTACTCTGGCTAAGAAGAAGCAGGTACTTTAGTAGTACAGGAAGGAAACATTGGATTACAAATTAGTGCCATTACCACCCACACCCAGCAGAAAGTGACAAGCATAAGTAAAAAAAAATGTATACAGTTAGCTTCTAAGTGAGCCATTTCTCAAGATGGCTATGATCTTTCCTACAAGTCGCAGCCACCAATGTAATGCTAAATATGAATGGAGTGGACTCGAGGGCAGCAATAGGATCTGTTTCAAATGGAAATAAAATTTGAATGAATGAAACACAAGATGACAAAATATTGAGATAACGTAAAATGAAAGGCATATCAAAGCAATGATCATCCTATAAAATGAAAGGCATGTGCTGCTCATTACAATTCACTCAATTTTATGCAAGATTACAAATTATAGTGACCTACTAAGTAACCCAAACTCAATTAAGTAACCCACTGATCACAAGTTTCCCAAGTAGATAACGTAATGTGTGCTATGAAATTTTCAGTGCTTCTGTGAAGCTACTGGTGTGCGCACGGCTTGACCTAGCCAAGTCCAATAACATTTAAAAATCTAGTACAAACTGAAGCACTTATCCATGTTAGGTAACTAGTACGGCTCCAGTAACTAGTACTTTCGTTAAACACTTATCCATGTTAGGTAGTTGAAAAAAAAAATCTAGCAATTTGTAATGCACCCCGTACTTACAGCCTACGCCTTGGTTAGACAAACATGAAGAGAAACCACAAAAGGTCCAGACAAATGTGATGCACACACACGGTTTGCTCAAATTTCAGTCATGTCATGGAAAGAAACGTACAAACTGAAGCAGGGTTTAACCAAGTTGGTGCTGGATGTTGGCCTCCTCCTCTCCTCTGGCCGCAGGAGCACCTGCCTACTCATGCTTCAGACCTGCAATGCATAAACCAGTACGATTTGTTACAGAGAAATGGAAATGCGGAAGAATGACAACCATCAGGGACAGTTACTACTCATGAACTTGTATGTGCACGCAACTTCACTTGAAGCTAAAGAGATTTCACATGATCATTTAATTCGTTGAGTGTTGATGACTTATTGCTGGATGAGACCATATACAATACAACTACGACAAAATAGGCCGCCGCACGCCATGGTGCGCCAGCTTACTCGATACATATTGCAAATCATACATATTGCAAATCACAGCGTACGCGAACGGACGCAGAGGAGTTCAAGTGATGCATTGATGCTCGTCCATCAAATTGGGAAAAAAAGTCCATTGATCAGTGGGAGTGTATCTTGCAGAGAGAAATTTAAACTAAAGACACATTTATCTTGGCTCCTCGAAAGGGAGCATACTAAATCAGGAAAATGACTAAAAAAGCAGAGAGCACTGCATGAGCAGATGCACTCTAGCTAGGCTCTCTCTGAAGAAAGTTTCTGCTACTTGCAGGTTTCAGTTTTCACACGCCTAATGTAGTTTGTCACTAATTGTGACGTCACCAACAAGAGGTAGGCCTGTGGGCATATGAGAGAGCAGAGAGAGAGGGGGTTACCTAGTACACCAGAGGCATAGTGTAGAAGAAGCCGACGAGGAGCAGGCAGAGCTGCTTCTGCCAGCCAAACGTGTCTCCGATCCAAAGTCCAACCAGTAACCGCTGGTGTGCACTGCGGCCGCTGGTGGTGTCTGACGAGTGCGTGCACCTGCCTGCGTGTGTGTGGGAGGAAATGCATCAGAGGACGGGGGAAGGGCAGGGGAGAAGAGCAAATCGAAGATGGCGGTGAGAGTACCTTGAGGAGCGGCATCCCGGGTACGGAGGAAGCTCCACGGCGTGGTCAACGGCCAGCCGGTCAGAAGCAGGCTGGGGCGCAAGCATCTCTATCTAGTCCTTTGATGACGGCGTCCTCGATCTGGCCGCCGATTGGTGTTAGGTGAAGAAGATAGGATTGGCACAGCCCGTCTCCTCACGCACGGCCGCGTTGTCGGTGGAGCAGAGGCACACGGCGAAGAGGTCATGGTCGTCTCGGAGCACGAGCGAGTGCCATGGTCACAGGGCGGGAGGACGAAGGGGATAGGAGGGGGCGGCGGAAGGGACGCGCGTGCCGGATCTGATCCGTGTTGGGTATTCTCGCGACAAATACCAGGGGGTGGCTTATCATGGATGGGGACAGGAGGACGTCGTCGGACCCTGGAAGTTAGAATGGGCGAGAGCTCGAACGCACACGAGTCTTACCCAGGTTCGGGGCTCTCCGAGGAGATAACACCCCTAGTCCTGCTCTACGGGGTCTCCGCATGATGACTATGATCCGATAGTGGCTACAAGTTTGCTCCTTGAGCTGTTGGCTAGAGGAAGAAGAAGGGCAAGGCTAGCTCTCTTGCTTCTCCTAGCTATGTGTGTATGAATGGCGTGGATGCTGAACCCCTTGCATGGGTGAGCCTGGGGGGTTTATATAGGCCTACCTCCAGGGGTACAATGGTAATAGGGCCGGGTGTAGGACCCGGATGTTAGTGTCTATGGTCGCCAGGTTCTCCGTCGGCTACTGGGGCCCGCCACCTGGCGTGCCCTGCCGGTGGCCGAGGATTCGGCTGACAGGTAGGGCCCGCCGCCTGCGGGCCACGCTGATTGCCTTTTGCTGTAGCCTCGCCTTTGATGACGGGGGCCTTGTCGGGGGAGGCATGGCTACAGTCCCGCCGCCTGGCGTGCGCTCACTGTAGCCACGCTCCGTCTCGCCGGAGTAACGGCGTGTTGACTCCGAGGGGAGAGAGGGGCCAGCTGCTGGGAGCCGGTCCGCCATCGAAGCCGCCTTCTTGGGGAGCGTCATCTCCTGGTTGCTCACGGACAGGTAGGGCCCGCCGCCTGCGGGCCGTACGGACCGCCCGTCATGGGAGCACGGCCCCTGCTGACGAGGGCTACGTCATGGGCCACATGGCTACAGTGAGCGCTTGGCAGAGGGGTGTCCGCTTGGTTAGCCCGCACTGTAGCCACGCTCCTCTAGGATTTGGGGGAACAGTTGGCCCTGTAGCCACGCCCCATCTTATCGTAGTGAATGGGTGCAGACTCCAAGGGGAGGAGGGGCCGTCTGCTAGGATCCGGCCTCCCCCGAAGCCTTCTTCTGAGAGCGCGCAGCCATCAGGGAGCCGGCCTCTTGGGCCAGCCGGCCACGCATCTGGAAGGTGCGAGGGGCTTTGCTGTCCCTGATGCCTTCGAATGCTATGGGGTGTTGATGAGGCTACCCGTGGTCAATCCCTCCGACAGTAGTCCCCGAAGCTGGTGAGGCGCCGCGGCTCAAGCCGGAGTGCCTCAGCAGTTTCCTACTCCGAGAGGTCTTGGGTCTTTTGCTTTGTCCGACTGGTAGAAGCCGTCTGCCAGGAGCCGGCCGTGGTTGGGCCAGCCGCCTGATGAATTCGAATAGTCGCCGCGTGCGGCGGGCAGCGCGCCTGCCGCCCGTTGTTCGCCTGCCACATGGCGCCAGCAGGCCAGGCCAGCCTGCCAGCCCACGCACGCGACGGGACGTCGCCGCAGGCCCGGGCCCACCACTACAGGGCCTCGGCACGCGCGCGGATCCACTGCGGCCGAGGCGGGCGATTGCCCTTCCGGCGCCAATTGAAGACGTGCCATGACGGCGTGGAAATTACGAGGACGTGCGGGGCGTGGGCGCAGTTAATCCCCACGCCCCCCACGATTTGCCTCTTCGGCTCCACCGCCGCAGCCGTATAAGTAGGGTAGGGGCGGGGAAGCGGCCAAATGCACGCGCCCCCTCGCTCGCTTTCTTCTTCTTCCTCGTCCTTGCCGCTGCTGCTGCGCCGCGCCGCCCGCCACCGAAGTGCTGCCGCAGCCCGCTGTCGCTCGACCTCTCCGCGCCACCGCGGCCTCGCCATTACTCGACCTCGCCGCGCCGCCACCAAGCAACTACAGAGCATGGCGCGAGGCGAGTGGGATGGCTCAAACATCATCGACGAGCACATTAACTTCCTACGCGCGACGCGGAGGATGCCCAACGAATTCGTCGGCTTTCGCAGCCACTTCCTCCGCGGCTTCGGTTTGCCGGCAAGTGGCTTCTTCCGCGCCTTCCTCAACCTCTACCGCCTGCAGCCGCACCACCTCACGCCCAATACCATGGTACTCCTCTCCGCCTTCATCACCTTTTGCGAGGGCTACCTCGGCGTCCTCCCCACGCTTGAGTTGTGGGGGAGGTTTTTCTACCTCAAGCTCGGCACCGCGGCCAAGGGCGAGGCGGCTCAGTGCGGCGCTTGCATCGCCGTGCGGCGCACCGGCTCCGGAACCCTGTTTCCGGCTGTAGCCATGCTGGAGTCGGCCAAGTTGTGGCAGAAGTCTTATTTCTATGTTCACAACTTAGACCCGACACGCGACTACATCAACCTGCCGGATTACATAGCTGGCCCGCCTCCTGAGCCGCGGAACAATTGGGGCCAGTAGCAGAGGCCGCTGTCGGCGGCCATCATCAACGTCCTCAACCACCTGCAGGAGACGATGGACTCGGAGGGCCTCCAGCCGGCGGACCTGTTGGCCGCCTTCATCCAGCGCCGGGTGTCGCCGCTTCAATTCCGGCCTCACTTGATCTGCGACATGAGCGGCCGCCGGGACCCTTGCCGGATGTCGACCAAGGAGATGCCGGTGGTGGAGGTCGTCCGCCATGTCAACAACATCTCCGGCAGCCACGTCAGCGAGGAGGACTGGAGCTTTGGCAAGGAGCCTTACAGCCACGCCAATCTGCCGCCTGCGGTTAGTATTTGGTCTCCCTTTTTTGCCTACGCCATGCTCTTTATCCGCCCTGACCAACCGAACACGGCGCAGCGCTTCGCCGGCCAGGGAGCAGGCGGCGCGCCAGATCCCGGCCACCAGTGGATGGCGGACCGGGAGGTGAGTGACGTGGGCAACCCCGAGCTAGGGCGGTCGCGTTGGAGGAGGACGACGCCGCCGTTGGAGGCGGCGCTGGAGCAGGCGGAGCCGCGGGAGGTGGCGCAGGAGGTGACGTTCAGGACTGGCCAGACGACGACGAGGATGGCGACGAGCAGCGCCGCTCGGAAGGTGCCGATAGGACGGGAGCCGGCCCCTCGGCGACGGGGCCGACTATCGGGGCACCGACTGGAGTACCCGGCGTGTCTAAGCGCCGCGCTGACATGGGGATGCTCGGCACCCGGCCAGCCAAGAAGCCCAAGTCGACGGTTGCCACGACCAAGCGGCAAGAGGCCGCGAAGGCGGCCGCCGCCCGTAGGGCCCCGAAGCACGCCCGTTGGTGTCTGCGTAAGTGTTTTGACTGCTCTTGTTTTGGTTGTCTTGTCTTGGCTTTTCTTTTTCCAAACTTCTTATCTTTGCTTGTCCTGCTGAGCAGGGCTCCACTAATTGTGTCACGGGCCCCGTCCGCCTCGGTGATTGGAGAAGCAGGCGGCTCTGAGGATGCCCGCCGCATGGACCCGGCCGCCGCCCTCCGAGAGGCGACGGAGAGGAACGCGCGAGAGGCGTCGGAGGAGCGGGAGGCGGCTGTGCGGCTAGAGGCCGAAGCAGCGACCGCGGCACAGGCGGAGGCCGATGCCGCCGCCAAGGCGTAGGCGGACGTGGCGGCCAAAGCGCAGGCGGAGGCCGCGGAGGACCCGGCCCGGAACATGGTTCCCGAGGCCGCCGACCCGCAGCAGCCAGAGCCGCCGGTGGTGGAGGACCGAATGCCGACTGGAGGAGGCGGTGTTGGCCAGACGGCACCGGGGGATGGGATGGCCGACCTCATCAACCTGGAGGACGCTCGGCGGCCGCCGGGTGCTAAAGAGCGGGGTGGAGGCCGGCCCAAAGTGCCGCAGGCACCGCCGTCCAGCGCCGAGCTAGTGGAGGGCCAGGCCCTGGTGACCCGCGCTTCCGAGCGCATGCGCCCATCGCGGGCGACTTCTGTGCCGAGGCCGCGAGCTCGTAGGCGGCCGACACCGAGGCCACGAGCGCTGCTCCGCCTGGTTGGGCGCAAGGAGCCGGCCCAGCCGCCCTGAACATTGTGGTGCAGGATGTTCTCGACATGTTCAAGACCCATGGCGCCACCCTCCTGCAGGCGAGGAGCGACCTGGTGGCGATGCAGACAACCGTCCGGGTATGCACTTGAATTATCCTTTTTACTTTTGCGGTCGTCAGTGGGGGCGCGCCAGCGCACCCACTGGGTGTAGCCCCCGAGTTTCAAGCCGGCTGCTGAGCAGGCGGGTTGGAACTCCAAGGCGTATTTTCGAATGCTGAAGTGTTGCTCTTGTCGCAGGACTATCATAATCTGCGCGCGGCCGCCTACAACTCCCAGAACCAGCAGCTCGCCAACCGGACTGCTGAGCTGAACAAGAGCCGTGGTATGTAGGCCGTCTTCTAGTGGGGGCACGCAAGCGCACCCACTGGGTGTAGCCCCCGAGATTCGGGCCGACTGCTGAGCAGTCGGGCCGGATGTTCTGGCGACTTCTTTTCTTTGTTGATGTTGACATTTCTCTTGTGTTTTTGCAGAGATCGCCACCCATCTTCGGACACACGTGTGCGAGCTTGAGGGCCAGCTCCGGGATAAGGAGCAAGAGCGCAGCCAGGCGACCACAGAGCGCGACCGTCTTGTGAAGGAGCTGGCGGACCAGGTGGCCCGGCACAAGGTAGAGATCCAGCAGCTGAAGGACGGGGAGGCGCTCCTCAAGGCCGAGTTCGAGACCGAGCGCTTGGACTGGGTTGAGAGGGAGAAGCTGCTGTCGGACGGCTACGGGGTGATCGAGGACATGGTCGAGGGTAGATCCTTTCTTCCTTTGTTGCTTGGTCGCCGGTTGCTACAGGCAGCCGACTTTTAAATCTTGGACTTCTTTTGCAGAGTATTTCCCTAGTCGCTCCGTTCCCTTCTGCTAGGCAATCGAAGCACGGCACGAACAGCGGAGAAGGACGAGCGCGGACATTCTGCAGGACTCGCTCCGGACTCTAGGCGAGCAGCTCATGGCCTACAAGATGCGCCTTGAGCCAGCGCACCACCTGCTCCGCCGACTTCAGCGCGCCGGGTCGCAGGTCCTGGCGGGGCTCTGGCCGGGTGAGCAGATTCCTCGGACTCCCAGCCGGACTGCCGACTGGCTGGAGGTGGCGGCCGAGTGGCTTGAGGACTGGAAGGGCACCGCAGCTCGGGCGGGTGCCTAGACAGCGCTGGAGTTCGTCAAGGCGTGGTATCCGGGCTTTAGGTTGGCACAGCAGGCCACCTTCCGCTAGGAGGCAGGACCAGAGCTGGAGGCGGTGAATGATGAGATAGTCCAGCGCGCGGCGGCTCTCGTCGACTACGCCGACGTTGGTGTCTTCATCCCGGAGCGGGCGGAAGACGGCACTGTGGCGCCGCCATCCTGGTTTGGGCTGGACCCGAACATGGGGGAGGACTCGGCGGAGGATATCGCCTCCAGCGATGAGGGCGAGGACGATGAGGACAAAGAAGGCGAGGACGTCGCACCAGATGGCGGAGCAACCAGCCGGACTCAGCCCGAGCGGACCTCGGCCAGCGGGCCACGGGAGACAACATCAGCCGTCGCCGACCAGGCCGAGACCCAACAGCCGGATGCTCCACTAGCAGGCGCTTCAACCACTGCCGACCTGTCCATGCCGCCCTTTATCTTTTTAACATTTCTCTGTCTTGTGCTTGAGCAAACAAGTTAGTCGTGCGCAGTTCCACCCACTCGGGGTGTAAATCAAACTCTGTTGAATGCTGGCCTTGGGCCTTTTGCGATGTAAATAATTTATCTCCCACGTGCTTGTGTCTTTTGCCGGATTCTAGCTCAGCTTTGCCTTTGCTCTATTTGGCTTTTTCTTTTGTCACCTTCCTTTGGCTGCCGGATAGCCGCGCTGTGGTCTGTGGCTGGGTCAGGGACTTGGCCGTTTTAGGATAGGCAAGTTACTTTGGCCGCCTAGAGCGAAGCTAGCCGAGCGAGAAGCCGGCCGGCCGGCTGCTGAGCAGCCGGACGGGTGAGGCTAGGAGCCGGCCTGGCCTGTGTTGGCGTTCTTCCTTAGTCGCTTTTCGTGTGGATAGCGATTCCGGCCTTTAGCTCTTGCCAGCCGGACAGTCGCGCTGTGAGCTGTTGCTGCGGCGAAGAGAGGGCTTTGGCGTCGGCACACTACTTGGCCGACTTCGGGTGGTGCCAACTTAGGTCAAGGCGGCGAGCCCCCGGGCCGGCTGAGCAGACCCGGACAGGGCAAAAGAATGAAAGAACACATTCTTAGGCGAAGACTGCATCAACTGTAAAATGGGCGGAGAAGATTCACGTTCCATGGTCGCTCCGTCTCTTGGCCGGAATTGTCCCTCTTGCGAGCCCTGGGCTTCTGTGCGTCGATGAGGTAGTAGGAGTCGTTGCCCAGGGCTTTGTTGATGATGAAAGGCCCCTCCCAAGGAGCCGATACCATGTGCTGGCCGGCTGTTCGCTGGATCAGCCGGAGCACAAGATCGCCCTCGCGGAAAGCACGCAGCTTGACCTTCTTGCTGTGGTAGCGGCGCAGGCTCTGCTGGTAGATGGCAGACCGGTTGAGTGCCAGCAGCTGGGCCTCTTCCAGCAGATCGATGCCGTCTTCTCGCGCCTCCTTGGCTTCCGCCTCTGTGTACATGGTGACGCGAAGCGAGTCGAACACAATATTTGTTGGGATGACAGCCTCGGCCCCGTACACGAGGAAGAAGGGTGTGAAGCCAGTTGCTTTGTTTGGCATGGTCAGAAGACTCCAAAGGACGGCCGGCAGCTCCTCGATCAAGCAGCCGGCCGAGCGCTCTAAGGGCTCGACTAGCCGGGGCTTGATGCCGGACAGGATGAGGCCGTTTGCTCGCTCCACCTGGCCGTTTGACTACGGATGGGCAACGGACGCTAAGTCCAGTCGGGTGCCCTGCGTCGCGCAGAAACGGGCCAAGGCGCCTTTGGCGAAGTTTGTGCCGTTGTCCCTGATGATGCTGTGTGGGATGCCATACTGGACGGTGATGTCGGCGATGAATGTGACGGCAATCGGACCATTCAGCTTCTTGATTGGCTTCTCCTCAATCCACTTTGTGAACTTGTCCACGGCGACCAGCAGATAGGTCAGGCCGCCGTGTGCTATCTTGAATGGGCCCACCATGTCCAATCCCCATACGGCAAACGGCTAGGTGATGGGAATGGTCTTGAGTGTAGAGGCCGGCAGGTGCTGCTTGGAGCTGAAGCGCTGGCACCCCTTGCACTTGCGGACCAATTCCTTGGCGTCGTCCAAAGCAGTCGGCCAGAAGAAGCCATGGCGGAAAGCTTTGGCGATGAGGGATCTGGAGGCAGCATGGTGGCCACATTCGCCTTGATAGATATCTCTCAGGATCTTGATGCCCTTCTCTGGCTCAACGTAGCACTGAAAAACGCCAGTCATGCTGTGCCTGACGAGCTCTCTGTTGACTATCGTGTATGCTGCCGCCCGGCGTTGCACCTGCCGGGCCAAAATCTCGTCGACTGGTAGCTCTCGGCTCACCAGGAAGTTGAGGATGGGCTGCGCCCAGGATGGAGCTTCTACCACTATCATGACAGCAACCGGCACCAAGGGGGTCGGGTTGGGGGACGGCGGGTTGGAGCCGGCCGCTGCTTGCTGCGTCGCTGAAGTCCCCGAGCCGAGTGCTGCAGTCCCAGGGCCGGGTTCTGAAATCCCCGGGCCAGGTGCGGGTGCTGCAGCCCCCGGGCCGCTTGCTGAAGTCCCCGGGCTGACTGCTGAAGTCCCCGAGCCGGATCCGACTGCTCCGGGGTCAGCCGGCACGAAGATGGAGTCTGATTCTGGTGAAGGCTTGATAGACGGCTTGCGCAAGCACTCGAGGGAGATGCCAGTTGGTATTGCTTGCCGGGTGGAGCCGATCCGTGCCAGGGTGTCGGCTTGCTCGTTGTCGGCTCGTGGCACATGAAGGAACTCGCACCCGTCGAAGTGGCTGCTGATTTGCTGGACGAGGAAGCGGTAGCTTGCCATTATGGCATCCTTGGCATCCCAGTCGCCAGAAGACTGTTGAACCACCAAGTCCAAATCGCCGTAGCACAGAATCCGGCGGATGCCGATCTCCTTGGCTAGCCGGAGCCCGTGGACGAGTGCCTCGTACTCGGCCACGTTATTGGAGGCGGTGAAGTGGATCTGCAGCGTGTACTTGAGCTTGTCGCCTTTGGGAGAGGTGAGGACGATGCCGGCTCCCAGACCGGTGCGCATCTTCGAGCCATCAAAGTGCATCCACCAATGAGTGGAATCCGGCGCTGGCGGCGGGTCTTGGCCTAGTCGACGAGGAAGTCGGCCAGCGCTTGGGACTTGATGGCGGTGCGGGGCTGGTAGAGGATGGTGTGGGGGGCTAGTTGAATGGCCCATTTGGCCACCCGGCCTGAGGCATCTCTGTTGCCTATGATCTCGGCAAGGGGGGCGGTGCAGATAACCGTGATGGTATGCTCCTGGAAATACTGCTTCAGCTTCTTGGCGGCAAAGTACACGCCGTAGCACATCTTCTGGTAGTGGGGGTAGTTCTGCTTGGAGGCGGACAGCACCTCGCTCAGGCAATAGACTGGCCTCTGGACCGGCTGGGCCTTGTCGTCTTCGGGGCGTTCGACCACGATCACGGTGCTAACCACCCGGCTGGTGGCGGCGATGTAGAGGAACATGGGCTCTTTAGCAGCCGGAGCGGCCAGAACAGGCGGCGTGGACATCACGCGCTTGAGCTGGAGGAAGGCCTCGTCCGCCTGGTCGGTCCACTCGAAGCAGGTGGTCATCTTCATCAGCTGGAACAGTGAGAGGGCCTTCTCGCCCAGCCGACTGATGAACCGGCTAAGTGATGCCAAGCACCCGGTAAACTTCTGGACGTCCCGCAGCCGGGTCGGCCTCTACATCCGCTCGATGGCCTTGATCTTCGCGGGGTTGCACTCGATCCCGCTTTTAGAGACAAGGAAGCCAAGGAGCTGGCCGGCTGGTACTCCGAAGATGCATTTCTCCGGGTTGAGCTTGATCTGAAAGCGGCGCAAGTTGGCAAAGGTCTCCTTGAGGTCCTCCAAAAGGGTGCCGCGCTTCTCCGTCTTCACCACAATGTCGTCCACATAGTTGTGGGCATTTCTGCCGAGTTGCTTCAGGAGGCACTTCTGCATGCAGCGCTAAAAGGTGGCGCCAGCATTCCTCAAGCCAAACATCATGGTGATGTAGTAGAAGGCGCCGAATGGTGTGATGAAGGAGGTCTTCAGGAGGTCGGCCGGGTCCAGCTTGATCTGGTGGTAGCCGGAGTAGGCGTCCAAAAAAGACAGCAACTCGTAGTTGGCCGAGGAATCGATCACTTGATCTATCCGAGGCAAGGCAAAGGGGTCCTTGGGGCAGGCTTTGTTGAGGCTAGTGTAGTCGATACACATGTGCCACTTGGTATTCTTCTTCAAGACGAGGACTGGGTTGGCAAGCCAGTCCGGGTAGAACACTTCCATGATGAAGCTGGCTGCCAGAAGCCGGGCGATCTCTTCACCAACAGTCCTTCTCTTCACTTCTGACAGGCGGTGGAGGGGTTGCTTGACCGGTTTTACATCCGATCTCACATGTAGCTTGTGCTCGGCGAAATCTGTCGGAACACCCAGCATGTCCTTGGGAGACCATGCGAAGATGTCCCGATTCTCACGAAGGAAATCGACGAGCTCGCTTTCCTATTTGCTGTCGAGGTGGGACCCCACGACAGCAAATCTCTCCGGGTACGCCAGATCCAAGGCGATCTTCTTGGTTTCCTTGGCCAGCTGGAAGGAGCCCTGGGTCTTCGCGTCCTTGGGGTCGGATGGCATGTCTGGCTGCTTGCTGGCCATGGCCACCACCCGGTCAAGTTGGCGCTTTTCTTCAGCGATGATGAGGGACTCGGCCAGCCGGCTGCTGGCGACGGCACACGTGAGCGACTTCTGGTAGTCGCCGGCAATGGTGATGATGCCCTTGGGACCCAGCATCTTCATCTTTAGGTAGGCGTAATGCGGCACCGCCATGAACTTGGCTAGTGCGGGCTGGCCCAAGAGCGCGTGGTAGGGGCTGTCCAAGTCGACCACCTCGAACCAGATTGGCTCATGGTGGAAGTGGGTCTTGTCGCCGAACAGAACATCAATCTTGATCTTGCCGATTGGAGAGCAGGAAAGCCCAGGGACTATGCCATGGAACACGGTTCGGCTGGGCAGGAGTTGCTTTTCCTTGATGCCCAGCTTCTCCATAGTGTCATGGTACAGGATGCTGATGCTGCTGCCGCTGTCTATCAGGATTCGAGAGAAGCGGCAAGCCCGCCTCTCTGTTGAGAAGGTGGAGTCTAGCACCATTGCATAACCACCCAGCGAGGGCATCACGGCCGGGTGGTCCTCATGGCTCCAACTGATGGGCTTCTCGGACCAGTGCATGAATTGGGGGACCTCCAAGGTGACAGCATTCACCTCACAGTGCTGCTGCCGCCGACTGTGCTTGTCATCGGCTTGGCTGGTGAAGACGGTGTAGGTGGCATTGGCTTCGGGGAACTTGTCTTGGGGCATGCCAACTGGGCGAGCCGCCGGCTGCTGAGGAGACGGAGCCGCCGGGCCGGCTGGCGGAGGCGGCAGGCCCTCGCCCTTGGCAATTCTGGCGAGCCAGTTGCACTTCCGAGTGGTGTGGTTGGACGGCTTCGCGCCGCTGTTGAACTTGCACGGAGCATCAAGAGCTTGCTCGAAGGAGAAGGTGGGCAGCCAAGCACCCTTGCCGCCTTTCTGACGCTTGGGGCCGGGTTGTCCTTTCGGCTGCTGGTCTTTGACGGTTGCTACTTGCCGGCTGTTGGAAACCCGCAGCTGGGCTTTGCGCTTGTTGTCGTTCGGCTGTTGGCGCCGGTTGGTGTCACCAGCCGGAGCTTGAGGGGCCGACTGGATCACAATCCCGGATGTGTCAACCCGGATCTCCGACTTCATGGAGGAGTCGGCCATGGCGTACTTGTCCGCCACGACCATGAGCTCGTCCAATGTAGCCGGCTCGTCGCACAGAAGCTTGTGCTTGAGCAGGGTGCCCTCTCTGCACCCGGCAGTGAAGTACTCGATGGCCTGCACCTCATGCACCCCTTCGCAGGAGTTGCGCAACTCGGCCCAGTGCATCAGGTAGTCACGGGTGGACTCGGTCAGGCCCTGAACGCACATGGAGAGCTGACGTGGCTTGGGGGGCCGCTTGTAGGTGCTGGTGAAGTTGTGGATGAAGACATCGGCGAAGTCCAGCCAGCTGTTGACGCTGTAAGGCTTGAGGCTGTTCAGCCATGTCCGGGTCATGCCCTGGAGCATGAGTGGAACGTACTTCACGGCAACGCACTTGTTGCCGTTTGCTATGCTGACTGCCGTCGAGTAGTCGGTCAGCCAGTCCTCCGGCTTCATGGAGCTGGTGTACTTGGGAGTGTCTCGGGGGAGCGAGAACCCTTTGGGGAAGGGCTCGTCGCGGATGCGGGGGCCGAAGAAGGCCGAGTCGATCGTGTCTTCCTCTTCTACGGCCAGCGACCGAGCGAGCCGCTCGATCTGGTGGCGTGCATCGTTTTCTCCGACTCCTTCACGGGGGCCCAGCCGTCCTCTGAGAGTCGAATGATCCACAAGAGGCGGAGAGGCCAGCCTCTCCTTGCGAGGGGGAGGCAGACGCTCATCCCGCCGGTGTTCCACCCGTGGGTGGTTGTCATGGCTGTGCACAATCGTAAGTCGAGTGCGCTGGCTGCAGCTAGCAGCTGGCTCCGAGTCTTGCTGACCGTGGTCTCCGCCTGCTGGGGACCGGGAGGTCGCTCCATGCTCACGGCGGGGGGGATGGTTTTCGGCTTGCTTGCCGGCAGCCATCATGCGGTGGTATGCGTCTTGCTGCCTGGTTGCAGCGCCAAGGAGCTCCTGGAGGTGCACCATCTGGCTGCGCCGCTCGTCGCCCTCCAGGTTATCCAGCTCATCTGCTGCCGCCTGGGCAGCGCACAAGTTCTCCACTGGGGTGGAGTAGACCGGGCGTCTGACTCCCAGCATGCTGGCTATGGCCGCGCCACGTTGCCGAACGGCGCCGGCTCGGCTGGGCTCGCCAGCAGCCGGCGTGCCGCTTGCGATGCGGTCGATCTCACGCTGGCAGACCTCAGCGTGACGCCTCATGGCTGCCATCTTGTTGGCGCTTTCAAGGAGCATGACGCGGAACGCCTCCAGCATCGCTCCATAGGCGTTGGCAGCAACGGGGGTGGCCAGGCCCTGCATGGCCGCTCGCAGCGGATCCTGGGCAGCCCCGGTGGATTCATCTCCGTGGCCAGTGACCAGCACCTCCGCGATGGTGCCGACATCGGTGTTGCTGGCGACGGGAGGGAGAGGATCGTCAATGACCACCACATTGGCGGGGAAACCATTGGTGGAGGCCGTGTCAGAATCGATGAGCATCTCGACGGGCTCGACGGAGGGGTCGGTGGAGCCGACGGACTCCGCGTCGGAGGCGGGCGCGTCGGAGATGTCGAGCTTGCCGAAGAGGTCGATGAGGCATCTCGCAGGGCACGCTGCTCCCGCGTCAAGCGATGCGCTGCTGCATGCGCTAACCGGCGCGTCGGGCTGGCTGATCAGGTCAAACGCGACGTGCTCGCTGGAGAGGAAGAGGGTTCCCGTCCAGAACATGTCTCCGGCCGACGCTGCGCTTTGCCCCACGGTGGGCGCCAACTGTTGGGGTATTCTCGCGATAGATGCCAGGGGGTGGCTTATCATGGATGGGGACAGGAGGACGTCGTCAGGCCCAGGAAGCAGGAATGGGCAAGAGCTCGAACGCACACGAGTCTTACCCAGGTTCGGGGCTCCCCGAGGAGATAACACCCCTAGTCCTGCTCTGCGGGGTCTCTGCATGATGACTATGATCAGATAGTGGCTACAAGCTTGCTCCTTGAGCTATTGGCTAGAGGAAGAAGAAGGGCAAGGCTAGCTCTCTTGCTTCTCCTAGCTATGTGTGTATGAATGGCGTGGATGCTGAACCCCTTGCATGGGTGAGCCTGGGGGGTTTATATAGGCCTACCTCCCAGGGGTACAATGGTAATAGGGCCGGGTGTAGGACCTGGATGTCAGTGTCTATGGTCGCCGGGTTCTCCGCCGGCTGCTGGGGCCCGCTGCCTGGTGGGCCCCGCAGGCGGCCGAGGATTCGGTCGACAGGTAGGGCCCGCCAGCTGCGGGCCACACTGATTGCCTTTTGCTGTAGCCTCGCCTTTGATGACGGGGGCCTTGTTTGGGGAGGCATGGCTATAGTCCCGCCGCCTGGTGTGCGCTCACTGTAGCCACGCTCCGTCTCGTCGGAGTAACGGCGTGTTGACTTCGAGGGGAGAGAGGGGCCGGCTGTTGGGAGCCGGTCCGCCACCAAAGCCGCCTTCTTGGGGAGCGCCGTCTTCTGGTTGCTCACGGACAGGTAGGGCTCGCCGCCTGCGGGCCGTACCGACCGCCAATCATGGGATCACGGCCCCTGCTGACGAGGGCTATGTCATGGGCCGCATGGCTACAGTGAGCGCCTGGCAGAGGGGTGTCTGCTTGGTTAGCCCACACTGTAGCCATGCTCCTCCGGGATTTGGGGGAACAGTTGGCCCTGTAGCCACGCCCCATCTTATCATAGTGAATGGGTGCAGACTCCGAGGGGCGGAGGGGCCATCTGCTAGGATCCGGCCTCCCCCAAAGCCGCCTTCTGAGAGCGCGCCGCCATCTGGCAGCCGGCCTCTTGGGCCAGCCGGCCCAAGGAGCCGGCCACGCGTCCGGAAGGTGCGAGGGGCTTTGCTGGTCCCGATGCCTTGGAATGCTATGGGGTGTTGATTAGGCTACCCGTGGTCAATCCCTCCGAGAATCCGAGTGGAGGCTGCAGCGCAGGTAGGGGTTGACAGTGGTGTGCTGGGAGCCGTCGATTGCCGTCGGAACCGAGATCGACCACCGTAGGTGGCTACTGTGAGGAGTCGTGGTGTAGATGCATTTCGATGGGTGGGAGGCGATGAGATGGGGCGGCCTCTCGATGCGATCTGGAGTGGGGCGGCGGGAGGACGTAGGCTTGCTGCGTGTAGGCCGCCGCATTTGGAAGGGGCGGTGCGGGTGGAGGTGCCCGCGGCGACCAAGTAGGCGGGCGGATGTTGAGCGGCGTGGGGACTCGGGCTCCTCGCCGTCGATGCAGGGCCCAGCCATGGGGTGGGGGAGGCGACGGTTAGGGATTTGGCGAGCGGGTGCGGGTGGGGATTGGAACAAGTTGTGGGTACGGTAGGGAGTGGGGGCATGGGGGCTGTGTTAGGGCTACGTGGGTGAGAGTGTGAGGGGGCGAGGGCTGCCGTTAGGTCTGGAAGCATCCGATGGTGTTTGATGCATGATCCGCGTGATATGCCCACGGACCAATCAGAACGCAACAAACAATTTGAAGACCTTATGACCATCTAAATTGGTCGCAATCAATTAAAGATAAGTTTTTCACGAAAAAAATCAATTTTCCCTTTTTCGAGTGCTCAAAATGAGGTTTTTTGTCAAGGACCTACCAAATATTTGTTCAAATGATACAATATTTTGCGCAAGTTTGCATCTTGGATTGGGAAACAATATTGACAAAGGGAGTTTTCATTTTTTTTACGAAAAATCATTTTCCATTTTCCGAGTGCCCAAAATGAGTTTTTTTTTGTGAAGGACCTGCCATATATTTGTTGCAAAATTGGACCAGATCATTTTATTAAAATATTAGGCCACATTTAATGTATAATTGACCAAATGGTTGGGTGTCAAAATCTTTTATCCACCTCTCGTGAAAAAGACAAATTTTCGCCAATTCAGATGGAAGCAGGTCAAATTTGAACTGCAGCTGCCTTATAGTTTGCTCTTTATTTTTTCCAAAAATCATTTCTAGGTACATAAGTATCTATTTAATCATAGAAACACCAAAAGTTTTGAAAATTCAGGCACTAGCTAGGAATGGTCATGACCGCCGTTTTGACTGCATTTTGAAATGGGCATGAAAAATTAAAAAAAAATCAAAAAATTAGAAAACCTTCACATTGTGTCATTATATGTGACCAAATTACCAGGAAAAATAATAAACTTGTAAAACGGCAATTACTTTAAAAAAGTGTTCTAAAAAATGAGCTACCATGTGTGAAGATTCATGGCTTTCAAGCCAAATGATCAATATTATGGCCATATTCGTGGCATAGTTTTTTCAAATGATCTCATATTGTGCACAAGGGCGCATCTTGGAATGGCAAACAATGTTGCCTAAGGAAGGTTTCATTTTCTTTTGACGAAAAATTCATTTTCCATTTTTTGAGTGCCCAAAATGAGTTTTTTTGTGAAGGACCTACTGATGTTTGCTTTAACTACGTCGGTATTTCCCCACAGAGGAAGGGATGATGCAGCACAGCAACGGTAGGTATTTCCCTGAGTGATGAGACCAAGGTTATCGAACCAGTCGGAGAACCACGCAACACCACGTAAACAGCTCCTGCACACAAAGAACAAATACTTGCAACCCGACGTAAGAGAGGGGTTGTCAATCCCTCACGGGTAAAAGGATAGGTAAAATTGTAGTAGATTGGATAAATAGATCTCACGGGAACACGAGATAAAATAAATAAGTAAAAATTGCAGCAAGGTATTTTTGTATTTTTGGATTAATAGATCTGAAAATAAAAGCAAATAAAAATAGATCGCGGAGGTAAATATATTAAAGAAGAGACCCGGGGGCCGTAGGTTTCACTAGTGGCTTCTCTCGAGAAAAATAGCAAATGGTGGGTAAACAAATTACTGTTGGGCAATTGATAGAACTTCAAATAATCATGACGATATCCAGGCAATGATCATTATATAGGCATCACTTCCAAGATTAGTAGACAGACTTCTGCCTGCATCTACTACTATTACTCCACACATCGACCGCTATCCAGCATGCATCTAGTGTATTAAGTTCATGGAAAAATGGAGTAATGCAATAAGAACGATGACATGATGTAGACAAGATCTATTTATGTAGAAATAGACCCCATCTTGTTATCCTTAATAGCAATGATACATACATGTCGTTTCCACATCTGTCACTCGGATCAAGCACCGTAAGATCGAACCCATCACAAAGCACCTCCTCCCATTGCAAGATAAATAGATCAAGTTGGCCAAACAAAACCCAAATATCGGAGAAGAAATACGAGGCTATAAGCAATCATGCATATAAGAGATCAAAGAAGACTCAAATAACTTTCATGGATAAAAATATAGATCTGATCATAAACTCAAAGTTCATCAGATCCCAGCAAACACACCGCAAAAAGAGTTACATCAAATAGATCTCCGAGAGACCATTGTATTGAGAATCAAACGAGAGAGAGAAAGCCATCTAGCTACTAACTGCGGACCTGTAGGTCTACAATGAACTACTCACGCATCATCGGAGAGGCACCAATGAGGATGATGAACCCCTCCGTGATGGTGTCTAGATTGGATCTGTGGTTTTTGGAACTTGCGGAGGCTGGAATTGATTTTTGTCGACTCCCCTAGGGTTTCTGGAATATTGGGGTATTTATAGAGCAAAGAGGAGGTGCGGGAGGTTTCTGAGATGGGCACAACCCACCAGGGCGTGCCTGGGGGCCAGGCGCGCCCTGGTGTCTTGTGCTCACCTCGGGCCCCCTCTTCGGTACTTCTTTGGCCCACTGGATGTCTTCTGGTCCAAAAAAATCTCCATAAAGTTTCGCTGCGTTTGGACTCCATTTCGTATTGATTTCCTGCGAAGTAAAAAACAATCAGAAAACAGCAACTGGCACTGGGCACTATGTCAATAGGTTAGTCCCAAAAAATGATAAAAAGTTGATATAAAATGATTGTAAAACATCCAAAAATGATAATATAACAGCATGGAACAATAAAAAATTATAGATACGTTGGAGACGTATCAGCATCCCCAAGCTTAATTCCTGCTCGTCCTCGAGTAGGTAAATGATAAAAACAGAATTTTTGATGTGGAATGTTGCCTAACATGTTCATCACATATTCTTTTCTTTGTAGCATGGACATTTGGACTTTTATATGGTTCAAAGCAATAGTCAAGTTTTGACATGAGGACTTTGATACTCAAGCATATCAACAAGCAACCATGTCTTTCAAAATATCAACACTAAAGCAAGTTATCCCTAGCCCATTATGCTCAATCATTGATCCATTCATGAAACACTCGAATATTAGCTACACCCAATGCTCAAGTACGATCATAGTGCCCCTTAGTTGGTGCTTTATAAGAGAAGATGGAGACTCAAGTAAAAATAAAAATAGCATAAAGTAAAAGAAAGGCCCTTCGCGGAGGGAAGTAGGGATTTGTAGAGGTGCCAGAGCTCAAAGCTTAAATTGAGAGATAAAAACATTTTGAGAGGCATACTTTTCTCACCAACGAAAATGACTTAGAGTTTCCAATACTTTCCATGCTAGATATATCATAGGTGGTTCCCAAACAGAAATTAAAGTTTATTCCTTTTTCCACCATTTCTTTCACTTTCCATGGCTAGCCGTATCCACGGGTGCCCTCCATACCAACACTTTCCAAGGAATTTATTATTTGACAACATAAAGTAAATTCATTTCTCATATTGGGACTGGGCATCCCTAATACCTTTGCCGCACTCTCGTGCAATGACAAGTGAATAAACACTCATCGTGAGAATAACACATCTAGCATGGAAAAATATCGGCCACCCTTCACCGTCTCGCGAGCGGTACGAGCACACAAAAGAGAAATTTATTTTGAAAATTAGAGATGGCACATACAAATTTGCTTAGAACGGCACGGAAATACCGCATATAGGTAGGTATAGTGGACTCATATGGAAAAACTGGTTTAAAGGGTTTTCGATGCACAAGTAGTGATCATACTTAGTGCAAATGAAGGCTAGGAAAAAGATTGAGAAGCGTCCAACCAAGACACGAAAAATCTCGTAAGCAAGCATTAAGCATAATTAACACCGAATAATGCACCACAAGTAGGATATAATTTCATTGCATAACTATTGACTTTCCTGCTTGCATAGGAAATCACAAACCATAACACCAATATTCTTACTAAAGCATAATTACTCATCAACATGACTCACATATCACTATCATCATATCTCAAAACTATTACTAAGAATCAAGTTTATTTTATCCGATGATCTTCATGAATTTTTTTATTATATCCTTCTTGGATATCTATCACTTTGGGACTAGTTTCACATGTTGCTTTTAATAAGCTCAAACAAATATAAGTGAAGAACATGAGCATAATATTTCTTTCTCTCAAATTAATCTAAGTGAAGCAAGAGAGAATTTCTTTAAAATTTTACTAACTCCCAAATAAATCTAAGTGAAGCATGAGAGCATTTCTTCAAAAATAACAAACCACACCGTGCTCAAAAAGATATAAGTGAAGCACTAGAGCAATTCCATAGCTCAAAAAAAATTTAAGTGAAGCATAGGAGCAAGCATAGCATAATTTTTGGCTCTCCCAAAAAGGTGTGTCCAGCAAGGATTCAAGACTTAAAATAAAAAGCAAAACAAGAAAAGACTCATATCATACAAGACGCTCCAAGTAAAACTCGTAAATGTGACGAATAAAAATATAGCTCCAAGTAAAATACCGATGGATGTTAGAAGAAAGAGGGGATGCCACTCGGGGCATCCCAGAGCTTAGTTGCTTGATATTTCTTGAATATTATCTTGGGGTGCCTCGGGCATCCCCAAGCTTAGCCTTTTGCTCATCCTTATTCCTAAATCCATCGTAATCCCACCCAAAACTTGAAAACTTCAATCGCACAAAACTCAACAAAACCTTCGTGAGATCCGTTAGTATAAGAAAGCAAATCACTACTATAAGTACTGTCGCAAACCTATTCATATTTTATTTTTATATTATATCTACTGTATTCCAACTTTTCTATGGCCAAAACTCTTCAAAGGAAACCATAGAATCATCAAAACAAGCACACAATGCAAAGAAAACAGAATCTGTCAAAAACAGAACAGTCTGTAGCAATCTGAAAACTTCGAATACTTATGTAACTCCAGAAATTCTGAAAAATTACGACAACATGGGAAATTTGTTTATTAATCTTCTGCAAAAATAATCAAATCAAAATCACTCTTTTGTTAAAAGAAAGAATTGTTTTCCTGAGCATAAAAGTTTCTGTTTTTCAGCAAGAGCAAATCAACTATCACCCAAATCATCCCAAAGGCTTTGCTTGGCACAAACACTAATTTAAACCACAAAAAGACATAATTGGGTATTTTATTGAAAACAGCAAGAAAACCAGAAAGCAAAAAGATACAAGTTGGGTTGCCTCCCAACGAGCGCTATCGTTTTACGCCCCTAGCTAGGCATAAAGCAAAGGATCTAAGTATTGTCATCTTTGTTTCGAGATCCATAAGATGCCCTCATGATTGATTCATATGGTGGCTTAATTTTAGTTCTAGGAAGTGTTCCATGACCTTACTTAGTGGAAATTGAAATTTAATATTGCCTTCTTTCATATCAATCATGGCACCAATAGTACGTAAAAACGGTCTACCAAGTATAATTGGACAAGATGGATTGCAATCAATATCAAGAACAATAAAGTCTATGAGCACATAATTCCTATTTGCAAGAATAAGAACATCATTAATTCTTCCCATAGGCTTTTTAATAGTAGAATCCGCCAAGTGCAAATTTAAAGAGCATTCTTCAATATCGGTAAGACCAAGCACATCACATAAAGATTTTGGAATTGTAGAAACACTAGCACCCAAGTCACATAAAGCAAAGCACTCATAATTTTTTATCTTGACTTTGATAGTAGGTTCCCGTTCATCATGTAATTTTCTAGGAATTGAAACTTCTAATTCCAACTTTTCTTCAAAAGCTTTGATCATAGCATCAACAATATGTTTAGTAAAAGCTTTATTTTGTTCATAATCATGAGGTGAATTTATCATGGATTGCAACAAAGAAATACAATCAACCAAAGAGCAACTATCATAATTAAAGTCTTTGCAATCCAAAAGAGTGGGTACATCACTAGTTAAAGTTTTGACCTCTTCAAACCCAATTTTATCAAAATTTTCAACAAGATTTTCACCCTCCAAATTATCGGGATGCCTTCTAGCTAAAGTTGACTCTTCTCCAGTCCCTTTTTCATCAATCTTAATTTTACTAAACAAGGAATCAATAGAAGAAACACCAATCATTTTAAGATCTTCATCACTTTTATGAAAGCAATCACTAGAAAACACTTTTTCTAAAAATTCTCATCTAGCTCTAAGCATAGCGGTTCTTTTCTTACTTTCATCCAAAGAAACATAAAGAGCTTTAATTGATTCTTCAAACTTAGGCACAAAAATTTTCATCTTGAGATTTTCTATGTCATGAGAAATTCTATCAATACTTCTAGACATATCATCAAACTTATTCAGCTTTTCTTCTATTGTAGCATTGAAAACCTTTTGAGTATTGATAAATTCTTTAATATTATTCTCAAGATCAAAGGTGTTCCTATTATTATTATAAGAAGGATTACCAAAGGAATTACCATAATTATTAGAGGAATTACTAGGAAAAGGCCTAGGATTATAATTACCCTGTATAAGCATTGTTATCGAAATTATTTCGCGAAATAAAGTTCACATCTATGGCATCACTATTTTTGCTCAATCAAAGTAGACATAGGCATATCATTAAAATCAATAGGAGCATTTTTATTAGCAACCAATTTCATAAGAGCATCAAGTTTTTCACTCAAGGAAGAAATTTCTTCAACCGAATTAACTTTTTTACTAGTAGGAGCTCTTTCGGTATGCCATTGTGAATAATTTGCCATAATGTTATCAAGAAATTTAGTAGCTTCACCCAAAGTAATTTCCATAAAAGTACCCCCCGCGGCGGAATCTAAAAGATTACGAGAAACAAAATTCAATCCCGCATAAAAATTTTGTATGATCATCCAAAGATTTAACCCATGAGTTGGGCAATTCCTTAGCATCATTTTCATCCTTTCCCAAGATTGTGCAACATGCTCATGCTCAAGTTGCTTGAAATTCATAATCTGGGTTCTAAGTGAAATAATTTTTGCGGGCGGAAAATACTTAGTGATAAAAGCATCTTTGCACTTATTCGAAGAATCGATACTATTGCGAGGCAAAGAAGAAAACCAATTTTTTGCGCGATCTCGCAAAGAAAACGGAAATAATTTGTAACACCCTAGTTTTCGCTCCCTTTTTTTTTCCTTTTGAGGGATTTGACTCCCGTCTTTTTTCTCGATATTGTCGAATTTTCTCTAGCTCTTGGGTATATGAAGATGGTCATTTACCCTTGCCTCCCCTATCCAACCAGAGATTCCCTCCAGTCCAACCTTGCCACCTAAGATTTCTTCTCAGGGTTTTTCCGCCGAAACCCTACCTTCTGAGTTGCCGGAAGGGAAACCCTGATCCTCTCAGTTACAAAGGAACCCCAATTTCCTTTGATATATTGCCTCCAAAACTTTTCCTAGTGATCATCCTATCTTTGTAAACCCTGGATATGCAAAAATATTGCCAACTCATTTGCAATATTTTTCGTTTATAATTAATTCCTTTTTCAGCCAGTTAAAGGAATTAAATCCAGGAAAATATCTATCCATCTCCAAAGTTCATGAAAACTTGTGGAGATATTCTTTGTGATCATATTGAGCTCCCATAAAAATATTGGCCATAATTAACTAAGGGAAATTGTGTTTTCTTATTTAAAGCCAATATTGCATTTTGGGCACTTTCTAAAGGAACTACCATTTTGGTAGCCAAGAAAAATCCCAAATAATTTGTGGATATTAACCTACCCATATCTTCACCATTTCCATCAAAAACCCAAGTTCCACCCACTAAAGTTTGAGCACAGCATCCATTTGCAAATTATGTTCAGATTTTCAGTTTGGGAAGGAAGTGCTTGAACCTTTGATCTATTTGAGCTGAAATTTTTCATGGTGGTTCATATTGCTAAATAAGTCATGGAAACCAAAAATCAGATCAATCCCTCCATTCATTATTCCCCAGCAATTTTCCTAAGTTTCTGTCCATATGGAACCCCTGTGAAGGAAGTACCATTTTGGTGTATCCAAATGGTATGAAATTTTCACAGTGGCTTCATATGTTCAAATAACTCACCTCCACCAAATTTCAGCTCAATGCAAGCTAATATGTGAGTACCACATCAAAGTTTGCATTTCTGACCAGTGGGGTCCATTCTACAGCAAGTGCCCCCAATTCTTATCCAACTGGCCTCAAAATTTACCAGGGTAGTCACCTGGTAGATCATTGCTCCATGCCAAAAACCAGCTCATTTCACCTAGTGATATCTCCAGAAATCTCATCAAACACCTTCATGTCAGAATACATGTGAGATCTCATCCGTCAACTCTTGCCGTCACTTGCATCCAAACCACGATGGGTCAACTTACTGACCTCTAATATATACAGTTGACATTATTTGAGGTTGTTACTATGCTCTGGACACGTGGTGCCGGCGGTGACCACGCACTGGCCGCGCCAAAACTCGCGCTCTGGGCATTGGGGCCCTCGGCCACCGTCTAACTGCCGAGCTCGCGCCACCGGAGCATGTCTAGCAGCATCGCAGAAGTCCCACGCCCCCTCTGGACTCTTCTCCCCCTCCTCCTTCCCTCTCGTTGCGCCACGGCGAGCACCGCCGCGGCACTGTACCTCCCGTGAACCTCTTTGTCGCCTCCCTTCTACTGTCCTCTTCCTCCCCGAGCCCTCTCGAACGCGCCAGCGTAGTCTCGTCCTCATCCGCAGGTCAGGTCGGCACCAACCGGCGCCAGCCACCTTGCCGGAGACACCAGAACGCGGATACAAACGCCACGACAGCCGAGCTCATCCGGCGAGCTCCCGTGGCTATAAATAGCCACTCCCCGGGCCTCTCAAGCTCATCAGCCTCCCTCTTCTCTTCCTAGTAGTCGCCCCAATCACCCAAACAAGCTCGAGGAGCTCCGAACCCTTCCCATGGCCGAAGCCCCATCGCCGGCCATCTGCTCAAATTCAGGCACTCCAGCCACTCCCTCTCCCTATATCCACGGCAAAATGCCCCCCCACCACAACCTAGGAGCTTTCCCACACCACCCCGCCTCTTCTCCGCGACTGTCCCAAGCTACCCGAACTCTGCCCGAGCCGCCGTCCGCCGTGAGCCAAACCGTCACCGTTTCGGTCCTCCTCGACATCTGTGCTGTGCGGGGATGGGTGCGGCGCTCTTCCTCGAGCTCGCCGGTGCCCGGAACGCCGGCAACGGTGGCCGGAGTCACCGTGACGGCCGCCCGCAGCCGCGCCTCTCCTCTGTACCGCGGGTGAGCAGGAGGTTGATGATGACGAGCTGGCCAGGCGAGCCCCACCGCTCTGCGGGCTTCGCATGTCAGCCGCATAAGGGCGTTGACCCGGACCAGCTAAGGTGGCAAGTGAAAGCGTACTTCAGAGAAGTACGTCTCCGTTTAACTAAAGGCGTACTCTGCTGCGTTGTCCACGAAGAATACGCTTTCATTACTACGGAGACGTATTTCAGAAAATGCGCTTTCTCTCTCTGCCGCCGGCCGAATCTTTTAAATTGTGAACGTTCACTGGTTAGGGCACTTTTCTGCCTAAAAAGTGAACGGCCACAACTTTTCGCTCGTAACTCCGATTCAGGTGAATCCAACGCCTACGTCTTCGTCTCGTCAAGCCCGTTCTTTTGGTATCATTTTCACAAGGTGGTCACACAGTGCAAATGACCATTTTGCCCTTGCCTTCTATCAGCCCCCTCCGAGAGAAAACTTTTCTAGCGAATTCTTCCATGGACTCACCGCACTTCTTCCCGGAGTATTCTTCGACCCCAGGCAAGCCGACCATCTGATATATGCCCTAAAGCATTGCTCTGTGATATTTCTTGCATGTTTAAATTAATATGCATGTGCTTGTCTGTGTAGTAGAGAGCTGTATGTAACTCTGACAAACCCTTGCTTGCACTTTCTTCGGTGACAGCACCACGCCTGTGTTCTGAGCTGTTTCCGGCCGTCCGGGGTGGATGCCGACTTTTATTTCTCTTGTCAGCAACTGTCCGTGTTCTGAGCTGCTTTTCGGCCGTCTCGGGCAGCTGTTGAATTTCTTTCCGTAGCAGTGACCCTATGCTCTAAGCTGTTTCTCGATCGTCTGAGCTGCTACATTCTTCTTATCAACACCGTCTCATGCTCTGAGCTGCTTTCCAGCCGTCTTGAGCCAGGTTTGAGTTATTCCAGTAATGTCCCAGATCTGAGTTGTAAAAACCGTTCTGGTAGCTACTGGTTTCTTTGTCGGTTTTATGCAAGGGTTTCGATGGTCGTCACTTACATCTAGAACTTGTAAACTGATAACTTGTCATTTAAATATTGTTTCACTAATGACACATTGTGATGTTATATGGAGATAGGTGGTTATGTTTCCATAGTTGTTATCTCACACATAGTTACCACCGTGTTAAGTTATTGTGATGAAACACTAAGCTTGCTAAATGAACTTAGTCGGTTGATCTAGAGTCACCTATCCGGGCTTATTCGTGCAACCACATTTGCCGGTATGGGATAGCCTTGACTTGGTCTAATCACGTGCTCTTTTATTGGTACCACCAGCTAGGGAAGGTTATGCGTGCGCGCTGCCCTGGCCCGGTAGGCGACGATAACCTTGTGAGCCCAGTTGAGTTATTTGCCGGAGTCCCCGTTTGGGACAGTTTAGTTTGGCCACGACAGTGGCAGGCATCACGAGGTGACACAGGGGCCACCCAGGACATGACCCTGGGAGGGTATGATTGTCGGTGGTACGGTAGAGCAGTCACGGGTCAGGCAGGTTTCGTTGGAGCAACGCTGGTCCACCCGAATGGGATCACGAGGTCAGTGCTCCATAGTGTGGGTAAAGTGCGCAACCTCTGCAGAGTGTAAAATCTATTCGAATAGCCGCGTCCACGGTATTGGACAGCCCGTCCAGACCTCGCTAGGTGGTCAACCGTAATGATGACAATAATGGTGGAACAACCTGTCTTGCACAGACATCAGATATTGTCAGGAGTATGGTATGTTAGCCATGGGATGGCTATGGAAGAGAGGGTCGGATGACCGAAAGACTTGGATTGGGTTTGGATCAGATTCAGATTGGATCATGAAATTATTCGGAGTATGGATTATTCACTTGATATGTTCTACTTTACTGTATTTTACCTTAGTAGTTATCTTGCTGGATAAACCTGTTATGACTTGATAATTGATGTTGCTAGCTAGTTATGCCAGGCTATGATAATTAATGTTGCTCTAATAACAAATACATGCTTGAATGCCATGGATTGCATTGCTTGGTGTATATGTTAGTTTGGTTTGCTTGCGAGTACATTCAAAAGTACTCAGCGGCCTTCAATGTGGCCAGGTTCACATAAGGATTCGTTGTCGAGGAGCCGGAGTGTTCGTGGGCTAGGAGGGTAACCCAGTCGGATCCCTGTGAATTGGAGCCGCACCAAGACCAAACTGCCTTAGATAGAGCTTTTTCCGCTACCATCATTATTGTAATATATCATGTAAGACTTATATATCCATTAATAGAAATGCATGTGTTTATGATACTTGTTGTCAACGCGCATGCCAGAGTGATTTCCTGGGCTGGTATGCGTGGCGACCGTTTGGCTACAGTGGTAATCAGGCGGGGCACCACATAATTTCAACTTCACAATATCATTGT
Source organism: Thinopyrum elongatum (assembly GCA_011799875.1). NCBI lineage: Eukaryota > Viridiplantae > Streptophyta > Magnoliopsida > Poales > Poaceae > Thinopyrum > Thinopyrum elongatum. The sequence continues at coordinate 575,789,370 of CM022301.1, forward strand.
CCACATCTTTTTTCTTTTGCGTATCGCATAAATCCACGAATGTGTTAAGATGGGATGTGGCATCCTCATTAGGAGTACCGGAAAATTGATCTTTCATAGCAAGATTCAACAAAGCGGCATTAATATCACAAGACTCCGCGCTAGTGGCGGGAGGAGCAATCGGAGTGATAATAAAATCATTGTTGTTGGTATTTGAGAAATCACACAACTTGATGTTCTCTTGCGTCATTGTGACTACGCAACAAGATTGCACTCAAAAACAGATCGGACGAGAAAACGGCAAATGAAAAAGAGGGCAAATAAAATGAGACACAAATGGCAAATAATGTAAATTGCAAGGAGATGAGATTTTTGATTAGGAACCTGGTTGATGTTGATGATGTGCCCCCGGCAACGGTGCCAGAAATTCCTTTTGATGTTTGGTTGAACTACGTCGGTATTTCCCCAAAGAGGAAGGGATGATGCAGCACAGCAACGGTAGGTATTTCCCTCAGTGATGAGACCAAGGTTATCGATACAGTAGGAGAACCACGCAACACCACGTAAACAGCTCCTGCACACAAAGAACAAATACTTGCAACCCGACGTAAGAGAGGGGTTGTCAATCCCTCACGGGTAAAAGGATAGGTAAAATTGTAGTAGGTTGGATAAATAGATCTCGCGGGAACGCGAGATAAAATAAATAAGTAAAAATTGCAGCAAGGTATTTTTGTATTTTTGGATTAATAGATCTGAAAATAAAAGCAAATAAAAATAGATCGCGGAGGTAAATATATTAAAGAAGAGACCCGGGGGCCGTAGGTTTCACTAGTGGCTTCTCTCGAGAAAAATAGCAAACGGAGGGTAAACAAATTACTGTTGGACAATTGATATAACTTCAAATAATCATGATGATATCCAGGCAATGATCATTATATAGGCATCACGTCCAAGATTAGTAGACCGACTCCTGCCTGCATCTACTACTATTACTCCACACATCGACCGCTATCCAGCATGCATCTAGTGTATTAAGTTCATGGAAAAACAGAGTAATGCAATAAGAACGATGACATGATGTAGACAAGATCTATTTATGTAGAAATAGACTCCATCTTGTTTTCCATAATAGCAACGATACATACGTGTCGTTTCCCCTTTTGTCACTGGGATCAAGCACCGTAAGATCGAACCCATCACAAAGCACCTCTTCCCATTGCAAGATAAATAGATCAAGTTGGCCAAACAAAACCCAAATATTGGAGAAGAAATACGAGGCTATAAGCAATCATGCATATAAGAGATCAAAGAAGACTCAAATAACTTTCATGGATAAAAACATAGATCTGATCATAAACTCAAAGTTCATCGGATCCCAACAAACACACCGGAAAAGGAGTTACATCAAATAGATCTATGAGAGACCATTGTATTGAGAATCAAACGAGAGATAGAAAGCCATCTAGCTACTAACTACGGACCCGTAGGTCTACAATGAACTACTCACGCATCATCGGAGAGGCACCAATGAGGATGATGAACACCTCCATGATGGTGTCTAGATTGGATCTGTGGTTTCTAGAAATTGCGGCGGCTGGAATTGATTTTCGTAGACTCCCCTAGGGTTTCTGGAATATTGGGGTATTTATAGAGCAAAGAGACGGTGCGGGAGGTCTCCAAGATGGGCACAACCCACCAGGGCGCGCCTGGGGGCCCAGGCGCGCCCTGGTTTCATGTGCTCACCTCGGGCCCCCTCTTCGGTACTTCTTTGGCCCACTGGATGTCTTCTGGTCCAAAACAAATCTCCAAAAAGTTTCGCTGCGTTTGGACTCCGTTTGGTATTGATTTCCTACGAAGTAAAAAGCAACAGAAAACAGCAACAGGCACTGGGCACTATGTCAATAGGTTAGTCCCAAAAAATGATATAAAGTTGATATAAAATGATTGTAAAACATCCAAAAATGATAATATAACAGCATGGAACAATCAAAAATTATAGATACATTGGAGACGTATCACCTACCATATATTTGTTGCAAAATTGTACCAAATCAATTTTCTAAAATACTAGGCCATATTTAATGCAAAGTTGACCAAATGGTTGGGTGTCAAAAGCTTTTATCCACCTTCTGCCAATTCAGCTGGAAGCAGGTTAGATTTGAACTGCAGTTGCCTTATAGTTTGCTCTTTATTTTTTCCAAAAATCATTTCTAGGTACATAAGTATCTATTTAATCATAGAAATACCAAAAATTTTGGAAGATTCAACCACTAGCTAGGAACGATCATGCCCGCAGTTTTGACCGCATTTTGAAATGAGCATGATTTTTTTTTTTAAAATCAAAAAATCGGAAAACCTTCGCATTGCGTCATTATATGTGACCAATTTACCAGGAAAAATAAGAAACTTTTAATACAGTAATTATTTAAAAAAAGTGTTCTCGGAAATGAGTTATCATGAGTGAAGGTTCATGGTTTTCAAGCCAAATGATCAATCTTATGGCCACATTCATGGCAAAGTTTGTTCAAATTATCTAATATTGTGACAAGGGTGCATCTTGGAATGGCAAACAATGTTGCTTAAGGAAGTTTTCATTTTCTTTGGACGGAAATTTCATTTTCCATTTTTTGAATGCCCCAAATGAGTTTTTTTTGTGAAGGACCTACCATATATTTGTTCTAAAATTATAACAAATCAATTTTCTAAAATACTAGGCCATATTTAATGCACAATTGACCAAATGGTTGGGTGTCAAAAGCTTTGATCCATCTCTCATGAAAAAGACAAATTTCCGCCGATTCAGCTTGAAGCGGGTCAAATTTGAACTGCAACTACCTTATAGTTTGCTCTTTATTTTTTCCAAAAATCATTTTTAGGTACATAATTATCTATTTAATCATAAATACATGGTTTGGTGGTGATACATTGAGGTTTGGACGGTGGCCGAGGGCCCCAACTCCAGAGCGCATCAACTCGCACTAGTGTAGAATCGGGCTATTTTCCTGGTTCGTAAGGACCTTTAGTGCCGGTTCTGCAACCGGCACTAAAGGGTGGGGACTAAAGGCTCCCCCCCTTTAGTGTCGGTTCATCATGAACCGGCACCAAAGGCCCACCACGTGGCACAAGCCCACGCCGGGGGGCTAGGGGCCAACGTTTAGTGGTTTCTGGGTTTATGATTTATTTTTCCTTTTAATTTTGTGTTTTCCATTTAATTCTTTTTCATTTCAAACATATTTTATGCTACATATATTCCTATATATTCAACTTGGTCACTCATCCACTTTAATCTAATATGTGTTTCTTCCACCCTAATGATATACAACTCATATCATCATCGATCATAATGATATATATAACAACTCATCATCATCGTAGTCATATATACAACTCATCTTGATCGTAGTGATATAACAATCTCACCATTATGATCATCATAAGTTAACCACTACTAGGTAAGGTGCTAGTGATATAACAATCTCACCATTATGATCATCATAAGTTAACCAACTACACTAGGTAAGGTGTAGCAGGGCCTACTACTCTCTCTCTCTCTCGGGTAGCACAGCATAAAACAGAAAAAACCCTCCTTCTCTGTTATGCAGCATAGAGATCCAACTGTCTCCATTTTGTGGCCTTCGCTCAGCCACTATTTTTCTTCAAGCCTTGATTTTGAGGCCTCCATCTGTTTTAGAGGTCGAGTATGCATATTTGAGACCCTCCGACCATGGTCGTACGCAAACAAATATCATCTCACCTTCGACAAACATAAATGGAGGCACAACCACATCCGGGAGCTTCTGTTGAAGAGCATAATAGTAACATATATAGTTAGCAATGAAGTTTACTTCAAAAGAATGTATGAAAAAGATGGACTAACTAGTGACAAAATAGTAAAAATCTTACCATGATACTAGCACGAATGTTAGCATCGCACAACTCGTGGACTAGTGGCACGTATTTACCATAATTTTTCCCAACTCCATAGATGATCTTAAATTGCAAAACGTCTTTAACAAAGGAGATGAGATCATTCTTCTCCTCCCAAGTTAGCTCTGCGCCATGACTGTAGTAGGTGTCGTCTATTATCTTATGTATTTCTTGGGAAGAGAGAAAATAAGCTGTCAATTATAAGAAACAAGTTCAGCAGGTATGAATAATAAGTATTTTTAGATAAGGAATATAGATCATTTAACAAATGTGTTTAACAAACTCACACGGAGGTAGAATCGGAATCATGTTAGGATCCAGCCAAATGTTTTCATCTTCCGGATTGCCAAGGTCGAATGTTATTTTCATATCCTCCTCGAATCCATAGGCCTTGCATAATCCTTCCCAATTTGAACATCCAAAATGAGTGTGACCTACTTCATTTATGATCTTAACCTCAAAATCGAAACCATGTTTCGTTTTAAGGTGAGCTATCTTCGTGTCCACCTTGGACATCTCTTCGAAAGATAGCTTCTCAAGGACATATGGTCTTGCATAGCAGGGTATGCACTAGTCAAATTATAAAAAATGGAAATTACACGTTAAAGCAAAAATCTTAATCCATGCTTAATTCAGAAGAAACACGTGCCACTGAAGTTACATACCGTAAAACCTTCGAAGCCCTCGTTAAGCGTGAGGGAGAAGCATGTACCATTATCTAGGTGCGGTCTGTCGCACATACCCCCATCGTCGGTACAGTCATCGCACTCGGGGATCTTATCATCGTCAGACATTTCCTATATATGTTCATAATTCAAAGATTAAAAATTACGGCATGAGCTTTGCTAAAATAGGACATATCGAGCGCCTAAAATTTGTCGGAATGGAAATGAATCAACAATACTCCTAAAAGGTATAGCATTCTTTGATGACAAAGTGATAATGACATAAAAATTTATATTGTAAACCTATATTTAAAAAACCTATACGATTACTAAATAATCATCTAAAACAACTAAAACATCTAAATAAAACATCAAAAATTCATGCATACATGTATAAAAAAACTAGTGAAAAAAAACTAGTCAAAATTCCTCAAATGTCAAAATTCCTCAAAATTTCTATTCATACATTATACTACTTAATTCCGGTTTGGAAAAGATACATGTGGTTAAATGTTTTCTATGCAAATTGTATACATACATACATCATACATTGTATTCATGCATATATACATCATACACAACATCTAGTAAAAAATCAATCTATGAATGAAAAAAAAGATGAACACATTTTGTGTGTGTGTGCGCGTGTGTGCACCTGCGGCGGCGTGGCTGCTTCGATTGGAGGGAGGAGAGGGGGGAGAGGGGCTCACAGCGAGGGCGACGTCAAGGCGACGGCGACGGCGAGGCGCGGGCGAGGTCGAGGGGGCGGCGTCGGATCGGAGAGGAGGCGCGAGCAGCCGGCGTCGGGGCTCGGGGAGGAGGGCGCGTCCGGCGTCGGGGATCGGTGTGAGGAGGCGCGGGCGGCGGGCGTCGGGGGAGGTGACGAGCTCCGGCGTCGGGGGAGGCGAGACGGCGTCGGGGCAGCCTGGCGGCGCGGCGATGTCCTCTGTAGTGGTCGAAGAAGCAGAGAAACTGAAAAAATTTGAAGTGTTGTATATATATGCGCCACCCTTTAGTCCCGGTTAAAGCCACCAACCGGGACTAAAGGTCACTTTTGGCCAGCCGAAGCGGCGGGAAGCGCAGGCCTTTAGTCGCGGTTGGTGGCTCCAACCGGGACTAAAGGGGGGCCTTTAGTCGCGGTTGGAGCCACCAACCGCGACTAAAGGTCTCGTGCTGCCACAGACATGGTGCAGGAAGTTTATTCCCACCTCGCCCAGCGAAGGGCAGCCGCACTGGTTTATAAGCCCAGCCGCGGCTGCTCCTTCGAGCTCCTCTCTAAAGCAGGCCTTCTAGGCCTACCTCACCTGCGCTGCCCTATGGGGCCTACCAGGCCTTGCGGGCCTGCATCCTGGCCCAACTAGAGGTTGAGATTCTAGTCGTACGCAGGCCGTTGTGGCCCATTAGGCGGGCTTTTTTTTAATTTATTTTTTATTTTTTTTGTTTTCTACTTTTTTTATTTTCTTTTGTTTCTGAGTTATTTTTTGCTTTATTTAGAGTTTCTTTGTGAATCTTTTTGCTTTAGGTATAAAAAAATATAAACTTTCTGTTAGTGCGAGTAGTTTTCAAATTTGAATAGTTTAAATTTGAATTATTTGAAATTTGTGTGAATCACTAGTTAGTGAATAACTTTACTTTAAAAATAGATTTTTCAGTGATTCTTTTTTCTGCTGTATGAATACTGAACGAACAAAAAGTCTGGAGTTGAAATAAGTTTAAAAAAAATGAAAAGCTTTTGTAACAGATGAGTTTTAGCCCAAAACCCTGATACTTCGAAAAAGATTGTCCATTTTGTGCGCGAAGTGCATCCAATTTTTGCCGTAACCCTCTCAACTTTTTTGCACATGCTATGTGGGTGAAATGATAATACCATGCCAACTTTCAACTTTTTCAGAGTTCATTTGTAGTGCTTTTCAATTTCAGGGTCATTTAGCTCAAAAAAATCAGTAAATGCATGAAAAATAGCAAATGTTGTCAAAAAGGGTTGAAAATTGATGACGTGGCTTTGAATGGTGCATACTCAACGCACAAAAAGTCTGGAGTTGAAATAAGTTTTTAAAAAATGAAATGCTTTTGTAACAGATGAGTTTTACCCAAAACCCTGATACTTCGAAAGAGATTGTCCATTTTGTACACGAAGTGCATCCAGTTTTTGCCGTAACCCTCTCAACTTTTTTGCACATGCTATGTGGGTGAAATGATGATTCCATGCCAACTTTCAACCTTTTCAGAGTTCATTTGTAGTGCTTTTCAATTTCAGCGTCATTTAGCTCAAAAAATCAGTAAATGCATGAAAAATAGCAAATGATGTCAGAAAGGGTTGAAAATTGATGACGTGGAGTAGAAATAAGTTTTAAAAAAATAAAATGCCTTTGTAACAGATGAGTTTTAGCCCAAAACCCTGATACTGCGAAAGAGATTGGTCCATTTTTGGTACACGAATAGGAGTAGGGGTGAAAGGGGGAGAGATGGTGTGTAGGGGGACGGAGAGAGAATGGGGGGGAAAAAAAAAGGGAAATCTGGGGAGGAAGAGGAGGTAGAGAAGAAAGGAAGGAATGAAAGGGGGGTGTGGAGGGAGGGGGAGGAGGGGGAAGAGAGATGGGAGGGGGGAGGAAGTGCATCCAGTTTTTGCCGTAACCCTCTCAACTTTTTGCACATGCTATGTGGGTGAATGATATACCATGCCAACTTTCAACTTTTTCAGAGTTCATTTGTAGTGCTTTTCAATTTCAGGGTCATTTGCTCAAAAAATCAGTAAATGCATGAAAAATAGCAAATATGTCAAAAGGGTTGAAATTTGATGACGTGGAGTTGAAATAAGTTTTAAAAATGAAATGCTTTTAACAGATGAGTTTTGCCCAAAACCCTGATACTTCGAAAGAGATTGCCATTTTGTACACGAAGTGCATCCAGTTTTTGCCGTAACCCTCTCAACTTTTTTGCACATGCTATGTGGGTGAATGATGATTCCATGCCAACTTTCAACCTTTTCAGAGTTCATTTGTAGTGCTTTTCAATTTCAGGGTCATTTAGCTCAAAAAATCAGTAATGCATGAAAATAGCAAATGATGTCAGAAAGGGTTAAATTTGATGACGTGAGTAAATGTTTTAAAAATGAAATGCCTTTGTACAGATGAGTTTTAGCCCAAACCCCTGATACTGCAAAAGATTGTCCATTTTGTACACGAAGTGCATCCAGTTTTGCCGTAACCCTCTCAACTTTTTTGCACACTATGTGGGTAAAATGATGATACCATGCACTTCATTCAACCTTTTCAGAGTTCATTTGTAGTGCTTTTTCAATTTTCAGGGTCATTTAGCTCAAAAAATCAGTAAATGCCTGAATAGCAAATGATGTCAGAAATTTTGAAATTGATGACGGTTTGATGTGCAAACTGAACGAAAAAAGTTGGAGTTAAATAAGTAAAAAAAAATGAAATGCTATTAACAGATGAGTTTTAGCCCCAAAACCTCATACTTCGAAGAGATTGTCCATTTTGTACACGAGTGCATCCAGTTTTTGCCGTAAACCTCTCAAATTTTTTGCACATGCTATGTGGGTGAAATGATGTACCATGCCAACTTTCAACCTTTCAGGTTCATTTGTAGTGCTTTTCAATTTCAGGGTCATTTAGGTCAAAAAATCAGTAAATGCATAAAAATAGCAAATGATGTCCGAAAGGGTTGAAAATGATGACGTGGCTCGATGGTCTATGAACACACAAAGTCTGAGTTGAAATAAGTTTTTAAAAAATGAAATGCCTTTGTAACAGATGAGTTTTACCCAAAACCCTGATACTTCGAAAGAGATTGTCCATTTTGTACACGAAGTGCATCCAGTTTTTGTGCCGTAACCCTTCAACTTTTTGCACATGCTATGTGGGTGAAATGATGATACCATGCCAACTTTCACATTTCCTTCAGAGTTCATTTGTAGTGCTTTTCAATTTGAGGGTCATTTAGCTCAAAAAATCAGTAAATGCATGAAAAATAGCAAATGATGTCAAAAAGGGTTTGAAAATTGATGACCGTGGAGTTGAACTAGTTTAAAAAAAAATGAAATGCCTTTGTAACAGATGAGTTTAGACCCAAAACCCTGATACTGCGAAAGAGATTGTCCATTTTGTACACGAAGTCATCCAGTTTTTGCCGTAACCCTCTCAACTTTTTTGCACATGCTATGTGGGTGAAATGATGATACCATGCCAACTTTCAACCTTTTCAAATTCATTTGTAGTGCTTTTTAATTTCATGGTCATTTAGCTCAAAAAAAATCAGTAAATGCCTGAAAAATAGCAAATGATGTCAGAAAGTTTGAAAATTGATGACGTGGCTTGAATGGTGCATACTGAACGCACAAAAGTCTGGAGTTGAAATAAGTTTAAAAAAAATGAAATGCTTTTGTAACAGATGAGTTTTAGCCCAAAACCATGATCATCGAAGAGATTGTCCATTTTGTACATGAAGTGCATCCAATTTTTGTCGTAACCTCTCAACTTTTTTGCACATGCTATGTGGGTGAAAGTGATGATACCATGCCAACTTTCAACCTTTCAGAGTTCATTTGTAGTGCTTTAATTTCAGGGTCATTTAGCTCAAAAAATCAGTAAATGCCTGAAAATAGCAAATGATTTCAGAAAGGGTTAAAATTGATGATGTGGCTTTGAATGTGCATACTGAACGACGACAAAAATTTGAGTAAATAAGTTTAAAAAAATGAAATGCCTTTGTAACAGATGAGTTTTAGCCCAAAACCCTTATACTTCGAAGAGATTGTCCATTTTGTACACGAAGTGCATCCATTTTTGCCGTAACCCTCTCAACTTTTTTGCACATGCTATGTGGGTAAAATGATGATACCATGCCAACTTTCAACCTTTTCAGAGTTCATTTGTAGTGCTTTCAATTTTAGGTCATTTAGCTCAAAAAAATCAGTAAATGCTGAAAAATAGCCAATGATGTCAGAAAGGGTTGAAAATTAATGAGAAATAATCACACATAAGCACCCTAACTATTATACAAAGATTCCCTTCGGTTTTGTCTGAAGTGGGACTTTCCAGATATATAAGTCCGGAAACTCACTAGAGAAGAAGTGATGATAGTGAGCCGGTCACATCCTAGAGTGGGATCTTTGGGTGTAAAACTTCTTCTTCCGTGTGTCCCTTTTCGCCGTAACCATGACAATCTCTTCATCATTTAACTGGATGCTCGGGTCAATATTCACTTTGAAGGGAGCAATTCCATGAAACTTTTCATAATTTTCTGACATGTCTGTCTTGTCCTCCTCTCCCACGTGTTTCTTTTCCCGAAAGAACTATGTGGTGCTTTGGCTCATCGTAATGATGTATCGCTTCCTTATCTTTCCTTTTTCTGGCTTGGTAGACATGTCCTTCACTAGAAAAACATGCGCCACATCATTGGCTAGGACGAATGGTTCAGTGGAGAGAATGCGTCGACTACTCGGGTGTTTGGAGCGTAGAATATTCTTGTGTTCCTCGATATACGGAGCCACCAAGGAGGAATTTTTAGAACTGTGTAGTGTGCTTCAGTGAGAGAATGCCCGTCCATACTATTATTGCTTTCGGTCCTAGCGTGTCCTTTTCCACCAGTCTGCCCTCTTCACATGGTGCGCGTCCGTCAGCGTCATTCGGAACAGATTGTCCGCTGATCGTCTCCAACGTTCTATAATTTTTTATTGTACCATGCTGTTATATTATCATTCTTGGATGTTTTATAATCATTTTATATGATTTTCTGGTACTAACCTATTGACATAGTGCCCAGTGCCAGTTGCTGTTTTCGCTGTTTTTACAATCGGAAATCAATACCAAACGAGTCCAAATGCAGCGAAACTTTTTGTGGATTTTTTTTTGGACCAAAGACATCCAGTGGGCCGAGAACCACCTGGGGTGCTTCGAGGGAGCACAACCCACCAGGGCGCGCCTGGAGGCCCAGGCGCACCCAGGTGGGTTGTGCCCCACCTCGGGGCCTCCCCACCGCCTCTTTGCTCTATAAATACCCCAATATTCCGAACCCTACGGGAGTCGATGAAAACATTCCACCAGCCGCCGCAAGTTCCAGAACCACCAGATCCAATCTAGACACCATCACGGAGGGGTTCATCACCTCATTGGTGCCTCTCCGATGATGCGTGAGTATTTCATTTGTAGACCTTCGTCCGTAGTTAGTAGCTAGATGGCTTTCTCTCTCTCGTTTGATTCTCAATACAATGGTCTCTTGGAGATCAATATGATGTAACTCTTTTTTGCGGTGTGTTGTTGGGATCCGATGACTTTGAGTTTATGATCATAGCTTATCTTTTTATCCATGAATGTTATTTGAGTCTTCTTTGATCTCTTATATGCATGATTGCTTATAGCCTCATATTTCTTCTCCGATATTGTCTTGAGAATGTTTTAGCCAACTTGATCTATTTATCTTGCAATGGGAAGAGGTGCTTTGTGATGGGTTCGATCTTACGGTGCTTGATCCAGTGAGAGAAAGGGAAACGACACGTATGTATCGTTGCCATTAAGGATAACAAGATGGGTCTATTTCTACATAATATAGTCTTGTCTACATCATGTCATCGTTCTTATTGCATTACTCTGTTTTCCCATGAACTTAATACACTAGGTGCATGCTGGATAGCGGTCGATGTGTGGAGTAATAGTAGTAGATGTAGGCAGGAGTCGGTCTACTAATCTTGGACGTGATGCCCATATATGATCATTGCCTGGATATCGTCATGAGTATTTGAAGTTCTATCAATTGCCCAACAGTAATTTGTTTCCACCGTTTGCTATTTTTATCGAGAGAATCCACTGTGAAAACTACGGCCCCAGGGTCTCTTTTTAATATATTTGCCTTCAAGATCTATTTTGCTATTCGCTCTTTTATTTATTTGCAACTTTTATTTTCAGATCTATTAATCAAAAACCCAAAAATACCTCACTGAATTTTTTTCTTTTATTTGCATCTTTCAATCTACTACAATTTTATCTATCTCGTTACCCGAAAGGGATTGACAACCCCTTTAACACTTCGGGTTGCAAGTATTTGTTCTTTGTGTGCAGGAGCTGTTTACATGGTGTTGCTGGTTCTCCTACTGGTTCGATAACCTTGATCTCATCACTGAGGGAAATACCTACCGTTCTAGGATGCACATCCCTCCCTCTCTGGGGAAAAAACCGACGTAGTTCTAGCAGACATCATCTGCCAGGACCCTTTCCAAAGATTACTTTTAAATCCTTGACCATATCAAGTACATCATCACCAGTACGGTGGCGAGGCTTCTTCCAGTGATCTGCCTCATCTCTGAAATGCTTGCCTTTCTTTCTTACGGGATGCCTGCTCGGAAGAAATCGACGATGTCCCAGGTACACATTCTTCTTACAATTATCCAAATATACTGTCGGTATATCCAAACAGTGCGTGCATGCGCGGTATCCCTGTTTGTCTATCCTGAAGGTTACTGAGAGCAGGCCAATCATTGATGGTCACAAACAGCAACGCATGTAGGTCAATTCCTCCTGTCCGTGCTCATCCCATGCACGTACACCTTTTTCATTCCACAGCTGTAAGAGTTCTTCAACTAATGGCCTTAGGTACACATCAATGTCGTTGCCGGGTTGCTTAGGGCCTTGGATGAGCACTGGCATCATAATGTACTTCCGCTTCATGCACAACCAAGGAGGAAGGTTATACATACATAGAGTCCCAGGCCATGCGATGATTTCTCTTCTCCCCAAAGGATTAATGCCATCTGTGCTTAGACCAACCATACTTTCCTTGCGTCATCTGCAAAGTCCCACCACTTTCTCTTGATTTTTCTCCCACTGCGACCCTCAGTGGGTACTCTCAACTTCTCGTCTTTCTTACGGTCTTCTCTGTGCCATCGCATCAACTCGCATGCTCTTTTGTTTTGGAACAAATGTTTCAACCGTGGTATTATAGGACATACCACATCACCTTGGCAGAATCTTCTTCCTGGGGCGCTCGCCCTCAACATCACCAGGGTCATCGCGGCTAATCTTATACGCATTGCACCACATACTCGGGCATGCATTCAAATCCTCGTACTCACCGTGGTAGAGGATGCAGTCATTAGTTTATGCATGTATCTTCTGCACCTCTAATCCTAGAGGGCATACAGCCTTCTTTGCTTCGTACGTACTATCGGGCAATTCGTTGTCGTTTGGAAGCATCTTCTTTAACGTATCAGCAACTTTTCAAATCCCTTGTTAGATACACCATTCTCTGCCTTCCATTGCAGCAACCCAGTGTGGTACCCAGCTTTTTCTTGTCAGCTCCGCCATTTGGGTACAACAATTTCTTGTGATCCTCTAACATCGCTGAACTTCACGCCCTCTCCTTTTCAGTTGCGCAGTTTCTATTTGCAATCGCAATGGCCCGACCAAGATCATCAGCAGGCTCATCTGATGCCTCTTCTTCAGCTTCTTCCCGCATTGCCAGCTCAGCTTCTTCCCGCATTGCCGGCTCAGCTTCATCTAATGCCTCTTCTTCAGCTTCTTCCTGCATTTCAATTTTTCTTTCAAATACTCATTTTCTTTTTCAACTAAATTTAACCTCTCGACAAGAGGGTCATTGGAATTTTTGGTTCACATACCTCCTAGATAAAAATATATATGTCAACTTGATGGGCATAATTTGTCATAAACATGAAATGCATGTCGGAGTAAATGACCATGGGTATCCCCATCAGCCCCCTCCGGCATTTCAAGACATCGGGGCAGGCTGACCCCCTCAAACCTCAAAGACAAGAACCGTCCTCTTGGGCCGCGAGACCGAGCAGCCGGATGCCAGGAGGCGGCGGAGTCCGGAAGACGGCCATGAGATGGGCCGACTCCTGGACGGGCGGCTTCCTAGAAGCCGGGTCCTAGCAGCGGCCCCTCGCGCCCTCAAAGTTAGAACCAACTTAAACATGATGAGACGGGGCATGTCCACAGTGCGAGCCTGCTAACCCCGAACCTGGGCCAAACGTGGCCACAGTACACGTACACGCAGGCATCCCCGCTCAGAGCGGGACTGTTGCCATGCCACCCATGGCGTCACCCATGGCAGAGGAGGCCATGCTCCCGCGACGTGCGGCCAGTACGGCCCGCAGGCGGCGGACCCTACCTATCCTTGAGAAGCCAGAAGCTGGCGAGCCCAGACCATTCGGCTCAGTGGAAGGTCGGACCCAGCAGACGGCCTTCTCTCTCCCTTGAAGTCTGTGCGCCATTAACCATATGCGATGGGTGTGGCTACATGAGCACCCGCCACGGCGGGACTGTACCCCGCTCCCCCTGACGAGGCCTTCATCATCAGGAGCAACACTAACAGCGTAAAGTGGTCAACCCTGGCTCGCAGACGGCGGTACCCACCTGTCGGCGGAAAAGCCGCACCACGACGCTGACCGCCGTGTCCCGTGAAAGGCCGATTACCATTGTACCCTACTAGGGGTAACCTATATAAACCCCCAGGTTCCCCCATGCAGGGGGTTGAAAACCTTGAAGAGCCCCACAACCAAGCACCCGACGGGCCATACACACACGTAGAGGAGTGGAGCAGAGCTAGCCTTGCCCTTCTTCCTCCTCTAGCCAAACAGCTCCAGGAGCAAGCTTGTAGCTACTTGCTGAAGTAGTGATCATGCGAGACCCCGCAGAGCAGGACTAGGGGTGTTATCTCCTAGAGAGCCCCGAACCTGGGTAAGATTCGCAAGCGTACGCGGCTCTCGCTCACTCCCCGCTTCTAGAGCCCGGCGACGTACTTTTGTCCCCATCCTGAAAAGCCATCCCTTGGCATATGTCGCTCGATATCCCCGACATTTGGCGCCCACCGTGGGCCTAGGTGCACCGCGTCCCGAAAACACGTTCTGGACGGGAACCTTCTTCCTCCCTGGCGAGCGCAGCCAGCCCGGCACGCTCGACGGCGTTTGCACCGGCACGCTGCGCGGCGTGGAAGTTGCTTGCACCACAAGCAGCCTTGCCGATCTCATCGGCGGATCCGCCCTCTCGACAAGCCCCGCCGTCCCACGCGGGCGCAGCTAGCTCCGAGAGCTGCCTCATCGTCTTCTCGGCAAGCTTCACACTCGCCGACGTACCGGTCTCCGATCTGGAGTCCGTCGGCTCCACCGACCTCCCGACGACATGGACGTCGACGCCGGCACCGCGCTTTCCTGATGCCTTCCCCGGTGATGTGTTGGTCTTCGACGACCCCTCCCCGCCGCGGACAGCACGGCCAGCACCAGCGCCACTCTTGAGGTACTGGTCATCAGCCACGACGGAACCTTCCGACCAGGCCGGCCGGGACCCTTTGCGGCGGCAATGCGGGACCTGTCCGCGCCCATACACCCGGTGCGAGCGGTGAAACACTGGAAGCATGCCGTATCGCACTTCTCGACAGCGTGAACAAGTTGGCGGCCATGGACGCCTCACCGAGGCTTACCACGCGAGATCGACCGCGCCGTCTGCGGCACACGGCTTGCGTGTGAGCCCAGCCTTTGGGCACGTCCCAGCGTGCGTGCCCTCGCCAGCATGTTGTCGACCGCCCCTACGCCCACCCAATGGAGAACTTGCACGCCGCCCAGGCGGCGGCAGACGAGCTGGACCGCCTGGAGGGCGATAGCGTCGCTGCATGACGGAGCGCGTCCAGCAGCTCATCGACGCGCCGCCACGCAGCAAGAAGCTGGCCGCCGCTGTTGGAACCCGTTTACAGGTCGGGAACCTTCCCCCTCGCCGAAGCACGGCGCGACCTCCCGGATGCCAACAGACGGCGCCCACGACGGAAGAGACCAAGAACCGGTTGTTAGCCGCAGCTGCACCCGCATCTCCATCAAGCCCGACCAAGAGGCCGCCCACGAGCAGTGGAACGGCGGGGACGGTCGTCCGCCTCCCCCGCGCAGGGAGAGGCGCGCCTCCCCGCCGCCTGTTGAGCATCCGACTCTCAGAGGCTGGCTGGGCCCCCGTGAAGGAGTCGGAGATAAACGACGCCCGTAATCGGATCGACCGCTTGGCTCGATCCCTGGCGTTGGAAGAAGAAGACGCATCGGTCCGCCTTGTTTCGGCCCCCGTATCCGTGACGAGCCATTCCCCAAAGGATCTCGCTCCCTCGGACACTCCCAAGTACAACGGCTCTGTGAAGCCGGAAGATTGGCTGGTCGACTACTCCACAGCCGTCAGCATAGCGAACGGCAAACAAGCGTGTCGCCGTGAAGTATGTTCCGCTCATGCTCCAGGGCACGGCCCGACCTGGCTGAATAGCCTCAAGCCCTACACATCACAACAGCTGGCTGGACTTCACCGAAGTTTTCATCCGCAACTTCACCACACCTACAAGGCCGGCCCCCTCACCAGCTCTCTCTGTGCGTCCAAGGCCCAAGCGAGTCCAGCCGCGAATACTTGACGCGTGTGGCCGAACTACGCAACTCCTGTGAGGGGGTTCATGAGGTGCAAGTCATCGAATACTTCACTACTGGGTGTCGAGAGGCACCCTACTCAAGCATCGCCTCCTCTGCAACGAGCCGGCCACGCTCGACGAGCTCTGATCATGCAACAAGTACGCCACCGCCGACTCCTCCATGAAGTCGGACTCCGAGTAGATGCATCAGAAAGATGCTCCCTCCAGCCCCTCAGACGCTGGCTGGTGATCCCATCGGCGCCAACAGCTGGGCGACAACAAGTGCAAGGCCCAGCAGCCGGCTACCACTAGCCGACAGTTGGCGACGGTCGAAGATCAGCCGCCGGAAGTGCAATCCGCCCCCAAGCGCCAGAAGGGCGCAAGCCCGTCTGTTGTCCCCTCCTTCTCGTTTGAGAAAACCCTTGACGCCCCCTGCAAGTTCCACAGTGGCGCAAAGCCATCCAATCACACACCCCAAAGTGCCACTGGCTCACCCGTATCGCCAGAGGCGAGGGACTGCCCCCGCCCCTCCGCCGCCCCAGCAGCCGGCGGTTCGGCTAGTCGGTGCGATCCAAGATGAGTTTCCTGAAGAGCACGCGCTTACGTCGTCTCACCAGCGTGACTGACGACAGGCGCGCCAGCGTCAACAGCGCCGGAAGTGAACGCTGTCGCTTCTGAAGTTCCGAAATTCATGCACTGGTCGGAAAAGCCGATCAGTTTGGAGACGAGCTGACCACCCGAGTGATGCCTGCTCCGTTCCTATGCCCTGGTGTTGGATGCCACCTTTGCGACGAGAGGCAGTGTCTCGTTTCTTCTTCCCGAGTTCTGATAGATGGAGGCACAGCATCAACATCCTATCCCACCGCGACACCATGGAGAAGTTGTGCATCAAAGAGAACAGCTCCAACCCAGCCGGACTGTCTTCCATGGCATTGTACCTGGCCTATCCTGCTCACCGATCGGCAAGATCAAGATAGATGTCCTCTTCGAGACAAGAATCACTTCCGCCGAGAGCCAATCTGGTTCGAGGTGGTTGATCTTGAGAGCCCCTACCACGCGTTGCTTGGCCGGCCCGCCTGGCCAATTCATGGCAGTTCCCCACTACGCCTACCTCAAGATGAAGATGCCGGGCACCAGGGCATTATCACCATAGCTGGCGACTACCAGAAGTCTATCCCTGTGCACTGCCAGCAGTCGCTGGCCGAGTCCCTTGTGATTGCTGCCGAAGAGGCTCCTTGACCGGTTTTGGCTATGGTCGGCAAGCAGCCGGACCTGTCGCCAGATCCCAAGGAGTCAGAGGCTTAGGGCTCTTTCCAGACGGCCAAAGAAACAAGAGATACCCTTGGACCCGGAGCACCCGAGAGGTTTTGCTGTCATAGGAGCTCGCCTTGACAGCAATAGGACAGCGAGCTCGTCAAT
The DNA here is from genome assembly GCA_011799875.1 of Thinopyrum elongatum. Classification (NCBI taxonomy): domain Eukaryota; kingdom Viridiplantae; phylum Streptophyta; class Magnoliopsida; order Poales; family Poaceae; genus Thinopyrum; species Thinopyrum elongatum. The sequence continues at coordinate 575,806,757 of CM022301.1, forward strand.
TTCCTCCATGAGAACCGGGACGTCTTTGCATGGTCTCCAAAGGACATGCCGGCGTTCCGACGGATTTCGCCAGCACAAACTACATGTCAGAGCAGATGCAAAACCAGTCAGGCAACCCCTCCGCCGCCTGTCGCGGAGAAGAGAGGAATTGTCGTGGAAGAAATAGCCCGGCTTCTAGCCGCTGGCTTCATTATGGAAGTTTCTTTCCAAGTGGCTTGCCAACCCAGTCCTTGTACTGAATAAGAACACAAGTGGCGCATTGTATTGACTATACCAGCCTCAACAAAGCTTGCCCAAAATCCGTTCGCTTTGCCTCGGATTGACCAAGTAATGACTCCACAGCCGGATGCGAGCTGCTATGTTTTTGAATGCCTACTCAGGGTACCACCAGATCAGTTGAGCCCGGCCGCCCGCCTGAAGACCGCCTTCATCACACCGTTCGGAGGCCTTCTGCTACCTGACCATGACATTTGGCTTGAAACCGCCGGTGCCACATTTCAGCGTTGCATGCAGAAGTGCTCCTTGAAGCAACTCGGCAGAAATGCCCATGTTTATGTGGACGATATCGTGGTGAAGACGGAGAAGCACGGTACCCTCCTAGAAGATCTCAAGGAAACCTTTGATAACTTTGCGCCGTTTTCAAATCAAGCTCAACCCAGAAAAGTGTGCCTTTGGAGTACCAGCCGGCCAGCTCCTCGGCTTCCTTGTCTCAGAGCGTGGCATAGAGTGCAACCCTGTCAAAATCAAGGCCATCGAGAGGATGGAGGCCCACCCGACTACGAGACATTCAGAAGTTCACCCGGCTGCTTGGCATCCATCCGCCGCTTCATCAGTCGGCTGGGTGAGAAGGCTCTTCCACTGTACCATTTGATGAAGAAAACCACTCATTTCAGTGGACGACAAGGCGGACGAGGCTTTCCTCCAGCTCAAGAATGTTGACCACGCCACCCATCCCTAGCCGCTCCGGTGCCAAGGAGCCCATGCTTCTCTACATCGCCGCCACCAAGCCGGTGGTCATACAGTCATGGTGGTTGAGCACTGAGAGACGGCAAGCACAGGCCTTCCAGAGACCGGTGTACTACTTGTCGAGGTGCTGTCGCCTCCAGCAGAACTACCCCCACTACCAAAAGTTTGTGTTATGGCGTGCATTTTGCCGCCAAGAAGCTCAAGCCATACTTTCAAGAGCATCCAATCACGGTTGTCTGCACCGCCCCTCTTGCGGAGATCATAGGCAGCAGAGATGCATCGGCCGAGTGGCCAAGTGGGCCATCGAGCTGGCCCCCTACACCATCTTCTACCAAGTATCGATTTGTATGCTTTTTAATTTCAGTGTCATTAGCTCAAAAAATCAGTAAACTTGCTGAAAAATAGCAATGATGTCAAAAAGTTTGAAAATTGATGGCACGTTGGCTTTGAATGGTGCATACTGAACGCACAAAAAGTCTGGAGTTGAAATAAGTTAAAAAAAAATGAAATGCTTTTTGGTAACAGATAGTTTTAGCCCAAAACCATGATACAATCGAAAGATTGTCCATTTTGTATCATAAGTGCATCCAATTTTTGTCGTACCCTCTCACTTTTTTGCACATGCTATGTGGGTGAAATGATGATACCATGCCAACTTTCAACCTTTTCAGAGTTCATTTGTAGTGCTTTTTAATTTTCAGGGTCATTAGCTCAAAAAATCATAATGTCCTGAAAAATAGCAAATGATGTCAGAAAGGTTGAAAATTGATGATGTGGCTTTGACTGGTGCATACTGAACGCACAAAAATTTGGAGTTAAATAAGTTTAAAAAAATGAATGCTTTGTAACAGATGAGTTTTTAGCCCAAAACCCTTAATACTTCGAAAGAGATTTGTCCATTTTGTACACGAGTGCATCCAATTTTTGCCGTAACCCTCTCAACTTTTTTGCACATGCTATGTGGGTAAAATGATGATACCATGCCAACTTCAACCTTTTCAAGAGTTCATTTGTGATGCTTTTTCAATTTTATGGTCATTTAGCTCAAAAAATCAGTAATGCATGAAAAATAGCCAATGATGTCAGAAAGGGTTGAAATTAATGAGAAATTAATCACACATAGCACCCAACTATTACAAAGATTCCTTCGGTTTGTCTGAAGTGGGACTTTCCAGATTTATAGTCCGGAAACTCACTAGAGAAGAAAGTATGATAGTGAAGCCGTCACATCTAGAGTGGGATCTTTGGGTGTAAACTTCTCTTCGCGTGTGTCCCTTTTTCGGCCGTAACATGGACAATCTTCATCATTTAACTGGATGCTCGGTCAATATTCACTGTGAAGGGAGCAATTTCATGAAACTTTTCATAATCTTCTGACATGTCTGTCTTGTCCTCCTCTCCCACGATAGTTTCTTTCCTCCCCGAAAGAACTATGTGTTGCTTTGGCTCATCGATGTTAGTTCGCTTCCTTACTTTTCTTTTTCTGGCTTGGTAGACATGTCCTTCAATAGAAAAACATGCGCCACATCATTGGCTAGGCGAATGGTTCAGTGAGAGAATGCGTCTACTACTCCGGGTGGTTTGGAAGCGTAGAATTTTGTGTTCCTCGCGATACTCGGAGCCACCAAGGAGGAATTTTTTAGAACGTGTAGTGTGCTTCAGTGAGAGAATGCCCGTCCATACATATATTGCTTTTCTGGTCCTAGCGTGCCTTTTCCACCCAGTCTGCCCTCTTCCACATGGGTGCGCGTCCGTCAGCGTCATTCGGAACAGATTGTCCGCTGATACGTCTCCAACGTATCTATAATTTTTTATTGTACCATGCTGTTATTTTATCATTCTTGGATGTTTTATAATCATTTTATATGATTTTCTGGTACTAACCTATTGACATAGGCCCAGTGCCATTTGCTGTTTTCTGCATGTTTTTTACATCGCAGGAAATCAATACCAAACGGAGTCCAAATGCACAGCGAACTTTTTGTGGATTTTTTTTGGACCAGAAGACATCCAGTGGGCCGGAAAGCACCTGGGGGTGCTTCGGGGGAGCACAACCCACCAGGGCCGCCTGGAGGCCCAGGCGCACCCCAGGTGGGTTGTGCCCACTCCTCGGGGCCTCCCGTCACCGCCTTCTTTGCTCTATAAAATACCCCAATATTCCAGAGACCCTACGGGAGTCGATGAAAATCATTACAGCCGCCGCAAGTTCCAAACCACCAGATCCAATCTAGACACCATCACGGAGGGGTTCATCATCCTCATTGGTGCCTCTCCGATGATGCGTGAGTATTTCATTTGTAGACCTTCGGGTCCGTAGTTAGTAGCTAGATGGCTTTCTCTCTCTCGTTTGATTCTCAATACAATGGTCTCTTGGAGATCAATATGATGTAACTCTTTTTTGCGGTGTGTTGTTGGGATCCGATGACTTTGAGTTTATGATCAGATCCTATCTTTTTATCCATGAATGTTATTTGAGTTTTCTTTGATCTCTTATATGCATGATTGCTTATAGCCTCATATTTCTTCTCCGATATTTGTCTTGAGAATGTTTTAGCCAACTTGATCTATTTATCTTGCAATGGGAGAGGTGCTTTGTGATGGGTTCGATCTTACGGTGCTTGATCCAGTGAGAGAAAGGGAAACGACACGTATGTATCGTTGCCATTAAGGATACAAGATGGGTCTATTTCTACATAAATAGATCTTGTCTTCATCAGTCATCGTTCTTATTGCATTACTCTGTTTTCTCCATGAACTTAATACACTAGGTGCATGCTGGATAGCGGTCGATGTGTGGAGTAATAGTAGTAGATGTAGGCAGAGTCGGTCTACTAATCTTGGACGTGATGCCCATATAATGATCATTCCTGGATATCGTCATGAGTATTTGAAGTTCTATCAATTGCCCAACATTAATTTGTTTCCACCGTTTGCTATTTTTATCGAGAGAATCCACTAGTGAAAACTACGGCCCCAGGGTCTCTTCTTTAATATATTTGCCTTCACAAGATCTATTTTGCTATTCGCTCTTTTATTTATTTGCAACTTTTATTTTTCAGATCTATTAATCTAAAAACCCAAAAATACCTCACTGAATTTTATTTACTTTTATTTGCATCTTTCAATCTACTACTACAATTTTATCTATCTCGTTACCCGAAAGGGATTGACAACCCCTTTAACACGTCGGGTTTGCAAGTATTTTTTCTTTGTGTGCAGGAGCTGTTTACATGGTGTTGCTGGTTCTCCTACTGGTTCGATAACCTTGATCTCATCACTGAGGGAAATACCTACCGTTCTATGATGCATCATCCCTCCCTCTCTGGGGAAAACCGACGTAGTTCTAGCAGACATCATCTGCCAGTACCCTTTCCAAAGATTTACTTTTAAAATCCTTGACCATATCAGTACATCATCACCATACGGTGGCGAGGCTTCTTCCGTCGATCTGCCTCATCTCTGAAATGCTTGCCTTTCTTTCTTACGGGATGCCTGCTCGGAAAAATCGACGATGTCCCAGGTACACATTCTTCTTACAATTATCCAAATATATACTGTCGGTATCATCCAACAGTGCGTGCATGCGCGGTATCCCCTGTTTGTCTATCCTGAAAGGTTACTGAGAGCAGGCCAATCATTGATGGTCACAAACAGCAACGCATGTAGGTCAAATTCCTCCTGTCCGTGCTCATCCCATGCACGTACACCTTTTTTCATTCCACACGCTAAAGAGTTCTTCAACTAATGGCCTTAGGTACACATCAATGTCGTTGCCGGGTTGCTTAGGGCCTTGGATGAGCACTGGCATCATAATGTACTTCCGCTTCAGTTCGCACAACCAAGGAGGAAGGTTATACATACATAGAGTCCCAGGCCAGGTGCTATTATTGCTGCTCTTGCTCCCCAAAGGATTAATGCCATCTGTGCTTAGACCAAACCATACTTCCTTGCGTCATCTGCAAAGTCCAACCACTTTCTCTTGATTTTTTCTCCTCCACTGCGACCCGTCAGTGGGTATCTCACACTTCTCGTCTTTCTTACGGTCTTCTCTGTGCATCGCATCAACTCGGCATCTGCTCTTGTTTTGGAACAAATGTTTCAACCGTGGTATATAGGAGCATACCACATCACCTTGGCAGAATCTTCTTCCTGGGCGCTCCCCTCAACATCACCAGGGTCATCGCGGCTAATCTTATAGCGCATTGCACCACATACCGGCCATGCATTCAAATCCTCGTACTCACCGTGGTAGAGGATGCAGTCATTAGGTTTATGGCATGTATCTTCTGCACCTCTAATCCTAGAGGGCATACAGCCTTCTTTTGCTTCGTACGTACTATCGGGCAATTCGTTGTGCGTTTGGAAGCATCTTCTTTAACAGTATCAGCAACTTTCAATCCCTTGTTAGATACACCATTCCTGCCTTCCATTGCAGCAACTCCAGTGTGGTACCCAGCTTTTTCTTGTCAGCTCCGCCATTTGGGTACAACAATTTCTTGTGATCCTCTAACATGCTCTGCAACTTCAGCCTCTCCTTTTCAGTTGCGCATTTCTATTTGCAATCGCAATGGCCCGACCAAGATCATCAGCAGGCTCATCTGATGCCCTCTTCTTTCAGCTTCTTCCCGCATTGCCAGCTCAGTCTTCTTCCCCATTGCCGGCTCAGCTTCATCTAAGCCTCTTCTTCAAGCTTCTTCTGCTTTCAATTTTTCTTTCAAATACTCATTTTCTTTTTCAACAACTAAATTTAAACCTCTCGACAAGAGGGTCGATTGGAATTTTTGGTTCACATACCTCCTAGATAAAAATATATATGTCAACTTGATGGCAAATTTGTCATAAACCTGAAATGCATGTCGGAGTAAATGACCATGGGTATCCCCTCAGCCCCCTCCGGCATTTCAAACCTCGGGGCAGCTGACCCCTCAAACCTCAAGACAAAGAACCGTCCTCTTGGGCCGGCTAGACCGAGCAGCCGGATGCCAGGAGGCGGCGAAGTCCGGAAGACGCCATGAGATGGGCCGACTCCTGGACGGGCGGCTTCCTAGGAAGCCGGGTCCTAGCAGCGGCCCCTCGCGCCCTCAAAGTTAGAACCAACTTAAACATGATGAACGGGGCATGTCCACAGTGCGAGGCCTGCTCACCCCAATCCTGGGCCCAAACGTGGCCACAGCAACGTACAGCGCAGCATCCCCCGCGCTCAGGCGGGACTGTTGCCATGCCACCCATGGCGTCACCCATGGCAGAGAGGCCATGCTCCCGCGACGTGCGGCCAGTACGGCCCGCAGGCGCGGACCCTACCTCACCGTGAGAAGCCAGAAGCTGGCGAGCCCAGACCAGTCGGCTCAGTGGAGAGTCGGACCCACAGACGGCCTTCTCTTCCCTTGAAGTCTGTGCGCCATTAACCATATGCGATGGGGGTGTGGCTACAGTGAGCACCCGCCAGGCGGCGGACTGTACCCCGCTCCCCCTGACGAGGCCTTCATCATCAGGAGCAACACTACAAGCGTAAAGTGTCAACCCTGGCTCGCAGACGCGGTACCCACCTGTCGGCGGAGAAGCCGGCGACCACTGACGCTGACCCCAGGTCCCTGAAAGGCCGATTACCATTGTACCCCTAGGGGGTAACCTATATAAACCCCCTCGGTTAACCCCATGCAGGGGGTTGAAACCTTGAAGAGCCCCACAACCAGCACCCGACGGGCCATACACACACGTAGAGAGAGTGGAGCAGAGCTAGCCTTGCCCTTCTTCCCTCCTCTAGCCAAACAGCTCCAGGAGCAAGCTTGTAGCTACTTGCTGAAGTAGTGATCATGCGGAGACCCCGCAGAGCAGGACTAGGGGTGTTATCTCCTAGGAGAGCCCCGAACCTTGGGTAAGATTCGCAAGCGTACGCGGTCTCGCTCACTCCCCTTCTAGAGCCCGGCGACGTACTTTTTGTCCCCATCCTAAAAGCCATCCCTTGGCATATTCGCTCGATATCCCCGACATTTGGCGCCCCCCGTGGGCTAGGGCAACCCGTTCCGGAAACACGTTCTGGACGGGAACCCTTCTTCCTCCCTGGCAGCGCAGCCAGCCCGGCAACGCTCGACGCGTTTGCACCGGCACGCTGCGCGCGTGGAAGTTGCTTGCACCACAAGCAGCCTTGCCGATCTCATCGGCGGATCCGCTCTCCGACAAGCCCGCGCTCTCACGCGGGCGCAGTACCTCCGAGAGCTTGCCTCATCGATCTCTCTCGGCAAGCTTCACATCGCCGACGTAACCGGTCTCCGATCTGGAGTCCGTCGGCTCCACCGCCTAACCCACGACATGGACGTCACGCCGGACCGCCCCCGCGTTTCCTGATGCCTTCCCCGGGTGATGTGTTGGGCTTCGACGACCCGCTCCCCGCCGCGGACAGCAGCGCCAGCACAGCCTACCATCTCCCTTTGAGGTACTGGTCACCCCACGACGGAACCTCCGACAGGCCGGCCGGGACCCGTTGCAGGCGGCAATGCGGGACCTGTCCGCGCCCATGATCACCCGGTGCGAGCGGTGAAACACTGGAAGCATGCCGTATCGCACTTCTCGACAGCGTGAACAATTTGGCGGCCATGAGACGCCTCACCGAGGCTTACCACCGCGAGATCGACCACGCCCGTCTGCGGCACACCCGGCTGCGGTGAGCCCAGCGTGTGTGGCACGTTCCGACAGCTGGCGTGGCCATCGCCACATGTTGGGGGTCGACCCCCATCCTACGCCACGCCAATGAGAACTTGCGCGCCGCCCAGGCGGCGGCAGACGAGCGGACCGCCTGGAGGGCGATGAGCGTCGCTGCATGACGAGCGCGTCCAGCAGCTCATCACCGGCGCCGCCACGCAGCAAAAGCTGGCCGCCGCATGTGGAACCCGTTACGGTCCGGGAACCTTCCCCCTCGCCGAGAGCACGGCGCGACCTCCCGGATGCCAACATACGGCGCCCACGACGGAAGAGACCAAGAACCGGTTGTTAGCCGCAGCTGCACCCGCATCTCCATCAAGCGCGACCAAGACGGCCGCCCACGAGCAGTGGAAACGGCGGGACGGTCGTCCGCCTCCCCGCGCAGGGAGAGGCGCGCCTCCCCGCCGCCTGTTGAGCATCCGACTCTCAGAGGCTGGCTGGGCCCCCGTGAAGGAGTCGGAGATAACGACGCCCGTAATCGGATCGACCCGCTTGGCTCGATCCCTGGCGTTGGAAGTAAGACGCAACATCGGTCCGCCTTGTTTCGGCCCCCGTATCCGTGACGAGCCATTCCCCAAAGGATTCTCCTCCCTCGTGGACCACTCCCAAGTACAACGGCTCTGTGAAGCCGGAAGATTGGCTGTCGACTACTCCACAGCCGTCAGCATAGCGAACGGCAACAAGCGTGTCGCCGTGAGTTGTTTCCGCTCATGCTCCAGGGCACGGCCCGGACCTGGCTGAATAGCCTCAAGCCCTACAAGCTCAACAGCTGGCTGGACTTCACCGAAGTTTTCATCCGCAACTTCACCAGCACCTACAAGCGGCCGCCAAGCCTCACCAGCTCTCTCTGTGCGTCAAGGCCCAAGCGAGTCCAGCCGCGAATACTTGACGCGGTGGGCCGAACTAACGCACTCCTGGAGAGGGGTTCATGAGGTGCAAGTCATCGAATACTTCACTACTGGGTGTCGAGAGGGCACCCTACTCAAGCATCGACTCCTCTGCAAACGACCGGCCACGCTCGACGAGCTGCTGATCATAGCAGACAAGTACGCCACGCCGACTCCTCCATGAAGTCGGAGCTCCGAGTAGATGCATCAGGAAGATGCTCCCTCCAGCCCCTCATTGTAACAGATGAGTTTTACCCAAAACCCTGATACTTCGAAAGAGATTGTCCATTTTGTACACGAAGTGCATCCAGTTTTTGCCGTAACCCTTTCAACTTTTTCGCACATGCTATGTGGGTGAAATGATGATACCATGCCAACTTTCAACCTTTTCAGAGTTCATTTGTAGTGCTTTTCAATTTCAGGGTCATTTAGGTCAAAAAATCAGTAAATGCATGAAAAATAGCAAATGATGTCCGAAAGGGTTGAAAACTGATGACGTGGCTTCGAATGGTGCATACTGAACACACAAAAAGTCTGGAGTTGAAATAAGTTTTTAAAAAATGAAATGCTTTTGTAACAGATGAGTTTTACCCAAAACCCTGATACTTCGAAAGAGATTGTCCATTTTGTACACGAAGTGCATCCAGTTTTTGCCGTAACCCTTTCAACTTTTTCGCACATGCTATGTGGGTGAAATGATGATACCATGCCAACTTTCAACCTTTTCAGAGTTCATTTGTAGTGCTTTTCAATTTGAGGGTCATTTAGCTCAAAAAATCAGTAAATGCATGAAAAATAGCAAATGATGTCAAAAAGGGTTGAAAATTGATGACGTGGAGTTGAAATAAGTTTAAAAAAAATGAAATGCCTTTGTAACAGATGAGTTTTAGCCCAAAACCCTGATACTGCAAAAGATATTGTCCATTTTGTACACGAAGTGCATCCAGATGTTGCCGTAACCCTCTCAACTTTTTTGCACATGCTATGGGGGTAAAATGATGATACCATGCCTACTTTCAACCTTTTCAGAGTTCATTTGTAGTGCTTTTTAATTTTAGGGTCATTTAGCTCAAAAAATCAGTAAATGCCTGAAAAATAGCAAATGATGTCAGAAAAGTTTGAAAATTGATGACGCGGCTTTGGATGGTGCAAACTGAACGCACAAAAAGTCTGGAGTTGAAATAAGTTTAAAAAAAAATGAAATGCTTTGTAACGATGAGTTTTAGCCCAAACCCCTATACTTCGAAAGAGATTGTCCATTTGTACAAAGTGCATCCGTTTTTGCCGTAAACCTCTCAATTTTTTGCACATGCTATGTGGGTGAAATGATGATACCATGCCAACTTTCAACCTTTTCAGAGTTCATTTGTAGTGCTTTTCAATTTCAGGGTCATTTAGTCAAAAATCAGTAAATGCATGAAATAGCAAATGAGGTCGAAAGGGTTGAAATGATGACGTGGCTTGAATGGTGCATACTGACACACAAAAAGTCTGGAGTTGAAATAGTTTTTAAAAATGAAATGCTTTTGTAACGATGAGTTTTACCCAAACCCTGATACTTCGAAAGAGATTGTCCATTTTGTACACGAAGTCCATCCAGTTTTTGCCGTAACCCTTTCAACTTTTTGCACATGCTATGTGGGTGAAATGATGATACCATGCCAACTTTCAACCTTTTCAGAGTTCATTTGTAGTGCTTTTCAATTTGAGGGTCATTTAGCTCAAAAAATCAGTAAATGCATGAAAAATAGCAAATGATGTCAAAAAGGGTTGAAAATTGATGACGTGGAGTTGAAATAAGTTTAAAAAAAATGAAATGCCTTTGTAACAGATGAGTTTTAGCCCAAAACCCTGATACTGCGAAAGAGATTGTCCATTTTGTACACGAAGTGCATCCAGTTTTTGCCGTAACCCT